>ML802096.1:45042-111498 GCA_009831015.1 Picea engelmannii
TCCTTCCTTGGGTTGCTCTATCTTCTCCTGTAGCAGCGCTTCCTCAAGTAATAAAAACGACTCTAGGGTCTGCTCCGCGAGGTTTAGCATATAGAAGTTGTACTTGTGGGTTCTACTAGGGTCCTCGCTTTCCCTGAAGTTTAGCCAGCAGCATAGGTCATTCTTCTATGACATGCTCGAAGGAGTTATAGTAACTACAGGTTGTGTAGGGATTCTGACAATCCCTTGCTAAATGGCCTGGATGCACGCAGTTGTAACAGATTATTTTTCCTCGGCCTCGACCCATACTTCCTCCTCGTCCTTGTCCTCTGTAGCCACTGCGAGGGGTGAAATTTCCTCTCCCCAGAGAGTTGTACTGCAGAGTGGTTCCCTCTTGTCGTACTTCACCTTGAATCTTGTATATGTCTCTCAAACTTTCATGCATGAGATCATAAGCTCTACAATCCCGATCATCATGCTGCAATGATTTACAGAATGAACAATACAAGTTTGTGGGTGTATGGACATACTTTTTCATGTAATAACACTTGCCTGGGCGATGCCTATTTCTGCATACCTTGCACCATGGTAGGTTAACTTGCTTTAAGGGGATTGGTGCTCATGTTGCCAAGTACTCATGAAATAATGGGTAGTGTTCCTTATCATGGCCTTCATATCTGCATCTGACACACCAGATACCTTCCCTTTTGTCTTTTCCCTTATCTTTCTTCATATCCTTGACCTGTAAAGACAAACTAGTTAGCTGGCTCATGATCTGGCTAATGCCTGAGCTAGATTCTCCCATCGGTGTTGATTCAAGCTTCATGGTGATCTCTAAAGATTCTTCCTGAGACACAATCTTCTATGACATCAAAGAGATTCTTATGTGTGGTAACAACACAACGATACCTATTTCTACATACCTCGCACCATGGTAGGTTAACTTGCTTTAAGGGGCTCGATGCTCCTGATGCCAAGTACTCATGAAATAAAGGGCAGTGTTCCTTATCATGGCCTTTAGATCTGCATATGACACACCAGATATCTTCCCTTTTGTATTTTCCCTTATCTTTCTTCATATCCTTGACCTATAAAGACAAACTAGTTAGTTGGCTCATGATCTGGCTAATTCTTGAGCTAGATTCTCCTAGTGGTGTTGATTCAAGCTTCATGGCGATCTCCAAATCTTCTGCCTGAGATGCAATCTTCTACTACATCAAAGGGATTATTATGTGTGGTAACAATGCAGCGATGAACCAATCTTTGTTTTGTTCTTTGGGGAACTGGAAAGTTAATTGGCCTATCAAGGTCTTGAATCTCTGATTGAACTCCCAAACAGGTCTTGCTACCTTTTGTTTAATTTCTTTTAGTTCTGTAATACATTGTGACTTCAACTTAGGTTTATTAAACTCTGCAATCAACACATTCTTGATCTCATTCAGGGGCTTAGGCTATTCCATTCCTTGGACAAGTTTCATGTACTAGCTCAGTGTGTGGTCCCTTAGCATAGTGATGAACTGGGCTCTCTTGATGGATTCATCAGTGATACTTTTAATATTCCATACGACCTCACACAGAAACCAATGTTGATCTGGATATTCAGATCCATCTCCTCTAAAGATAGGGAGTCTCATTTCATCTGCCATAAAGCTGACTAGGGTTCTTGTCTGAGTAGATGTTGGGCTACTGGTAACAGTACTCTGAAGACTCTGGTGATTCTGACTATTCTGAATGCTAGGTATTTTTGAGACAACAGGAGGATTAACGTTACTCACTTCAGTAGTTCATGCAATTCCTGATATTTCTGGCTCACTTTGGCGCAGTTCTTCAGCTTCCCCTTCTTCTGTTCAAGTGGGCTCTAGATGCTCTTCGTTGGTTAGATCTACCTCTTCTCCACTGTAGAAACCTTCTTCATCGTAATTTTTCTTAAACTAATTCTCAAGGTGAACTCCGCAGAATACTTTCCCACTATGCGTATGTCCTGCTTCTGTGTCGTTGTCGCTGTTCAAGATCTTGAACATTAGCCTTTTCAGGTCCGATCAATCTATTGTATCTTCCAGATGTGGTTTTCATGCAAGAGAATCTCGATTCTTAGCTTCAGGAAGTTCAAAACGTTTCCTCTGGGTCCCTTGAAAAAGTATCTCTCAGCTTGACTATACGATTCTGTTATGTCAACAAAAAACTCAGTGATATATCCTCCGATGGTACTATCAAACCAGTAATCTAGTGCTCTGGACACAACGTTGTCAACTCTCTTGACCTTCTAGATCAATGTTGGTGTCCAAACCACAGGGGGTCTAGATCTGATTTCAAACTGTGTGTCAGCTAACCTATCCAACCACTCATATAGATCCTGATGGACTCCTCCAAAGAAGATCTCGTGAATGTCGGTGAAGATGTATCTTCGTAGCCAATCTTTAGTGCTTATTTTAGGGTTCTTGTTCTGGTCTTCAGCGAAGTCCTTCTCTTGATCCTCTACCCAATTCTGAATATCTTTCTTCGATGGGAACCACCTTGACATTCCCTTAAAAAGAATCTTGTCCCGACAACGGAACCATTTGTTGGCACAGGGGCAGACCCAGGGTTTAGCTCCAAGAGCGCACCAACAAGCCCTATCTATTGGCCCTTTCGGTATCACCTACAAAGTAGATGCAGTCTCACCCAAAGTAGCTATGAGGGGGTTGTAGGATAGATATGTCTACAACCAGGGGAATATCAAGTGGTTCTTATTGCAACGACAACATAACAAGCATATATCATAAACTAGCTAGATCCTTCCTTCACATCTATAGATCTGATCTAACACAACAATGAAAACAATAATACAACAACAAAAAAGATCAAAGCATAAATAACACATCCACAACACAGGGTATATGTGGTTCACCCTCTCTCTAGGGATACATCCACATCACTGTGCTTATGATTTACTAAGGAAAAGCATACAGTTCTTGTTTGCGCTCTCAACTAGAAGATCTTCTTTATTCTCTCTCTTTCTCTCCCCTTCCTACATACCTAGCTGCAGGACTTGATCTTCAAACATAACTGAAGATATTACAATACCAGAAGGCTCTCTCTCTCAACACTTCTCTCCCCCAATACGATAATATTTCACACGATAATAGAGTTATATCAACAAAAATATCATACCAATACTCAATGACCCCCCCGACCTAGGTCCTCTTGACCTTTATTTATACATTACAATACCTCACTGACAGCCTTAGGTAAAAACCTAGGTGCCAAAACCCTAAATAAAAAAACCCTAGGTGTCTAAAACCCTAGGTCAACTTGACCCTCTTTTTCTGGGCTTCGCCAGCCTGTCTTTCCTTCCTTCTCACGCAGTGTTCCAAAGCATCCATCAATGGATTTTTCCACTTTCTGAGTCATCCTTGACCCCTCTCCTTTGTTGATCTTTCTTCCTCTATCTCCTCATCCAACAGATTTCTTTTCCGTACTTCGCTCCATCTTTTTTGTTCTTTTGCTCGCTTCGACCCAGTGACAGTCACTGTGTCTCCCGCGAAGCTCGCTTTTTCCTTTTTCTTCCTTGTTCTTTGCTTCCTTCCATAACCTAGGGCCAACAGGCCCCCAACACTCACCTGTGAATCATCCCAAGGCACTTGAGATCTAATCCTCTTATTTTTCTTCGACTTTTGACTGCGCAGTGAAACCCTTGCTTTCTGCTTTATGCCTCCTTTCCATCCTTGTGTAGACTGTATTTTCTGTGTCTGGTACCCAGTTTCAAATGCACCTGGTACTTGTACCCCTGTCTTCTTGATTCTACTGAGAGCTGCAAGGTAGCTGGATGTCATAGTACAACTTTAGCTGACTCCCATTCACCAAGCCTTCCTTCCAATCTCCTTTCAATGTCTTCAGTTGCGCAACTCCTCCTTTTGTAACATAGGCAATCTCATATGGTTCAAGCCAATCCGTTCTGAAATTCCTAGGGTGTTTGATAAATTTACTGTCATATAGCAGGACTAAATCACCTTGCCTGAATATCTTCTTCTTGATGTGTCTGTCATGATAGGCCTTTTCTCGTTCCTTCTGAATTTGATGATGGAATCCTACAATGAAGCTGTCTTATTCTAGTTCGACCAACTAACATTCTTTCTTTAATAACCTCTCCATTGGCGCAATAATCTGAGCATATCCTTAGATAAATTTCCTGTAATATCCGGTATGTCCTAGCGCAGTGCGCAGTTGTTTGACTGATGTAGGTGGTGGTAAATCAACTATAATTGCGATTTTGGATGGATCCACCAACAATTCTTGCTTGCTTACAATATGACCTAATAATACTCCAAATGGTGAGAAGAATATGCACTTCTTCAAATTCAAAGCAATTTGACACTGCCTGCATTTATCCAACATTAGCCTTAGACATTCGATATGATTTTTCAACAAACTAAAAACAATCCAGTCATCAAAGTATGCTTCTAAAAACTTATGCAAAAATGCTTTGAATGCTTCAACCACCACCTTGGAAAAGATGGCCGGGGCATTCTTCAATCCAAATGGAATTACTGTGTATTGGTAGGATCCCCACTCTGTGGAAAATGTAGTTTTATGATGGTCCTCCTTGGCGATGCGGATATGATGGTATCCTGAAAACCTATCTGTAAAAGAGTATACTTCTTGGCCTCCCACGTTATCCAACACTTCGTCTGTGAAGGTGTAGGGAAGGGTTCTAGTAGTGTTCCTTAGCCTTCAATTTCTTCAAACAGTAGGTAGGCCTCCTCCTAGCTCGGATGGAGTTTATGGGTGACTTCCATCACTCTATTCTGTTTGGTAAGAATGAGTTGTTGGTAAGTGTGTTATTCCAGGGATCTCTTCATCCTCTCGATGGGTGATAGGAGATTAAGATGTGCCTGGACTGTATCTGTGTGTTGCTTGGCTTCCTGGAGTTGAAAGTCCAGTTTCTTCAGCTCCGGGTCTTCAGATAGTTGTTCATATATCTGCGCACTTCTGCTACTTAGTTGTTTACATTATGCAACAAGTGTTTTAATCCTCTCAACTGCACTATGATCATTTAATTCTCGTTGGTCGCGCACTTCTTGCGGAGTTTGTGGTATCGTCTGAAGCTCTAATTACATGACCATTTGTTGAAGGTGTTGAATAACTTCAGCCAGCTTCATCACTTGTCACTCTATGGGCTCTTCGGCCTTCTACTCTAAGCCGTTCATAGAGAGAAATTCTTTGTTGACTGCTTCTTCAATTCCTATCTGCTTTGCGAGCATCTGCTCTTTATCTTTTTGGATCTTCGCTCTGTCTTCTTAAAAATTTTCTTAGAGAGAATTCTTCTCTTGTTGTGCGACTTGGTGTTGTTCAATAATTTCCTCCTGTGCTTTCTTGAGGGCCTGGGTGGCCTGGGATTTTCCTTCCTAAGCATGTTGAAGGCGTACTTCGACTATATCAACAATCTTACGGAGTTGAACTGATTCATGTCCCACTTCTGTTGTTCCTTCTGGCAGAGGTGTAGTAGCATTTGCTCAGCTAGACTGGAGTGCTTGTCATACTCCTTGGAGCGTGATCTCAATTTGGCTATACATTTGTTCCTGCTTCGCCTCCTGCTTCTCTATGATTTCCTTTGAAGCATCATTGACCGCTGCAATAATGAAATCAAAGTCATCCAACGTGAGGGCAGTTTGCATCTTGGTTACAAAGGTTCTTAGTTTCTTTCTAGAGGAAGATTTCAGAGGTGAGACCTTCCTTTTCTTCGATGAGTCTTCTTCGTCCCTAGGCGGTGGTACTTCAAATTTATGATTTTATGTATCACCTTCTTCATCTGGTGTAATGGAATCCATCCTTACAGATAGGTTGTTAACATCTTGGACTTCTTCATTCTTTTTCATCATTTTGTCTTTCTTTGTCTTACTCGGCCTAGGTGTATCCTGTGCAGTTTCGGGGCTGTCGATGTTGGACAGTTCTGCAGGGTCTACTGAAACAAGGAGGTCCGCCGACCATTCCTTGGTGATCCCTTCCAGGTCTTCTTCTGTCATCTTATAATAGGACTGGAGTTGTTCCTGGTGCTCATCAACGCGTGGGGTTAGGTATATAAAGTGGCGGTCCATGCTGAACTTTATTAGAGGTCGGGATCTCTGTAAAGTGTTCGGGGTTATGCGTGGTTCACTCCTTATGGATTCTTTCAATTGGTTATAGTAAGTGTGGAAAATGACATTTGATTTCCATTTCTTGCTCATGTCGTTTGAGTACCATAATGTACTAAACTTCGCGGCTATTGGCTCAAAGGGATCAAGGTCTGGGAAGGTTTCACCTTCCAGTAGCTCACATGCAAAAAAATCGATCAATATCAGGAGCCAGCTAAAATGGAATTCATGCCCTTGATCCTGGGCTTCTCTGTAGTCAATCTCCAGTTGATTCACTAGGTACTTCACCCAGTTCATCTGTAGTCCCTCTGCACACTTTCCTGCAAGGTCAACTACAAAGCCAGATACTTGTGTTGGTCGATTCTTGCATACCAACTTCCCTGTGATCAGTTGGTATGCGAGGTGCACTGTGCCACTTTCAATAGAAGCTACCTTGTAGCCTCTCATTCCTTTCTCAACATCTCCATAGGCTTCTTTGATCTTCTGCGCAAGAGCACGGTCTACGATCTTTCTAGGATAGTACTCATGGAGATCAGGGCTCTACATGCTAAGCCCGATGATCCTATTGATCAGAGTCGAATCAACAGATATACAACAATCTAACCACAGGTATCCTCCGTGGTAACTTGCTAGCAACAATTTTACACAAGCATTCACCTCCTGGTGTCTGCCGAAGTGCGGTTTTTTCATAACGTTGAGAAAAGTAGAATGTGCGAGGTTCATCGTCCATTGCTAAGGGATGAACTTCGAACTCTTGCCCTTAGGTCTCATCAAGTACTTATATGGGGCGAGCATGTTGTAATCTTTACAGTCCCCCAGGTTGAAGTCGCAAAACTTCAACGTTGTAACCTTGTCTTGATCTGTGTGGTAGGTGCGTACTCCTTTCGGTAGATATGCAGTGACTAGGGTGTATTCAAAGTCTCTAGGGACACTTTCCCTGTTAATCTCATCACTCAGAGGGGGTATGTAAGCTGGTAGGATGGATGGCACTAACTTTGCGTTGGCTATGTCGTCCTTATGCTTATTTATTATTTCTGCGTCGGCTCGAGATGTTCCTACTCAAGCAGTCGACGGGGAGGCTTGCACTCCTCCCGTCGATGATGCTTGGAATCTGGTGGACATTCTTATTTTCGACATGACTCTCTCAGTCTTTAAATCGAGAAGGACCTCTGTGACATATTCCTCAAGTTCAGTGAGCTTGTCAGACATACGCACTCAGGAAAGATAATCGGGGTCACGATGATCTCAAATTGTTGCATTAGGATGAACAATATGCTTGCAATGGTCACTGTAGACAATCACTAGTTCTGCGGGCTTTGATTTTTCATTTGGAAAAAGTGTTCTTCGGGCACGACGCGATGAGCTAAATAGGAAATTCATCAATGGTCTTCTTGCAACGGGTATGAATATTTCATGAACGTTGATCGATCCATTATGGTGTGGTCCAATGGTTTGGTGGTGATCCTTTAATGCTTTTCTGTCCATTCGGGGAAGAAGTCGAACGGGTATATCGATCCAATGGCTATATTTCTTCTCCACGGTGAAGTGTTGTATGTCGTTGTTCTGGGATCCCGAAAAAGCTCAATTCCTGCGATTTTTCCTTCTGCAAAGTTTCCTCTAGAATCTTTTGTAACTTTTCAATCTTGACCCTCTTCTTACTTATATTCCTAGCCTTCTTCCCAGTGAGCTTCATCTCAGTTATCCTTTATCCATTATGATACTTATCTTCTCTCGACATAGTCACCTCGCGATGCTAAGATTCTTTCTTCAGATCCAAGGGTAATACACCTCCATCATATGGATTAGGTATTTCAGTCTTCTATGGTTCCTCTAATGCTCTTATATATTCGACATTGAAGTCCTTGGTGTTTAATAGCTTAGATTTGTTCTCTTGTTCTTCCCTCAAGTAGGTGATCTTTCTAGTCATGAATTCCATGAGTTCTTGCTTCTTCTGTTCTAGGGCTTCCTTTTCTTCTTTTCTTCGGATCTGGTCTTTTTCAATCTAGATCTTTCCTAACAAAGCTGTAAATGGGGCATAGTCCTCAATAAATTTAATAACTTTGAATTCTCCCTCTGCCGAAGCTCCATGGGTACTCATAGCTATTTGGGTAATCCTACCACATAGGGTTACCATTTTTCCTTTAAACAACCCTATTTTTCTTAGTGAAGGAACCATAGCAAGCCTTCCTAGGGTTTCCCAAGTACTTTTTGTCATATTCTTCATCTATGTTCCCTCATCCAGAGCACATTCAATGTCGAAGTATCCTATTCTTACTTCTATTTTCTCCTTTTCTTTGAAGATCTTTGACAAACTGGCATCTTTATGTTCATCCAGGGTTTCTTTCATTTTTAGCAACATAATATCTGATTCTTTTTGGGGTTCTTCTATAATATGAGTCTATTGATCTCCTTTAGGGTTTTCTTGCTCCATATTCATCTTTTCAAGTCTAGCAATCATTTTGGGGCAATACAGTACTTCATGGTCCATAGCCTTACAACAGAAGCAACTAGGGTTTCTCCCAGGGCATTCCTTAGCAAGATGTCTTGGTCTTCTATAGTTGTAACAAAGATTTAATCCTCTCTTTCTCTTCAATGATCCCCAACTTTTCTTGTACATCTTGCTAGGGTCATAATGTCTAGCCTGCGAAAATTTCTTTCTAGGATCCTACATACATTGGTTAGTCCAAAAATTCTTTCTATGCATGGGTATAACATATCTTTCCTTATTCTTATTAGATATATTCATATCAAGCGTCCTTTCATCTAATAATTCCCTAGTTTTCAAGCTAGGAAAAAATCTATCAAACATACCTAAATTCATCCTTTAGAAACAAACATTTTCACTTCTTTTACTTCTACAGGGCACAAAGCTTCCAGATCTAAGAAATTTTAACTATTCTTACTTTTATCAGAGCACAGAGTTTATAGATCTTACTGCTTTTTTTCACTATAAACCTCTTTTCTTTTAGATCTGACTTCTTATCTTCAGATCTGTCCTTCCTTCTTCAACACAGAGCTTTTCAGATCAAGTAGATCACTACGCACTAGGGCATAGATCCATGCACAAAGATTTCACAATTTCAGAATGAATCTTTGCACAAAGATTATTCTGTTCAGTTCCCGACAATCATAGTTTCACGTCTCGACAACGGAACCATTTTTTGGCACAGGGGAAGACCCAGGGTTCAACACTACAACAACACACCAAAAAAACCCTAGCTACTGGCCCTTTCGGCAACACCTGCGAAGCAGATGAAGTCTCACCCGAGGTAGAGGCAGGGGTGGTTGCATGACTCAGGTGTCTGCAACCTTAGCTGGGACAAAGATATGTGATTATAACACTTAGTAATCATCTAGCATAGGTTATTCATCAATATTCAACCCTCATGATACTTCACAGATGGCACAGAGAATCGCAGTATGTACTTAGATCTAAGATAATTCATCACTTAGCCACAACAAGATCAGATTAAGCACTAAGCATCTTACATACCAAAACTAATATTCATTCATATATCAGAAGCACAAAGCATAAATATATCTATATAACCACATCAAGCACTTAGCAAAGAAAGAGACAAACGCATCAAGTCGAAGAACAGAGCACAACACATAGATTTACCGTGGTTCACCCCCACCCTGGGGCTACATCCACAAAGTCTTCTTCTTTATTAGATTCATTTAATCAAGTTATAGCACAGAGCCATCTGAATTCCTCTTCACATAGGACAAAATATCTATGTAGCTTGCTAGATCCTTCTTCCTTGCACTATAGGACAAAGCCTTCTACAATCTCTCACAGAGACTTGCACTCGGCTCTGCAAGTCTTACACAAAGATGCACAAAGCCTTGATCACACAAATTCAACCCTTGGCACTTACCCTACATCACATAGATAAATCCTCTCCTCTCTATGGCCTAGACATCTATATATATATACAAAATAGGCCTAAACATGGGTAAACCCATGGGCCAACATCCCAATCCTGTTACATTATCCCCAAAAACCCAAAAAGGGGTCTAGCTTCCGTGATTTTCACTTCGCGTTGCGCTCCATCTTTGAAAAGTTGTCGAAGTCCCGAAAACGGTCAAATATGACCAAGTGTTCCTCAAAACTTGGTCAAGGGCCAACAGATACCCCGATGGTGTGAAGGGATACAAACTCACTAATCCCTCCACGGACCGAATCATCATTGAGCATAGTGTCCAATTCTAGGAAAGTATCTCGCATGTAACTTAGTAGCCACATGCAAACACTTTTGTTCCTCCACCTGTCAGAGATGATGAGCATGCACATGTTGACTCTTATTCATATGAGAGTTCTAATTCAAAGGATTCAAATGATTCAGATATATATTTAGTACAGTCAAATGCATAATCAATGCATGCAGATGCAGATGAAGAGCCAAAGTTGAGGCCTAAGTGGGATAATACTACTCTTCAGGATGAAAAAGATATTGTTGGGGATCCAAATGATACCAAGAGGAATCAATATGATTTTGGGGAGCCTCCTCTTGCACCCACCACCATTGAACCGATTCCACCTAGGAAGATTTTCTTGGTTCAGTCTTCATATTCACAGTCCTCTAGCGAGGTTGCTGGGAATCCATTTTTGGAATCTTCCATGCAGGAGGCGTACAACTCCCTCCTCGAGAACCATACTTGGGATTTGGTTCCCCTTCATTCAATAAGGAAACTTGTCTGGTGTAGATGGGTCTACAAGAACAAGAGTGCAGTAGATGGATAGGTTAGTAGATATAAAGCCAGGCTAATTTCCATAGGCTTTTAGAAGGTGCATGACATTGACTATGACAAGACCTTCACTCCAGTAGTGAAGATGGATTCCATATGCTTAGAACTTTCCATTTTGGCAACTAAGGGATTTGAACTTCATCATATGGATGTAAATAATGCATTTCTCCATGGATATATCTATGAGGAGATCTATATGGAGCAGCCCTAGGGCTTCATGTAGGATTCATATTTGGTCTGTCAACTGAAGAAGTCACTTTATGGTCTCAAGCAGACCCCGAGGGCATTGTATGCCAAGATGGAATCCTTCCTGTTGTCACTGAACTTTGTACGTTGTAAGTCAAACCTGAATGTTTGCATGCTTAGGATGGTTGATTCACTTCTAATCTTAGTTTTGTATGTTGATGATTTGTTGGTCATCGGTTACTCAACTTCAACAATTGTTGTAGTTAAGAGGATTATGCATGATAGGTTCTTGATGAAGGACATGGGTCTGCTACATTTCTTCCTTGGCCTTGAGATCAGTTAGGATCCATTAGGCATCAAACTATCTCAGGCCAAGTATGCGTGATATTTCCTTGAGAGATTCCACATGACATACTACAAGTTTGCACTGAATCCTTTCCTATCAGGAATCAGACTTGAGGATGGCGGGGACACTCCACTGGTGGAAAAAACACTATACAAACAGCTAGTGGGGATCTTGTTGTATCTCACACACTCCAGACCAGACCTCTTCCATCCAATCAGATCAGTCTCCTGGTTCATGCAAGATCTGCATGAGATACATTAGAAGGATGCAAAGTGTATCCTTCGATACGTACAAGGCACCATCACCTTTTGGACTCACTATGAAATAGACTCTGCATTGGACCTCATCAGGTTCACTGATTCTGACTGGGTTGGTGACAACAATGATCTCAAGTCCACATCTGGTTACTCACTCAGTCTTGGTTATGGGCCCATCTGTTGGTCGAGAAAGAAGCAGGTTGTTATTTCTTTATCTCCATCCAAGGCAGAGTACATAGGAGTAGTTAACATAACCATTTAGGTTATGTGGCTATACCATTTTCTTACTGAGTTGGGCATTAAGTTTCACTAGTCGATCGTCATCTAGTGTGACAACTAGAGAACTCTGAAGTTATGCAAAAATACAATTCATAGGAAGCAGACGAAGCACATAGATATCCACATGCACTACATTCGGGACTTAGTACACGAGGGGATCATGGACCTAGAGTTCTATCCTTCAGCAGAACAGACTGCAAATATCTTCACCAAGACCTTCACTGAGAAGAAGTTCCATTCTCTGTGCAGTCATCTTGGAGTGAAGGACATAATTTCCTAGCAACTACCATTTCTTCTTTTTGTTACATTATAACTTGAGGGGGGGTTTTCCCATGAGGTTTTCCCTCTTTCCTTATTTATTTCAATGTTTCTTTTTTATTTGGGTACCTAACATGGCCTCATTGTCGAGAGCCATTTTTTTATTTTCACCATAGTGATGTTCAGGGGGGGTGTTAGAGATACTTCACACACACCTAGGATTTATTTTCCCTAAGGTTTTCTCTATGTTTATTAGTCATTATTCAGTCTCATATAGTTTAGGGAGAATATTCCTTTTCCTACATTCTAGGATAATATTCTCTTCAGTTCACACTTCAGTTGGACCAATTGAGTGGAGTCTTGATGCCACATTGGTTCCATCACCATGCAACATTGGGATCCTCACTGCTAATGCACATTGTCCTTGGGATTATCACTAGAGTAGTGCATTACCCTCACTTCACTATGTTTCAGTCAATTAACTGAAGAATAAGAGGGTAGTTAACTCAAAATAGGTGGTAGTTAACTCCCGTAACTGGTGGTGTGTATCTAGATCACTGTAGACCACCACTATGGTGTATTGACTTCTCCTCCAATGAAAATTAGTTGAGTTATATAGATTATATCATGTGTAAATTTTCATTCATTCATTCAGTTAATACAATTCTTGATTCTCTCTCTCTCTCTCTCTCTCTCTCTCTCTCTCTCTCTCATTTTTGTCTTTTCTCATTTCTTCTGTAAATTGTGTATGCCCTTTGTTAGCTAGACATTATATATGAAGGTTCATCCACATTTACAATATTTAGAACCTAATCAGTTTGTGTGGTATCGATGGATTTGTTCTCACAAATCACTTTTCACTTGGACAATTTTCACAGAATAAATGATAGCACACTATGAGGATACAAGGAGCAATACCTTCTTCGGCCAATTGATAAATCTCAAGCAAAAGGGTTCAGTTTTAGAGCACATTGAGAACTTCCAAATATTGAATATAAAGGTAACGTATATTCTAGATGAACACATGATTGATGTCTTCATAGTAACTTTAAATGATAACATTCAACATGAGGTTCACCTTTGGGAACCCAAATCATTGGAGAATGCATTCAAGGTGGAGAGATATGTTGAAAGTAAAAATATGGCTATGGATACTAGAAGGACCACCCCTCACATATATCGAGAGAATAATGTTCCTTATTCTAAACCACCTCAATGTACAAGGTTGACACCTCAAAAATTGGAGGAAAGAAAAGAAAAATCTGTATGTTTTAATTGTGTTAGAAAGTACAGTAAGGGGCATAAGTGTGGTGAGAAGAAATTATTCCATATATATTGTGAAGAGGAAGAAGAACATGAATAAGAACAAGAACCATATCAATATGAATATGTAGAAGAGATTTATTCTGAAGAGATGACTCCCACCATATCATGGCAGGCATTGGCTAGATTAGCACTCCTCAAACCCTTAAGATCGAAGGATATATAAAAAATAAAAAGGTAATAGTGCTAATTGATTATGGTATTACTCATAATTTCATTCACTGTAAATTATCCAAAGCTCTCAATTTCTTTATATATCTAGCGCCATAGTTTCAAGTAATGATTACAAATGGAGGAACTATCAAATGCTCAAGAAAATTCCATAAGATCAATATTACTATGGGGGAATATGTAATGAATATTCCAATGATTTATATACCCATGCGTGGTGTTGATGTCATACTTGGGGTCCAATGGTTACAATCATTGGCAACATTGAATTTTAATTTTCAAGAAGTTTTCATGAAATTTTCATTGGAGGGAAAATAATTTGAGTTAAGGGGTATCATAGGGAAACCTAGTAAAGTGTTAAGCTCTAATGGAATGACAAAATTATTGAAAAAGGGGCATCATTCTATAATTGTACAACTATGCTCACTAGATGTTAAAACATCTAACCCATATATTCCCCTAGATCTCCAAGGGATCATTGATAAGCATTACAAAGTATTTGAATATATTCCTAGAGGTCTTCCACCCCCTCATGATCATGATCATGATATTCACTTAATTCCTGGGAGTGTTCCTCCTAACATTAGGACTTATAGATACCCTTATTCCCAGAAGAGTTAAATTGAGCCTATGGTTGAACAAATGTTAGACGTTG
Organism: Picea engelmannii; assembly: GCA_009831015.1. Taxonomy (NCBI): domain Eukaryota; kingdom Viridiplantae; phylum Streptophyta; class Pinopsida; order Pinales; family Pinaceae; genus Picea; species Picea engelmannii. Next base: position 59,359 of record ML802096.1, read on the forward strand.
GAATTATAAGACCTAGAGAAAGTTCTTAGTCTGCCCTGGTGGTAATGGTACTCAAGAAAGAGGGCTCATGGCGTATGTGTCTAGATTATAGATATCTCAAAAAGATCACCATTAAATATAAGTTTCCCATTCCCGTCAATGATGAATATTTATATGAAATACATGGAGAAATCTTCTTCACAAAGTTGGATCTTCATTCAGGGTATCATCAGATTAGAATGAAGGAACACGATATCCCAAAAACAACATTCATAACTCATGAAGGCCATTATGAATTTTTGGTCATATCTTTTGGCCTTCCAAATGCACCTTCCACATTCCAAGGGTTGATGAATTCCATTTTCAATTCCTTCCTTCGAAAATTTGTGTTAGTATTTTTTAATGATATACTAATCTATAGTAAGTCTTAGGAAGATCATGTTCGACATGTTGACATGTTGCTAGAACTACTAAAGAAGAAACATATATATGCCAAACTATCCAAATGCTTCTTTGGGGTGAAGGAGATATAGTATTTGGGTCATATTGTATCTCATGAAGGTGTCAAGGTATACCCTAAAAAGATTAAATCCATGATGGACTGGACGATTCCCAAAACATTGAAGAATCTTAGAGGATTTTTGGGTTTGATAGGTTACTACCGCAAGTTTGTTCGGAATTATGGAATAATAGAATCACCTTTAACTGCATTAACTAAGAAGTATGCATTTTCATCGACTCCATAGAAAACTCAAAATTTTGAATAAATTAAAGAGGCAATATGAAAATCTCTTGTCTTGACCGCACTAGACTTTACAAAAACCATTATTGTCGAATGCATTGCCTTAAGAAATGGCATTGGTGTTGTTCTATGAAAGAAGGAAGGCCCCTTTCTTTTGAAATTCAGCCACTCAAGGGAAAGGACTTTAAAAAACCCATTTATGAGAAGGAAATGACGGAAATACTACATGCATTGAAGCAATGGTGCCCTTACCTAATAGGTAGGCACTTCAAGGTAAAAAAAAATCATGACAGTCTTAAATACTTCGTGAAACAAAGATTATATTTAGAAGAGAAACAAAAATGGGTGACCAATATGTTGGGTTATTACTTTGAAATCATATACAAAAAATGGAAGCAAAATGTTGTGGCAGATGCACTCTCAAGAAAGGATAAATATGTTGAGGCATTTCTCTGTGCTATATCTATCATCCAACCTGATTGGATAATAGAATCAAGGGATGAATGGAAGAATGATGAATAAGTGTGGACTCTCATTCAAAGGTTTCAACATGATTCTAGTGCATCTCATACATTTACATGGAAAAATTATTCACTATGGTACAAATATTGTTTATATTTATGTAAGAACTCCCAACTCAAACAAAAGGTACTTTTGGAATTGTACACCTCACTGGTAGGAGGGAACTTAGGATTTTTTAAAACCTATCATAGGGTCAAGAGGGAATTTTTTTGGGATGGCATTAAAACTGATGTTCAAAGGTTTGTGGAAGAATGTTTGGTTTGCCAAAAAAATAGGGTGGAAACAATTAAGACCTTGGGTCTTTTACAACGATTCGCCATTCCAAGTCAGCGTTGGGAGGAGGTTTCCATGGATTTCATCACAAGGTTATCGAAGTATGAATGAAAGAGTGTCATCATTGTGATTGTTTATAGACTTACCAAGTACACACACTTTTTTGCACTCTCTCATCCTTTCACAGCCAGTACAATTGCTACCGAATTCATGGAGATAGTTCAAAAGCTACATGGAAGCCCAAATATTATTGTAAGTGACAGAGATCCCATCTTCATTGGAAATTTTTGGACAGAATTATTTTCTTATTTGGGTACTTAATTGGCTCATTGCTCATCTTATCATTCTCAATCTGATGGACAAACTGAGATAGAGAAAAAATGTATGGAAGACTACCTTTGTTGCTTTGTCTCTAATAAACAAACACAATGGATCAAGTGGTTACCCTTGGCATAATGGTGGTATAACACTTCCTTTCATATTGCAACAAAAATGACATCGTTTATGGCACTTTATGGATATCACCCATCGTACATCACTTCTTCTCTAAAACAAAAATATAAGGTTCAAGCAGTGGAAGATCACATCGAGCATCAACAAAAATTTCTCCAACTCTTAAAGGACAACCTGACCATAGCACAAAATTGCATGAAACAACAAGAAGATCAACATCATAGTGAAACAAGTTTTGAAGTAGGGGATTGGGTATTTTTAAGACTACAACCATAAAAACAAATGTCCTTCAAGCAAGATAAGAAGGATGATAAATTATCACTGAAGTACTATGGTCCTTATAAGGTGTTGCAAATGATTGGTACTATGGCATACAAATTGGAGTTGTCTGCATCTTCACGAATACACCCAGTTTTCCATATTTCCAGAACTTGAAAAGGAAGGAAAAATTATATTGGAGCCTGAAGATATCAATGACACAAGAATACGATGACTAAGGAATAGATCAATTTCAGAGTATCTCATTAAGAAGAAGAAACTACCTATTGAAGATTCCATGTGGGAAGATGATACTTTTATACAGAAGCATTCAAAACTACACTAGTGTTGAGGACAACACTTGTCTGGAGGGGAGGGGCATGTTAAGCCCTAAATTGTGGCACATTACCCCTTAATTGGGTCATATTACATTAGTATTTTTATTTTATTTATGTCAGCTTGGGTCCATTAGTTGTAATTGTACCTCCTAGTATCCTATATATAGAAAGAAGATCTTTTCATTTGGAATCATCTTGTATGTTTGAATTCATGTAACGTAGAAGGAGGTTTCTCCCTTGAAGAATCTTGTTATCTAAATTTATCGCTTTGTCAAGGTGTGGAGTACTTATTCTGATTTTTTTTATGCTATTTTGATATTTGGTTCTTAACATATGATGATTTCTATCTCGAATGCTTCATCAATGGCTTAAATGATGCCATTAGGGCTCATGTTTGCATCCACCATCATGTTACCTAGTTGTAGGCGTGCCAATTAGAATTGGAGGTTGAGACCATTCTTCATGCCCAACCACTTTGTTCTGTAGTTCCCAACCACCCTCGTTTAGGGGCTTCACCTTCTCTGATCAAAACTTTGAAATTCCAAAATGTATCTCCAGTAGAAATGGTTGAACGTTGGAAGCAAGGAATTTTCTATTACTGTGATGAAAAGTATTTTCCAGACCATAAATGTCATGAACAAAAGTTCTTCCAAATTGATGGGTCAACAACCACCTCAACCGAGGATAGCCCATTTGGTGAGGCCAAAGATTCATAAGACACAACCCACTTCTCCAACCCATGATCCAATCACCTCTCCTTTGGAACTGAAGGAACTTGTCATATATCTCCATGCCCTCATGGGTATTTCTGCTCCATAGACATTAAAAATCAAGGGCTACAACAAACATAGGCTAGTTGTGGTATTGATTGACAATGGTAGAACCCATAATTTATTCATCGTTAGGTCACTAAGGAGGTCAATGGATTTCTTAGACCTGTTTCTAATTCTCAAATTCTCATAGCTAATGGTGGTACAATGAAATGTAGGGGAATCTATGAGAATGCCAAACTCCAAATGGGCGAGTATCACCTGGAAACTCACATGTTTTCCATTTCCATGGGAGGTTGTGATATTGTCTTGGGTGTTGAATGGATTTTCACACTAGGACTGATTACCATGGATTATCAGGAGTTATATATGAGTTTTACTCAATATGCTCACACGTATACCCTCCAAGGCCTACAAGCTCGCTCCCTAGAAATTATTATCTCTCATCGGATGAAGAAAATCCTTAAGAAAGGCCACCATGATGTGCTTTCTCATTCGCCCAAGTACCAACCCATAATATTCCTTTGTTGTGATGGTTTTAAAAGAAGAATGTTCTTGGCGCATGTTTCCATATTGTTGCGCCCTTAATAAATTTACCATTAAGGATATGTTTCCCATTCCTGTCATTGATGATCTATTGGATGAACTCTAGGGTTCTTATGTCTTCACAAAATTACATATTCTCTCAGGCTATCACTATATTAGGACAAATGGATCATACATTCCTAAGAAGACTTTCCAAACTCATGAAGACCATTATGAATTCTTGGTAATTCCTTTTGGCCTTTGCAATGCTCCATCTACCTTCCAAAGTATCATGAATAAACTCTTGAAGCCATACCTTCAGAAATTTTTTTTGGTCTTCCTCGATGACATCCTCATTTACATCAACACTTGGGATGCCCATATACACCGTGTGGACAAATTACTCCAATTGTTACAGGACAATCAATTGTTTGTCAAAAATGCCAAGTGTTCTTTCGGGAAAAGCGAGGTCGAATACTTGGGACACATTGTAGGCAGTGAGGGGGTAAGAGTGCAACCCAAAAATATTCAAGATATGGAAGATTGGCTGAGACCCACAACCTTGAAACTCCTTTCGGGGTTTCCTTGGCCTCACGAGATATTATAGGAAATTTGTCTACCATTAAGGAAAAATTGCACAGCTCTTGACGAACCTTATTAAGAGGAATGAATTTCATTGGAAACTAGAAGTAGAGTAGGCTTTTACAACTTTAAATAAATCCATGTGCACTACCCCTGTATTAGTAGCCCCTGATTTCAACAATTTGTTTTTTTGTAGAATCTAATGCTTTAGGCACGAGAATTAGCATAGTTCTATCAAAAGAAGGTATAACTCTTTCTTTCACTAGCCAAGCTTTGAGAGGCTGCAATTTGGGAAAATATAAATGTGAAAAGGAAATGATGGATATTATCCATGTAGTGCACACTTGGTGACCATATCTATTGGTCCATCATTTTTTGATAAAAATAGATCACCATAGTCTAAAGTATTTCCTAGAACAAAGGTTATTCTCCCCAGAATAGAACAAGTGAATGACCAAAATGATGGGCTATGATTATGATATCATATATAAAAAAGGCAAAGACAATGTAGTGGAAGATGCATTTTCAAGACAATATGAGGATGAAGGTTCCCTCTTGGCCTTATCATTACCAATTCCTAATTGGATTGAGGAATTTCAACAAGAGTGGCTCACCAACCCAACTATATCCCAGGTAATTCAATGCCTTTAGGAGGACCCTCACCCCTCCACCAATTGCTCCTAGAATGAAAATATCTTCTGAAATAAGCAGCGCTTCATTCTTTCTTTGACTTTAGCACTCAAGCCCAGGATATTAAATGAGTTCCATTCATTTTCCATTCTTGGTCACTTAGGATTTCAAAATACGTATGCTCATGCTCACCGTTATTTATTCTGGAAAGGCATGAAGAAGGACATCCTTACCTTTGTCACATAATGCGATATTTTCCAATGCAATAAAGGTGAAAATTTCAAGACCCCCGGTTCTCTCTAGCCATTACCCATCCCAACTTCTATTTGGATTGACATCTCCATGGACTTTATAGTGGGATTTCCAAAAGCGGGAAACAATTCAGTCATCATGGTCGTGGTCGATCACCTCTAAAAGTATGAACATTTTTGTTCTTTACCACACCCTTATACACCCACTATGGTAGCACAACTTTTCATTAATCATATTTTCAAACTGCATGGCATGCCAACATCCATTGTGTTTTATCGTGACCCAACTTTCACCGACACATTTTGGAAATAATTGTTTAAATTACAGGGCACGTAGTTGAAAATGAGCACAATATAACACCCCCAGAAAAATGGCCAAACAAAAGTTGTCAATAAATGTTTGGAAACATACTTGTGTTGTTTTACCTTGAACAAAAAAAATTAGTGGGTGCAATAGTTACCCTTGGAAGAAGGGTGGTACAACACTTCCTATCATATAATAACCAAAATGACACCATATGAAATGATGTATGGCCAACAACCACCTAAAATAACTTCATATCTTCCAGGAACATAAAAGCTCTAGGATATTGATAAGTAATTGCAAGGTAGAGCATCTACCCTAGCTACTTTGAATATAACCTCCACATGGACCAAAAAAATATGAAGCAACAGGATGACCAACAGTGTTCTGAATGGGTTTCCAAGAAGGTGATCAGGTGTTTCTCCACATCCAACCTTGCAAGAAAACCTCCCTCAAATATAAAGGGAACCACAAGTTGGCACCCAAATTTTATGGACCCTATCAAATTATGAAAAACATTGGTCCAGTTGCCTACAAAGTGGCACTTCCAACTGCCTCCAAATCCATCTGGTGTTTCATGTTTCTCGTTTGAAGAAAGTGGTGGGTCAAAATTGCGAGGTACAAACCATCTTTCCTAAATTAGATGAAGAAGGATCCATTTTTCTACAACCCGAATCAGTCCTAAACATATGTGAGTGTCTCTTGTGTGGCCAAACTATCAAATAAGTATTGATCAAGTGGAAGGACACATCTCCAGAAGATACAACTTGGGAACTAGTGACCATACTGCAACAATTTCCACATCTCCAACCTTGAGGACACAACTTTTTTTGAAGGGGGAGGGAATGTTAGGATCCAATCCTAACCCCTCTTATTTTGTTATTAGTTATCTTGATATATATTTTCCATGTAATAAAGGTCAAAATTAGTTAATAAGGCCTATTAAATAAATGTGAACAAGTCAATGTAAGAAGACCTAATAGAAACTTCCACTTCTAGAAGGATCTTCCTCTACAATGTTCTTTAGAAGATAGAAATAGTATAAATAAGAGTAGTAGGTATGAGAAAGTTGTATTGAGAATTATTTAGTTATATCTCTACTCTTCTGGAGATTCCCCCCTCGAAGAGGAAGGTGAACATTTTTTTCTTTAAATAAAGGTATCGTTTTGGTGTTTCTCTTCTCAATATTTTGTTGTTACATTGATATATGTTCAATATTCTTGTTTTAGCTTATTATATTACATTTGGTACCTTAAACAATTTCTCAATAAAAAATTCATAGGGTTGGTAAAGGTTCAATGGACCTGATATGGTCCTAAATATGCAACATGGGAGCACAAATAAAATATGCGAGAGGAATTCCTACAAATTTTTGTCAAATTTGAAGGAAATAGAAGCTAAAAATGCAAGACCTTATTTTTGGAAACTAGATTACCATAAGTGCATCTCAAATTCCTAGCCAATATAAATTGGGGCCCTGATAAAAGAATGGTATAGGTTGATGGAATTAGAATGGTGAAGGGGGTACATTCCTTGGGATGACAGGTTGAGAGGAATAATAGATTATGGTTGAAACTGTTGTTGGAGTTGTGAAATTGTAGAATTTTATTTTACAAGACTTATTATGATGTAAATTTGTATATATATTTTGGCATGGTGTTGTGCACTGAGTACAGTTCATAATTTTAGGGTATGGAGAATGTAATGTCCCCATTATAATCCCAAGTTTAATCAATGCTTAATGTATATATAATGTATGGATGTGGCCAAGAAATATAATATGCAAAATGTATTTCTGAATTTTAATATATAAAGTGTGATGCCAGTTGTTCGAGATATGTATAAAGATTGGGGTTGATTAATCCACAAGAGAGGGGCCCAAGGGGGGGATTGTTCATGGGTATTAATCCAAACCCATATTCCTAAATTTTATTATGATTATGTATTGAACTTCTATTTTTTGTTTGAGTGTGGAAGAGCCCAATCACTGAATTCATGTAAGACAGTGGGTGTGAAAATTCAGATCCTATAGTTATTGGGAGCATGGGAATAAGTACAATTATTTTGGGGAAGATTTTAGGTCAAGAAAGCAAGCCAAAGGAGAGAAAATTTATATGGTCAGGGGGGGTAGTTCTTATACAACCATGTTTTTTTGGTGAACAATGGGCAGAGAATATATAAGAAGAGAACTCGAGCTAGAGAAACCATGGGGGGGTAATTCTAGAGCATTTGTGGATCTAAATAATGAAGAAACAAATTTCCAATATTGTATAAGAACCAGGTTTTCAGGCCAGGAGAGTGAACCCCTATGAGAGTTTCATTATAACAAGAAGATTGTTTGTTGTTGTTTCTTGGTAGTTTTCCTAGTAGTGAGATCCTTGAGTTTCCTAGTAGTGACATTTCTAGTTACATGTGCTAGAGAGACCCTGATAAATGAATTGGATGTCTGATGGAATGAAAGAAGTGAAGGGGTACAATCCTTGGGTTGGGCAGGTTGAGAGGAAGAGAGTTGGTGGAAAATCAGGATAGATGTAGAATAATACCAGTGGGTTGTGGGATGTTTTTGAGCTATGAGTGGATAGTGAGATACCACCCTCTGTTGTGGATTTATAGGACCATATCAGGGGTGAATTGCTTTCTAGATATGGAACAAAAAGTCTATGGTTTCATGGAATTCCTATCCCAAGAAACTAGATGCACAACCAATTTAAAAATATAAGTGTTTGATTTGTTTGATTTGTTTTATGTGTTATATTATGAGCTTAATGGTTTTACATTCAATATGTGTTTAATAAGGATGTATATGCTGCTATGTTGAGTTATTTAACTACATTCATGTGTAATTCCACATGTAATGGAACTTAGTTGGGCTGGGGTACGTTACATTAAACGTCCCCACTTTAATTAATTCTTAATGTAGATATAATGTATGGTTGTGGCCAAGCGATGTAATATGCGAATTGTATTTTTGAATTTTAATAAATAAAATGCCATGCTAAATGTTGTGGGATATGGATAGATATGGGGGATGATTAATCCAAAATAGAGGGGAATGTATAGGATTTTCTAAGAGGGGCACAAGGGAGAAATTATTTATGTGTATTAATCCAAACACACATTCCTGAATTTTATTATGATTATGTATGAAAATTCGATTTTATGTTTGAGTGTGGAAAAGCCCAATCACTAAATTCATGTAAGAGGGTGGGTGTGAGAAGTCACATCCCATAGTTATTGGGAGCATGGGACTAAGTACAATCAATTTGGGGAAGAGTGTGATGTAAGAGCATCGTCATCAAAGCATGAGTGGAGGACAACTTAGTGCCCTAGCATGCATTTTGAAGTGATTTTGAATTTAAGATGGCATGTCACAAAATATATGAAAATATTGTAATTAAATAACACCTTAAATGTTTAGGAACTAAACCATCACATGAGGTTGATGGGGAGTGTATTTTCCTTTAATGTAGTATATTGCAGTACAGATTCGAATAATTTTCCCTTATCTATCTATCTCGAACATTTATTGTAATAAGCCTTAGTAGTTGAAAGATTTTAATTTGATAGGGTAGCACTAAGGTAGTTAAAGGGAAAATCTCTATGAGTTCTTTTGTATAAATAAATTTATTGTTTCCTAGAAGAGGTTGTTGAAGTAGTTGTTGTTGGAAGCATTGAAATTTATCTGAAGTTGTTGTAGAAACTATTGAATCTTATTAGAGTGTGTGAGCCCATGTACATTTCATTTGAATAAATATAACATAGAAGCGTTGATCCCAAATGTCTGGTGTTGCTATTACTGTATTTATTTGAATGGATGGTAAGGTTTTTGTTTAAGTGAAATTCTTTGTTATTTATTTTTTCTTATCTTATGAATGCATTTCATCGTTGAATGTATGAATCTGTGAGGGTTTAGATAAGTTTCAATTGTTTCTCTTCATGAGCTTATGAAAGGAGTGCATATTGTCTGCAAGGAGTGTGTTGGAAGAGTCTATTTCGACTCAGAATATTAGGAGAGATAACATGGAGCTTGTATGCAAGGTGTGTATATTTCTCGCAAGGCATGTGTTGACAGAGTCTTTTCGACTCAGAAGCTCAGGAGAGATAACGTGGATATTTGTATGCAAGTTGTGCATATTGTCCACAAGGTGTGCATCGACGGATTATTTTTGACTCATAACCTCGGGAGGAATAACTCGAAGTTTACTTGCATAAGAGTGTAAAAAAATGTTGCAAGGAGTGCACAGTCCCTCACAAAGAAGTTGAGTCGTGGAAGAAGACCTTTTGCAAGGTGTCCACAGAGTCAAAATTTGACTAAGTGTCCACGAAATTCTTTGAGGAGTTAGATGTTTTGAGGAAGAACAAGATGAGAAGAGGTAGAGGGCGAGAATTATTTAATAGGGAGGAGTCCCTTTAATATTCCCCAAATTAACGAGCAAGATCCGTTCCAAGGAAACATGATCATTCCAGACCGTTAGATTTGGGATATTTGCATAGAGGATAGCGTCTGAGTCCTTCGACACTCCAAGTATTCATAGGTTTAAAAGTGTTTAAAGAGTGGGGATCACCAAAGTCCGAAAGCCGTGAAGAAATCATAGTCGTTGGTTGCAACGAGGATACGTGACATCGGATTAGAAAGTCTGGGAGGCAGAACTTCAGAAGAATTACATAGAGAAGACAACGGTTTCTGTTGAAGTCGTGAAGGATGAAGAGATATGGACCGTTTCATCAAGGAAGGACACATGGTAGAGATCCACATAATTCAGAGGAAGATCCCTTTGAAAGAAAGTGAGGGTGGAATATCCAAAAATCTTGAAGGTCAGAGTCCTGAAGCGAATCACAGCTGTTGGCTGTTGGAGAGACAAGAACCGTAGATATTGTTGGGTAAGTTCGTCGGTTCGGGGTTTGGGTAAGAAGACTTTAGCTGAAGTCAAAATGACCAAAGCCCAAAATTCAGAAGTGCCTTAGGGTTTAGCCTCGGGTCACAGCCCGAGGTTATATGAGGAGAGGGGCCTAACGGAAGGAGCTAGCACCCACTAGTTTAAAAAATGCCAAGAGCACTAGGTAAAGGACCTATGGGTTACATAGGACCTGTGCCTAAGGAGGTCAAGGGCCTGTGTTAAATCAATTTACCGGCTAGCAGGGTCCCGAGGAGCTAATTCGACTCATCCTTTTGAATATCCTTGACCGTGAGGTCGCGCAACCCCTATAAGAGAAGGGGGGTTGCATCAGAGTGCAATTCAAGAAAGAAATACAAAGGAGAGTAAATTCATATGACCAAGGGGGAATATTTTAGATAGACATTTGTTTTGTCAAACGATAGGAAAATAATAAAGAAGAAGTGCACTAGACATGGAGAAACAATGGAGGGAAAATTTTGGAGCAATTTTGGAGATAAATACTGAAGAAGCAATTTGTCAAGCTTGTAGGAGAACCAGGTTGTCAGGACTAGACAGTGAACTCCTGTGAGAGTTGCAAAAGAAAAACAAGCTTGTTTGTTGTTGTTTCCTAATAGATTTCATAGTAGTGAGATCCCTTGAGCTTCCCAGTAGTGATATTCCTAGCTACATGCACTAGATAAACCCTGATAAACAGGTTCGACCCCTATATTTTTTATGAACCTTAACCATAAAGGGCCAATGGGAGAATGCCATGTGGAAGTATCTGATTGGTCCACCTATGAAAATCATGCCATGTGTCAAAACTTGATTGGTCCACTTGGACTTGGATGGTTTCCTTGTCATTTTTCCACGTCATCGTACGGATCTACCATGTGGCACTTTTTTATTGGTCCACACAGACCCCACAAAATTCCATTTTCGGGTGACACATGGCAGCCTATCATGTTGCCATGTCACCATTATGATGTCAACATGACATCATCTATTATTTGTATAGACATGTATGGACATACCACATGGAAACATGTGGACCTGCCACATGGCACCCCTGCTTTGAGTTTTGACTTGTTTTGACCAATGTTTGATTGACCATAACTTTTGCATACAAACTCTCTTTGAGACAATTTTTTCACCATTGGAAAGATATTATTGATTAGTATGCAATGAATTAGTTTTCAAGATCACTCGAGGAGATCAATTTTTGAGAATTTTGAATCGTCCTAGATCATTTTTTAGTGCTCTGGATCCTCCTAGATCACACCTCCCCACTGAAGAAATTTTGGACCTCCAAAAGTATGAATCATTTAGAAATGAAGTTAGGATATTGTCACCTCACTTTTCCAGTATCATCCATCCATCCTTCTTGGGTAACAAGCACTTGACTCATCACAACCATAATAAATATTGAAACAGCATGGTTGAGCAAGTTAACCATTCCCTTAAATTCATAAACTCTGCCATCCATTGTTGCAACTACTCCACTGATTAGTAGTAAATTGAATAAAAAAATCGAATACACAGATGATAAAGAGAACGAAACTCAACATATTTTTCCTTCTTACCAAGAACAACATCAACCACAGGACATGTTCTACTTTCAACCATAGGCTATAAATCTGGATCCTGGATACTAGAATTAACTAGCATGTGCCATGTACTGACAATTGTCAAATTCGTCTTCATATGATGATCTCTCAAAATGAACTCCATCCCATACTTGAAAATATGATACTAGTTTTTTTCCCTATAGAAAATGGCCTTACTTTCATACAAGTATGGACTTCCCAAAACCATCTTGTAAATGTCAAGTAGAACCACGTCTAACTCTAGCTCATCATGGAAACTGGATATGATATCAAACCGTAACTTGCATTGCTTAGTTACCTATACCTGAGAATTATCACAAATCCAACCCAAAGAATAGGGTCTCAGATGAGGCCTAGTTTCCAATCCCAAACTCTGAACAAATTGTTCTAAAATAATATTTACTTGTGATCCACTATCAACACGTGTACCAATCTCATTGTTCTTTTAGATAAAACGTAAATGAAACAAGTCATTTCTTTTCCTTCCACTAAGAATTACTTTAGAATTTTCAAAATAAGTACGTGAACCAAAACTTGCAATAGAATATTTACCTTTGATTCCTATTGATGTAACCTTAGTTTCATCCTTAGAATCTGATCCAAGATCCTGAACTATGGTCATGGTATTCTCTTTACCCTTTCTAGGTTGAGCCCACTTTGGCTTCAATTTTGGATGCAAATTCCAGCAAGGCTTCTCATCATTCCCTTTCTTCTCAGAATGAGAACATGTAGGCTTCTTATCTTCATCCTTCTTCATTGTAGCTATCTTATTTCTCTTCCCTTTTCCCTTCGGCTGCTTCTCGAAGTTGTGTCGCTTTCCTTTGCTTTTACTACTAGTTCTCTTAGCCTTCTTTCGATCGTCATAAATTTCTTCCACCACAACCTTCATTTCCATGAATGCAGAAAATAATGCCTCTTCAATATCGAAAGTATTTGGATTAGAAGAATCCCCGTCTTTTGTTGAATCCATTTCTTGCTTCTAAAATGCACGTTGCGAACCAAACTCAGGAATGTATTCTTCAAACAATCCTTCACAAAGCTTGAGTTTGGACCTCATAAGTATTCACTTGCAAATACACATTAAAACCATCTATGATACCACATGATCCGAAAATACCAAACAAGTTATGATACCAACTTTATCTAAAATATCAACAAACTTTGATACCAATTCAGCCTGAAAATCCTTTGATGTCAATTAGTTCATAAATACACATAAACATCCAACCAGATTCGGGAAATTGAAGATCGACTTGACTATTTGAAAAATATCATATGAATGTCTTACTTATCCATAAACTTCATTAACTGATAAATATAACTTGTGGAAATAATGAGTGCCAAAATGGAGAGAAATAGACCTCTCTTATTAATTCTCAAAATGCCAAAAAATGCAATAAATGGGCTTACAATGCCAAATTTTATGTCACTCTTCAATTATGTTGCTAAATCCTAGAAACAAAGGTCATTACAGAATTCCTCACAAAATTCTGAGAAAAATGAGTATAAACTTGACTATGTTCTGAACTGGTGCTTAAAGACCCCCTTTTGCATGCATAACGAGACTATGGGTCACATACATGACAAATTAGACTAATACTTTTCATATATAGAATGTTTACAAAAAAATAGACATCACCATTATATTGCTCTCAAAATTCTGAGAAAAATGAGTATAACACCTTATACTTCCCTCAAAGAACTCCATAGCATGCAAAATGAGACAAACCCAAAACTATGAGCACCTCTTGCACGTAAAATGAGGAAATATATGCAACTAGAAAGAATTCCAATGTTTCATACCCTTTCGTACTCTTTGTATTTCCCTCAGTCCAATTGATATCTTAAATACAACGTGGGCCCTAACTATCCTCTAAAATCTCGACAAAAATTTATATTTTATTGTTGGCCTTCTGTAACAAAAGGTTCCCTTGGTGTGTTGGTTAGGGCATTGTTGCATGTGGGAGGAGGTCATGGATTCAAACCCATGGAATTCTCCCCCTTTGGTGCATGATTATATATTTATTGGCATAAACTTTAATATAATTTTGTGTTTTAATATATACATATAAAGTGGCATACCTTAATGACCCCAACGAATATAACATGTGGTTACATGGGATTCAAATAAACCATGGGTTGGGGGCTTTATCCCTTGGCCCTCTACCCGTCAAATAAACCTCAAAAAAACTTAAATATATTTCATTCCATAGTAATGTTAAGTCCCATGTGTGTGGCACAATGGAAAAAGGGCGTTAGTTTAGAGTTATAGGAGGTCACGAGTTTGACCCCCTATCGACCCCTATATTTTTTATGAACCTTAACCATAAAGGGCCAATGGGAGACTGACATGTGGCAGTCTCTCATTGTCTCCCATTGTTCCACTTGTGCAAACCATGCCATGTGTCAATACATTATTGGTTCACTCAGACTTTTACGTTTTCCCTGTCACCTTGCCATATCATCATACAAATCTTCCATGTGGCACTTTTTTATTGGTCCACATGGACCCCCAAAAATGTCATTTTCGGGTGACACGTGGCAGCCTATCATGCTGCCAAGTCACCATGATGATGTAAGAATCATGTCACCTATAAGTTGTATGTAATTGTACATATATTTCATGTGGCATCTTGTGGGCCTGCCACGTGGCACCCCTGCTTTGACTTTTGACATGTTTTGACCAAACTTTGATCAACCATAACGTTTACATACGAACTCTGTTTGAGACAATTTTTGCACCATTGGAAAGTTATATTTGAGATCTAGGTAATGATTTTGTTTTTAATATCATTTGATAATATCAAGTTTTAAGAATTTTAGATCCTCCTAGATCATATTTGAGCATTCTATATCCTCGTGGATCAACTAGAGCTAGAGAAACCATGGAGGGAGAATTCTAGAGCATTTGTGGAGCTAAAGACTAAAGAAGCAAGTTGTCGATATTGTAGAAGAATTGGGATGTCAGTCTTGGAGAGTGAATTCCTGTGAGAGTTTCACTAGAGCAATAAGCATGCGTGTTTGTTTCTTTCTAGTATTTTTCCTAGCAATGAGTTCCCTTGAGTTTCCCAGTAGTGATATTCCTAGTTACTTGTGCAAGAGAGACCTTGATAAATGAATGGGATTCTAGATGTATTGAGAGAAGTGAAGGGGTACATTTATTGGGTTGGGTAGGTTGAGAGGAAGAGATCTGGTGGAAAATCAGGATAGTTGTAGGAGAATACTAGTGGGTTGTGGGATTTTTCTGAGCTGTGAATGGATAGTGAGAGACCACCCTTTTTTGTGGATTGATAGCCCCAACTCGAGGGTGACTTTATATTGAGATATGGAACAATTTTTTTATGGTTGGGTGGAGTTTCCATCCCATGCAACTAGTTGCACAATTGATTTAAAAAGATAAGTGTTTTATTTGTTTTATGTGTTATATTATGAGCTTAATGGTTGTGCATTCACTCTGTGTTTAGTAAGGAATTATATTCTACTATGTTGAGTTATTTAACTACATTCATGTTGATTTCAACATGTTGTAGATTCATTTCTTAATGGTATCATACAATAGCTAAATCTATGTATAATTCATAGTTGGTAGGCTACATGAATTAGTTAGCAGAAAATTTCTAATTTATGTGTAATTCCACACATAATGGCCCTCAACTAGGCTGGGATATGTTACATTATTGTATCATAGCTTCTAGTTCAAACATTGGGCTTGCATGGGCCATTATTGGTGTGAATTTGGGTGAAATTTATTGTTGCAGAGTTTCCCCTATGATGAATTTGTGAAAAAATGATGAAAAATGAAGTGAAATCCCCAAATTCATGAGAAGATTCATGTTTAAAATGCCTCATAACCATCGAAGAGAGGTTTAATGGTGTCACTCTATATATTTTGGAGCTAAATTTGACTTGGAAGGTTGAAATTCGTGTTTTAATGCTGACTGAAGAAGTCGATGAAGTTTTATGGATTGATGGCCAAGAATGCATTTGATCTTGAGATCAATGGCCCAGATTCATCCTAAATTTCTCAAAAACTTGTTCATTTTTTGTGGCTTGGAAAGTGAAGTAGATCGATGATATGGATTCATTTTCAGCGGTTTTGAAAGTAAATAAGATAGATGTTATGGATTTATTTTCAATGGTTTGGAAAGTAAATCATATCGACAACCAAGAATCATCTTTGTAGATTAGTGAAATTACAGAATCGATGGTCAAGATAATTTTAACTGGAAAATCAATGGCCTAAATTCATCCTATATTTTGGTCGAAAAATGCTAAGAATCGATGTTCAACGAACTCGTGAGTAAATTTACTTGTCAAATCAAAATCCATGATTATTGATGGCCGATGATCAGGGGTCGACAAAAAATGGCGAAAGGTTTCATGCATCTGAAGGAAAACATCGATCATTGATGGATGATGATCGAAGGATGATAGAATTAGCAAGGTTTTTAGTTCATCCAATAGAAGTTTCCAATCCCTGATGAAAAATGAAAGAGGGGGATGATGTTTCATGTTATGTTATCATCCATGTGTCATGCCACATCAACCAAATTTCCACATCGACATCCACATGTCATGCCACATTCACTATATTTCCATGTCAACATAGTTTCCACATCAACTTAGTTGCCACATCAGACAAGAGATGGTTGATGGTTGATGAATGTGGTTTGAAAAAAATGGTAAAAAGGTTCTTTTCCAAGGAGATTGTCGATGGTCAATTGTCAATAAATGGGGTTCGAAGAGATTTATGGAAACATTGGTTTTCCAAGAGAGACCAGCCTCTTTTGTGGATTACTATCCCCATCTCTAGGGTGAAATTCTATTGAGATATGTAACAACAAGTCTATGGTTGGGTGGAACATCTGTCCCAAGCAACTGGTTTCACAACCAATTTAAAAAGATAAGTGCTTTATCTATTTTATGTGTTATATTATGAGCTTAATGGTTGTGCATTCACTCTATGTTTAATAAGGATTTATATGTTGCCATGATGTTTTATTTGACTACATTCTTGTTGATTTTAGTATATTATAGATGCATTTCATTAATGGTATCAGACAATAGATAAATCTATGTGTAATTTGTAGTTGGTAAGATACAATAATTAGTTGGTATAAAAATTTTAATTTCTGTGTAATTCCACACGTAATAGCCCTCAATTGGGTTGGTGTACGTTACATAATTCTAGATATCTTGTTGAGGATACTAGTTGTTATGTTGGAATTCCCAAATACTTATTGAATATTGATTGATGGGATGTCAAAAAATTAAGCCTACCTATCATCATTGGCATTCCCCCATGTCAAGTGTAAGGTGAGAAGTATGTGGAAGGGAACCAAGCTTCATATTTTGTATTCTTTTGATCTTCAATGGTTCATCACTATATATGGTGGCTTTTGGTGGACTATTAACCATTTTGACTTGATTAATTTGGTGGTTTAGGTTGACCACTAACCATTTTGATTTCATCAATGTACTCCCCCTATTGAGTGCAAGAGAACACATTTATCTTTGACTCATAATTCAATTTAAATGACATGTAGAATTGGACACAATCATGCCCAAAATATTAAACTATAACCATTGTTTGAAATCCTTCTACTTTTGTGATTTCTCCATGCAAATGTATCTTTAATTGTGTTTTAACTAGAGAGTAATACATATGCAACTTCTTGACTAGTTCATTCTATCATCAAGAACTTATCCAATCATAATGATTTATTTTTATTTTTATCCTTCTTCCTCTTTTCACAATTATTTCAAAAATGATTTGTTTTCCCATAATGAAGACACATATCGAGATTAAAACACTGTGTCTCCATATGACCAAATCGATGACAATGTTGGCTCTCAAGTTTTTCCTCAATATGATTATCATCAACTCTATCATTAACCTCATTAACTTCTACATTAATTTATGGATTCTTCAAAATTTTATCAAGAAATCCCGCACTCATAAATTGAACCGAAATTTATGAACCGAAATAAAGTAATCTAGAATATGAAAGTCGCTTCCTTTGTCATATCCTAAGCCATTATAATTCTTGTTGAATTTCATTTCATCCCAATATCATACAATCATAATGGAAATATCATTTTGATTTTTTTCATAAATATTTTATTTGATAACTTCAAATTCACTTTTATTGTTGTTGCTATCACTTTGTTCTTCTACTTGTGACTCATCTTCAACAAAACTTTCCTTCATCAATTCAATGTATGATTCCTTCTCATGACCAGCTAAGGAATAATCAATCATATGATTTGTTGTATCTATATCAACTATTAGTTCATGCATATCACAAGATCAACCATTTGCATTATATAATCAGTGTCACAAGTTGTATTAACCTTTTGTAGGAGGTCATTTTTTGCACATTTTGCATCAACAATGTTTGAAATTGGCTTCTCCTTTTCAATTACTTTTAGTTGAAGTGCTTCAATCAATCTATCACTGAGATCAATTTTATGCTTGTGAAGATCAATGGATCAATTATCCAATTAATGTAAGGAGACTTGTAATTCTTTAATTTCTTGAATAGAATTTTGAAAATTCTTTCCTCCTATACCCATTTTTTATTTGTCATGTTCACCTGCTTATTTTTTTCTTATGAGTCACGCTTGATTGATTCTAACAATACTAGGGTGTTGGGTATTGTTGATAATGCACCCCAAAGTGTGATTTTACAATGATTTGATGTTGATTGAAAGTAAATTCCTTATTCAATTTTAGGTAGGTCTTTATGACATTTTTGCACAAAGGGGTTGCAACTCCATAAATTTTATAATTAAATCCCTCAACCAACTATTGATTCAAAGAGAATGTTGTTCTTGATGGATTTATGATTTTCCACTTAGTATTAATTGTTTTGAAACGACACAAATTGTTTACTAATTTACAAAGATGATAAGTTAACTTAATTGTTACAATCACATTACATTGTATGCACTTAATTATTAGACGATCATTTATTCTTGCGTTGTTTTCCAAATTAAATATGAGTGCCAAAAAAAATAGAGACCATTAAGAATTTGAAAGAAAATCATCCACCATTTCACAAGTGCAAAGTACCTTAGAGCCCCATTATTTAGATTGCATGGCATGTCTAGGACACACCTATGACCATGGAAAAATTAATATTTTTGTTTATTTTACATGATTACACTTTCCTTTTACAAGATGAAAAGGTAGTCCTTTTGGCTCTGGCAAGAGACCTCTCTTAATTCTTCCTTTTAAAAGTTACAAAAATATGACCCACCTCCTTTTCACTATTTTGAAAAAATTCTCTTAGCTTCCCCCTCAAAAAATAACTCGTTTTTTTTCAATTTCAATGAGGACATGAGACCTATAAAGAATTGAAAACATAGAAAAAGATGTGAAAAGATTAAAGATATTGTAATAGAAATGACTACTATTAAAAACCAAGGCACTTAGGAGGAAATGTGTTGTCTCATCCCTTCTTGTTCCCTGAAGCACTAGAAAAGGTTATAGCTAGATAATTATGGTGATTGTCACTAGATTAATAATATCTGGCATTTTGGTATCCTTATATTTATTTGAAAGCTATATTCATGTTTTTGTATGCATATTTCATGTCTATAGTGAATATCTAAACAATTGAAGCTCAATTTCAATGTATCAAGGAAACTATCAGATAATAGGGATCTTATGGTACTAAAACCATGCTTAAGAATAAAAACATTTTTGGACATATGTTTATAGTGAGAGGGGGGGTGGTGAATTAGTACAAGATACTCTTTAATTTAAATGAACATTCATAAATCATTCATTAACTTTAAAATAATAAATACATGTAAACTCAAATCACAATACACATAGTTTAATTTGGAAACCCTTGTGGGAGAAAATTGCAAAAAAATATCTTTATAAATGTCTATAGGAACCAACCTATTGTTACAAATCTTGTAGGAACCAACCTAATAGAGACACCAATATTATCAGCTAAGAACCAACTCAGTAAGATATTGTGTAGGCACCAACCTACTGGAGACACCAATCTCCTCAATTGAGCACCAACCCAGTAAGACCTGCATAGGTACCAATATAATATATTCATACACATAGTATTTTTGACTTCGCATGCATGCTTCATAATTCATGCATTTCACATAATCATTATACCCTTAACTTTCATGCTCCAATGCCTCTCCTTGATTCATACCCCATACATAGATTCAAACCCTAATCAAATTTAGCCTTCATTCCTTGGAGAACCTCATATCATCATTCCTAGAATATAAATATAGATTGAAGCATCACAAATTCAAAATAATGCACTTTAATGCATCATAGACATAAACCCTTCATAATGCACCCTTAAAACTCCAAGAAAACTCCTCTTGTGCACCTTTAGACCCCAAGAATACTCCCTATATGTTCTTGCACACCTGATATATATTTTGCGCACTTGTACTTTCTCTTCTTACTTGGATGCTCTTCAAATGTGCATATATATATATATATATATATATTGTATTTTTAGTGTTTATTCATTCACTTATGGGGTCAACTTGTAAAATTGGCTAGGCCAACCTGTACATTTGGTTGGGTTGTCATGAAAAAATATTTCATATCTCCTCATTCCTATGGAGTTAAAGGGAGTTTCATATAACACTGAAAAGGTATAGGAATAATATTTTCAACCATATAACCTATGCTCCCATTTGAGATAGGTATGTAGAGTAAAAATTCCTTCAAAGATAAGGTATCCAAATTGAGCATCAAAAATCCAAAAACAATATTTCCAACAATATCCATCTTGCAATATTTATCTTGGACATCTGTAGTCTCCCCGTGTCTTTGAAATCAATGACAACAATCTTTTGTACAATATCCCCCTTTGTCATTGATGGAAACCCTTTGTCGATTCTGTAATAATCCCCCTATTTGAAACTCTCCTTGTGTATGCAATTCCTCCTTTCTTTGCAACTTCTCCCCCTTTGACATCAATGGCAAAGGGATGTTGTAATATCCCTAGGCTGAACCCAATTGTAATGTAAATGAAAATGTACTTACGTTGGTGAGTTGTTTGATATCATTTTTGTATGCACCTTTCATGGCACAGTGCACTCATGTACTACGTAGTAAAATGAGGAAGTGTGCACATTCCAGGATACCGTGCACAACAACTTAAGTGCACGTGATTTTGAGGCCAGGGAGCCTTTGTGTATATGTTGTGTTTTATAGGCCGGTGAGATAGTTTTGTGATTATTAGGCCGAAGAGCCTAGATGTCAAAGTTCAGTGCGCCTACTTTTGTATATGTCTTATCATTAATATAAAATACATCGATGCACGCATACCAACCATGATAAAGGAGTATGGGGGACTAAACTCCACTAGTTAGGGAAAGGGTGGGGGCTAAAAGTTAAGGAAAAGGGGCTAAGCCAGGGAGATTAAGCCAAAAAGGAATATCATATTAATATTTCTTAATGTATAAAGTATGGATAATTTTTTTATCCTAAGTTATAAAGATGGGGACAAGTGGGCCAAAGTAGCTCCCAACATGAAAAGTGTCAAGTTGGGGACATGCATACATATTGTTTGGAATTAGTTCATTTCTGGCATTCTATCCATCATTCCTTCCATCATTCAGTGATCCATTGAGCCATACCAGGAGCATTCACTCATGCAGTGAGCTATCCTCCATACTTCCTGTCACTGTATCTAAACATGTATCCATAGCCATACTTGTTGGTGTAGTTGGTTATCTTGGGAGATGGACTGAAGAAGCGGGTTGTCAGGCTCGTGGGATACTGAAGAGGCGGGTTGTTAGGCCAGTGAGAAATTCTCTGGGTGAGAGAATTGTTGGGAATTGATTTCCTGAAGGTGCTAAACTGCAACTATAGGGCTCTTAGATTTCTTGTCTAGCATGCTGCTAAATCTTGGAAAGGAAGTGGGGCAACCGAAGGACTGTTGAGAAGAGAAGGGGCACACTTCCTAGAGTGGGACATGCATGTGGGGAATGAGGTACTCTAGGATGTTAGTTTGTGTTAGCACCTGTGACAGATTCTTTCCTATTCTCTATGAACCATTATCCTGGCTAGGAATCCCTTTACCCAAGTGGAGTTTAGTCCCAGCTCGGGGGTGACCCACTGCTAAGAATGATGAGTAGTGTGGTCTAAGGCTAGGAGGTTTGTGGAAGGTTTGAACGTAGTTGGTGATATTCTTACCAAGATAAGTGTCAACTGTGTGATAACATTACATGTTGCATTGTTATTTACGTGTGTATTTTTATGGGTTTATCTTATGTGTGGTTATAACTGTCTTTATATTTATGGGTATTTCTTGTATACATTGCATGTATATGTTTACTATTATTTCAGTATGAATCCGTGAATTTATGAAATATCTTTGTCTGTTTACGTTTTATATATAATGTTCCACAAGAGTTCCATGTGTATATATTTTAATCGCATGGAGTTCGAATTTTTTTTATGTGGCATAGCTCATTTGGACTTTGGGTATGTTACAGTATGTTTTGTAGAGGGAACAAAAATTTTCTCTGGAGTAGCATGCCTCGACGTGGGTGGTCGGGGATGTTACAATATGGTTTTAGAGCTTTAGTTTTCAACACTGAGCCTGGATGGGCCGAGAAAGTTGAGTTGAAGAGAAATTTCATAGAGGATTGATTTCGAAGTGGGGAAATTTCAGTTTGTAGAGCGTCCATGGTAAAAAGTAACAACAATTGGGAGGAATTGGGAAAAAACCCCAATTTATGTTGTTAAATTCATGGGAAAATCAAGAAATTCGGCCAAGTGGTGAGATATTCTTGAGTCAATATATGTTCTAGCAAATTCAGACCTGGAATTGGTTTAATTTGAAGTTACAGTGATGCCATGACAGATGGAGCGAGTTTTGTAATTAAAATTCTCAATTCGTGAATTGAGTGTGGGAAAATTCATTCCAGAAATGTCAACCCACAACGATTTGTTGTTGCATAGGTCAAATTGGTGCTAACGTGGTGAAATTGAAAAAAATTCATAGTTGCAAAAGGTCTGCAGTAGAATTCATGAGGAATTGATGCACATAAAAATAAATGTGCGTAGGTGGGCGCACTAAAAATGCATGATGCATAGTGAAAATATTGTGATAGGTAAAATTCGGCACTGCACAACAAGATGTGGGTGTGTTGGTACGCGTGATAAATTTTGGCACCGCGCAGAAAAATGTGGGTGTGCTGGTGCACGCGCTAAATTTTGGCACCACGTGGAAAAATGTTGTTGTGCAGTTACGCACGCTAAATTTTGGCGCCGCACGGAAAAATGTTGGTGTGGGGGTGTGCACACTAAATTTAGCATTGTGTGGTGTGCATACACATAATAAGGTGTGTGCAGTGTACACACACATAATAATGGCATGCGTTGTGTGCGCAGTATTGGCAGAACGCAAAGGAGTTTGGTTGGTGCATGCACAATGTGGGTATATGTTGTCACGCGACAGTTTAGTTAATGGTGCAAGTAGTATATTGGTGCACGGTGGGGGCGTACTAAAACTTTGGCATGTTGCAGCACGTAGGGTGAAATTCACACATAATATCATCACGCGATACAGAAATCGCGTGCAACAGGTAATAGTGCAAGAACCAAAACTGCGCCTGGTAGATATTAGCGCGCGACACAAAAATAGTGTGCGCCATTTATTAGTGCGATAGAGAAGTGATGCATAGTGTTTATAGGTGCGCGGAGCATGAATTACCTTGTGTTGTTGTTGTGCATGCTAAATATGGGCATACCGGTTGAAATTTGTGCATGTGAAGCCGTTTGGAAGGTGAACAACAATAGAAAACCAACGATTTTCTGCGATGTTTTATATCATTTGAATGTCATGTTTTTGCAGTGCATTTTTGAGGCACGGGAGTAGTCAATGGAAATATATTGAACCGTATAAGACATCCCAAGAGATCAATTAAATTTTTGGGCATGTTAAAAATGTTTAATATGGAAAATAAGGTACCTGTAGCATTCCAGACCAAAAACACGAATTGGCCTAGAACTTCAACATGTTGTAACTAGCAGCCCAGAACCAAGAAAATGGTCAAACTTGGATAGAATGTCCATAATATGTATACGAAGAAACCCAATGGATCTCCCACGAAAAAACAAATCCAATGGAGTAGGTGCAAAAATGCATAATTACAACGTAGAGTTGCGCCAAGTTGATGTGTGAACAGAAAAATTAATGAGCAATTTTCAAATAACCATAAATTTCTTCTCAAGACTCGGAATCGAGCATGGGAGAATGCATTGGAATCTAAATATACAACCAGAAAATTGATCTGGGAATTTAATTTTCCAAGAAATCAGAAGAAATAATCTGATATATTATTGAACCAGAATGGTTCATATTTTCATGAAATTATTTAAACAGTTAGCCTGACAAAGTTTTGTTGGCTACACATTTTGCAGAGTTAACAACAACTAGATCAAAAAAGGATCAAAACAGATTCCAGAGAAATGGATGATGCACAAGGAAATTACAGTCGGGAAGATGAGATTACAGGGATGGATGTCCATTTGGGCATTGAAGGAACAAACTCCAATGGACATGGAGAAGGAAGGGATGAAAACATGAATATGGTAGAGACCATTAAAAATTTGCAGAAGTATTTCCAAAGCCATAAATATGATAATGAAAGGATTATGAGATCCAAGGAGCAGCAAGGTGACTTCAACGTGAAGTTAATGCAAAGCTTGAATAGAATATAAAAGAAATTGGATAAGGAGAGTGGCTCAAGCAAATAAGGAAGTCATAAGTATCCCGATGAGAAAAGAAGAGAAAGAAGTGTTAGCATGCATCACTTTCACTCCCAGAGGAATTCCAATAAGAGAGAACACAACAACTCAAGTCCATCCCCTGTCAGGAAGCATAAGGGGTCTGGGGTGGATGAGCTATGAGGAGAAATTAACAAAATCAAACCTCCTACATTTGATGGTGAGCACAAAAAGGATGAATACGCAGAGACATGGATGTTGGGCATGATAAAGTATTTTCAATTGCATAATTATTCTTCTCATGCAGAAAGTAGAATCATCATCTATCAACTCAAGGGAAAGGCATCCATGTGGTGGGATCATCTTGTGCAAGTACAACACATTAAAGAGAAAAGTGCTACTTGGAGAGAATTCAAGAAGTATTTTGAGAAGAAATACTTGACTAAGAGATACTATGACAAGAAAATGAAAGAGTTATTTGAACTCAAGATTGGGAGTATGAACATAGATGAATATGAAAGAAGGTTTTTAGAACTATTGAAGTATGTTTCTTTCATCAAGGATGAGACAGTTAATATTCAGAGGTATTTGAGTGGATTTCTATCATTTATCAGTGACAAAATACAGTATGATGATCCCAAGACATTGGAGGAGACCATAAGCCGAGCTAAATGCCTATATGATCAGCAAAAATCAAGGCCAACTTTCCAAAAATCTTGGGAAGACAATTTTTTTTTTAATATGGATCAGAGGAAGAAGGGAACTAAGCCACCATTCTTTAGAAATAATACTCAAGGACAACAAACTTCTAGAGAACCCATAATGATTGAGATAGGGGGTCAAAGGCCAAGGAAACTACCTATTCAATGATGGGGTTGTAAAGGAGATCATATGTTCAGAGATTTCCCTCACAGAGGTGAAAAAGTGAGGATTGTCCATAATGTATAGCATGCTGAAACAGTGGAGGACATGGGCATAAATGTAACAAGGATATATGCAGCCCTGGACAACAAGAAAGAATATTATCAGTCACATATGATTGAAGTGGAAGGTATGATAAACAACCAAACCATTTCTATTTTAATTGATTCAGGAGCTATTCATAGTTATATAGATCCTAAGATGGTGAGAAGTTTTCATTTGCCAAGAAGCAAGCATGGAAAATCTTGGTTGGTGTAGATGGCTACTAGAGTCAAAATAAAAGTTAATTAGATGATTAAGTCATGTCTTATGGACATGAATGGACTGAACACCGGGGCAGATTTGAACATCTTGCCTTTAGGTTCCTATGACTGTATAATTGGGATGGATTGGTTGGACCAACATCATTCTATCCTAGACTATCATAACAAGACATTTACTTTCTTGGATGAGGAAGGGAGCCTAAGAAAATTTCATGGAATTCCCAGGGCAGTAACCATCAAAGAAATTTAAGCATTGCAGTTGAAGAAATGTTACAAAAAGGGGTGTCAAATATTTGCAACACATATGGAAGAGACACATAAAGATAAGGTGCCAAATTTGGAAGATCATGCAGTCTTGGAAGAGTTTGAAGATATGTTCAAGGAGGTAATAGGACTATCCCCAAAGAGAGATATTTATTTCTTTATAAATTTAATGCTTGGAGCATCTCCAGTGTCAAAAAATCCTTACAGAATGAGTACACCAGATTTGAAGGAGTTGCAGACGTAGCTTGAAGAAATTATGAAGAAGGGGTATACATGCCCAAGTGTGTCACCTTGGGGTTCCCTAGTCTTGTTTGTGAAGAAGAAAGATGGGACATTAGGATTGTGCATTGATTTCAGACAACTGAATAAAGTGACTGTAAAGAACAAGTATCCTCTGGCAAGGATTGATGACCTCTTTGATCAATTGAAGGATGAAAAGATATTTTCAAAGATAGATCTTAGGTAAGGATTAAAGAGGAATATATCAGCAAGACCGCATTCAGGACAAGGTATGTTCATTATGAGTTCACAGTGGTTCCATTTGGGTTATCAAATGCACTAGTTGTTTTCATGTGCTTAATGAATGGTGTTTTTCGAGAATATTTAGACAAGTTTGTCATTGTCTTTCTAGATGACATTCTTATATATTCTAATTCATAAGAAGAGCATGAGAATCATTTGAGAATGGTGTTGCAACTATTAAGGGAGCATCAGTTGTATGCCAAGTTGAGCAAGTGCTCATTTTATCAGAAGAAAATTGATTATTTGGGACATATCATTTCAAAGGATGGGATGGAAGTGGATCCTGAGAAGATAGAAGCCATTAGAGAATGGTCAGTGCCAAATAATTTGACAGAGTTCAGATCATTCATGGGCCTTGCAGGCTACTATAGGATATTTATTGAAGGATTCTCAAATATTTCATTCCAAATCACTTCCTTGCAAAGAAAGGGTGTGAAGTTTCAGTGGACATTGGATTGTGAAAAGAGTTTCCAACACTTTAAACAATTATTAACAAGTGCTCCAATAATAAGGATTGCAGACCCAAATGAAGACTTCATTATATGCACATATGCATGTAAAGAAGGACTTGGTGGAGTCCTTAGTCAAGATGGGTTTGTTATATGTTATGAATGTTGAAATTAGTTCATAAATTCACTAAATTATACCCAGATTTCAACCTCCAATTAAGTTATCACAGCCAAGCATTAATTCTTTTACTAGTTGCACTTAATGAGTAGAAACACTAAATAAAGTAGTTATGAAACTAAATCTGTAGCGGAAATACATTCTAATAGTGGAAAAAATATCCATAAAGCACCATGAAAAATTATGGGTAAAACCCCAAGAAGAATAACACAGAAAATGTGACAAATTGAGGAGAAAGTTTCTTAATCAGCTTTAGGAAAATTTCTGAGTTGCAACAATAGCTTTAAATCAACATTTATCATTTGTACTCTCACTCTCACTGAACAAAAATAACATATAAATCCATAGTGACATAGTCTGAAATCAAAAAATGATTTCCTATACAATCTGTATGGACTATACAACCACCAATATCAGAAATATGCCTCAATTTTTGTACCCAGAAAAAGGTACAGATCTATACCTTGTTGTATGGATTTGTTTGCTATAGTAATACACCTAGAAATTCGTTCCAATACAAAGCATAAATTTATGTGCTAACTGTAGCTGCAAAATCCAGCATAAAATGTTGTACGACCACCTCCAATCTGTACTGTATCAATTTTTGGCTATACGACCTCCTCTTTAATCTAAAATTGTCTAGAAAGTGAGTGCCAATCCTCCTAGGGATGTGTGCCAACTTCTGGCTACTGAAACTCTTTCCCTCCAAGGAAAGAAACTTCCTTGGGATGCGTGCCCCTTCAATCTCTCTCAATTTCTCCTCAACAAGTGTGCCCTCATATCCTAATGAGCTGCCTTTTATCAATTTTGAATTGTAACTCCTCTAACCCTTGATCTCCCTCAAGTGAATCTTCACTTACCCTTGAGATCAACGATCACAATTTAATCATTCGTTGAGATCACTTTAATTAATAAAGTGACCAATAACATCATAAAGTCACTTTTACATTTCGAAATTAAAAGACTCAACTTTATAAAATCACTTTATAATTATAAAGTCACTAGGAGATAATTTGCTTGGTCACTTCCTCATGCTGAGCGCTGCCAATGCAGAAGTACCTCCAAGCTACCAAATCTCAACAATGAATCAAGAAAGTTGAAGGAGCATGAAAGACACTATGCCACTCATGATTTGGAGTTGGAAACCATAGTGCATGCCTTGAGGAAGTGGAGACACTACCTCATGGGGAAAATGTTTGAACTGAGGATAGACCATAATGGTCTAAAATATTTATTTGATCAACCAACTCTAAATGCTAGGCAAAGCAGATGGTTAGAATTTCTAAGTGAATATGACTTTGATATAAATCATATTAAGGGGAAAGAGAACAATGTGGTTGATGAACTTAGCAGAAGAGTGCATGAAATGCATGCTACATCCATTAGCATGTACCGATCATATTTGAGACACAAAATTTTAGAGGTTTCCAAATCAGATTTGCAATACAAGGTATTAGTGGGAAATTATGGCAAGGTAATTTGTAGCACAAAATTGAAGAATACAAGCTAGATAATGATGAAATTCTCATGCACAGGGGCAAAATTTATGTACCAAATTATCATGAATTGAAAAATATGATATTGAAAGAAATGCATAATGTACCTTATGTTGGGCACCCAGGTTATCAGAAAACTATTACAGCTGTCAAGATCCAATATTATTGGTCAGGAGTGAAGACAGAAGTTGTTGATTTTATTGCCAAATGTTTGGAAAGTCAAAAGGTAAAGGATAAGCATAGACACCCATTTGGTTTTCTACAACCATTACCCATTCCTGAGTGGAAATGGGAAGTTGTAACAATGGATTTCATCACCAAACTTCCCAGAACAAACAAACAACATGATTATATCATGGTAGTGGTGGATAAGCTTACTAAAGCTGCCCATTTTATTCCAGTTAAGCTCACTCACAAGGAAACCAACATTTTTGATATTTATATGAGAGAAATTTCTAGATTACATGGCATACCCAAGACAATTGTGTTTGACAGAGATCCAAAATTTACCTCTAATTTCTGGAAGGGATTATTTAATGTATTTGGAACAAAATTGAGTTTTACTACAACTTATCATCCAAAATCAGATGGACAAACAGAGAGGGTGAATCAAGTGATTGAAGATATGTTGAGGATGTATGTGATGGATAAACCATCAAAATGGGAATACTACCTACACTTGGTATAGTTTGCTTATAACAATGGGTACCAAACATATCTAAAGATGATCCCATTTGAGGCACTTTATGGAAGAAAGTGCAACACACCAGTAAGTTGGGATAACCCAACAGATAGAGTAGTGGTTGGGCCATGTTTTCTCAGGTAAATGGAGGAGCAAATGATAAAAATAAAGCAAAATTTAAAGGCTTCCCAAGACATGCAGAAAAGTTGTGTTGGTAAAGGAAGAATTCATAGGGAAATTGTTCAAAGTTGGTAGCTCGCTATTGTGGGCCATTTTAAATCCTAGAGAGGATCAGTCCAGTAGCTTATATGATTGCATTGTCTGCATCTATGTATGTTCATAATGTATTCCATGTATCATTTCTCAAGAAATATATACCTGATTTTAATCATGTTATTGATTGGAATGTGATTCAGGTGGAGCAAGAAGGCGCTTTCCATAGCATGCCTCGGCGTGGGTGGTTGGGATGTTACAGATGCCCCCCCTTGAGCTTCTGCTTCCCTGTACTGATGATATGAGAGGTTTACCACTTCCAGATTCCATTTACTTGTCCCATATAGCATTTTTCTCGTTTAACTTCATAAAGAAGGTATACATTTCTCGGGGTTTTGTTTTCATTTTCCACTAATCTTCCCAAACCTTCTTTCCTTATCTCATATCCTTTAGAATGAAATGTAAGTTTGTAACCTTGATCACACGTTTGATTGACACTTAGAATATTGTGTTTTAACCCTTCAAAATACAATACATTTTGTGTTTTAGTATTTCCATTATCAATACTAACGATACCTTTTCCAACTATCCTTGCAGAAGCATTATCCCCAAAGGTAACACTACCTCCTTTTTCTTCTTTTAAGGTGAGAAATTTATTCTAATCCCCAGTAATGTGATTTGAACATCCACTATCAATGTACCACTGGATTTCTTTGTCTTGAGCATACATGCAAGTCCACATTCTTCCTTATTTGGTTCTTCTTGCTTCCTTTTCCACACCTTTGTGTATTCTTCTCTATTCTTGGTAAGAACATATTCTTCCATGTTTTGTTTAGGAGACTTTATCATGTTTCTTCTACAGTCACGTGCTATGTGCCCATATTTATTGCACTTATAAAATTCAGTATTGTAATCAAGTAGGGGTGGAAATGAATTGTAGTTTCTATCAACAAACCCATGAGAAATTTTGGTTTTGTTTCTCACATAATCATTCTTTGAGGTCTTATAAGAACCTCTATTTTTTTTTCTAACATGGTCACTTATTTTATAATATCTACAATTCATTTCTTTATGACCAAAATTATTGCAAGACAAATAGTAGCCAAGGAAGAGATTTTGATATTGGGTTGTGAAAGGCCTTCTTGGTGGAACAACTCTTCTAAACTCAGTCTTGTTGTTATTGTGAGAAGAATCAAGTTTCCCCTAGTCATAATTTCCTTTCCTATTGTTTCTTTCATTGTTGATGGATCCTTTGAGAATGTTATCATATCTATTAGGATTTCATTCAGGATTATTCTTATTCTCATCATAGCGAAGACCAGTCTTGATGAATCACAACCTTTGGAAACTGAGGATCACATTTAAAGTTTTAGTGCTCTTTTCAAACTTCAACTAAGAATTTGACTTCTTCAATTCCTCATTTAATGAGAGAACTTCAGACTCTAACTTATCACATGTTTATTCCTTTTCTTTGAGCTAAATTTTCACCTATTATTTTATTCCTTTTTCTTCTTCTAGTTGAATCTTTAGGCTGATAATTGTCTTCTCTATTTTTTCAAGATCATGATCCTTCTTTCCATGTTTTGAAAATTGATCCTTGTTGGCTAGGAATTTTGGATAAGTTTTGGGATTTGTGCCATAATAATAGAAGGGAGTTAGAAGATGGACCATAGTGCACGAGGGGAGTAGAATTTAAGAAGTTAAAGCACATGACAGAAGGAAGCGCAATGAAGCAACACACAAAAGGTGGAAAGTAGTTAGGATTTTGGGACATTTTGTCCACATCGTAACAATCTTAGACCTATTTTGATGTATAAATATGTAAAGGGTCAGGGTATATAAAGGGTTCGAAGAATGAGAGGTTATTATGCATGAATTGAGTTTTTGGCTAAGTGTTTGGATGTTATGACTGAGGTTTTCAGGAGTAGGCTCGCATTGCATCAGAATGACTAGGAAGGTTTGGGTAATGTTACTGTTGCATCTTCTGTAGGTGCAGTGTGCAGCTGTAAGAAGAATATCAATGACTAATATAAGAAGCCAACTGTTGTGGAAAAATACCAAGTTGGGTGAACCATGTTAAACCCCTGTGTCATGATGTGTTGTTTTTTGTATGTTATGATGTTTATTGTTACCATGCAATAATGAGAAATGCTTAAGTATGTTGAATATGTCATTCATATATGCGGTTATAATGTTGCACATTGAATTAACTGGTAAATGAATGAATGTTAAGTGGGATAATCTCGTGTATAGAATATATTGAGTGTTAATTAATGGAAAATGCACACATGAGTAGATGGTTAGTAAGAATATGTTGAATTCCATGTTTCCCCTCATCACTACAGAAACTTGGTTCCTGCAAGCCCTTTAGATGCCTCAATGATACTTCACTTGCTTGCAGGTGATTCCTAAAGGGATGGTGTCTAAGGTTTTTTTTGGTATGTTATGTTTGAACTTTGGGTCTTCCCACTGTGTTCCAAAAAATGGTTATGTTGTCGGGACCGAGATATGTAATTGAGAGGAATGTTTTGGAGGCCGAATAAGTAAGAAATCACATAATGGATAGAGAGGAAGCAATGAGAATTTTCCATAGAAAAGAATAGGAACCCACAACTCAATGACGAACAATGGTTGCAAAGGTATGTGTTCATAGATATTCATGAAATATTCTTTGGTGAATTTCCAATAATTTTGACTAAATGGTTAGAAAGGATAGTGGATAATGTTGGAAGATGCCAAGTTGAAGCTCCGAGAAACTGGACCCCTAGATTGATCAGATAGTTGAATACAATAAGTAATAAAGTTTCTCGCACAGTTGATTTTTGGTTGAATAGTGTATTGGGGGGTTACATTACAGAGTTTGCAATAGATTATACCCAGTATTATAGTGTTGTAGAGAGGGAATTATTCAAGGGTCCATGCAGAATATATTTGATTGCGCTATCTACCTAGATAAAGATGTTGTGCAACAAGAATGTCATGAAGATGGAATCTGATTGCTAAGCGCCTTCATGCACATAGGGGTATTGGGGGATGACCAGAAGATGGTATGAGAGATATTAAAAGGATGAATAAGGATCATATGGATTGAATATGCCAAGAGAGGAAGATAGTGACTCAGACAGAGAGGTTGGAGTATTTCACTGTGGGAAT
Organism: Picea engelmannii; assembly: GCA_009831015.1. NCBI lineage: Eukaryota > Viridiplantae > Streptophyta > Pinopsida > Pinales > Pinaceae > Picea > Picea engelmannii. The sequence goes on from ML802096.1 coordinate 92,347, forward strand.
TGGTTTAGATATAATAAGATGGAGACTATGGATGAGAGAGAAGAGAAACACATAGTGTGTGAGAAAAGAGGCCCCTACTCTATACTTCATATCACACCATATAGAGAAAGGAGAGGATCCTCAGTACAATCCATCAGAAGAAGGGAGTCCATCTCAGATTAGAATATGTTCCGAACTAGCAAACCCATGTGTGTCACCTAGATTTGAAGAAGAAACTGAAACTGTGTCGAAAGCAATTGTAGTTAGTGGAGGAAGTCGGAAAATTTGTCAGAATAGTGGAAGTAGCATAGTGAACCAGATTCATTCAGCATCACCAAAGGTAAGTACTGCATATAATACAATGGCAGGAATAGATCATACATTAATAATTCCATAGTTCTAGGGAGCGGGGTCAGAAGACCTGGAGCAACATCTATTAGTATGCGATACAATATGGACTACGAAGAATGTCCAGGATGAGGCAACAAAGATTGTGCAATTAGACATGACGTTCATAGGTCATGCACTACTATGGTACATGAAGTATCAAACTACTATACTGACAGGACAATCTCATAAATTAGTAGAGATTGGACAATCTTTGTTAAAGGAATTTCGGAAGCCAAAATCCAAGTCATAGTATATCACAGAGATGAAATAAATTAAGCAAGTATAGAATGAGATAGTTTGGGATTACGATAAGATATTTAAATATGTGATGGGTATATTAAAATTTTAGATACCTGATGAATAACATAAAGAATGGTTTATTGCAGGTCTATTTCCGCACATTTGTTGTCCGTTGACATAGAAAAAGGTCAAGTTGCAACTAGAAGCATTATAAATTTCGATGAAGTTGGAAACATCTCTTGTAGGAGATGACACATGAATGGAATAGGTAAAGTAACAACTTACCTCTCTAAGGATTTGGTTTTCAGAAATAACAAAGTAAAAGAAAAAAATGTGAACAAGTTTGGTGTATTACATGTAAGACAGAAATCCATCGTAAGGAAGAATGCCCATCATTTGTGCAGTATATGGCTATAGGAGAACCAAACCCGTGGAAGGGGGATTAGGGTATTGTGAAATTTGTAAGACATGAGGACATCATATGATCGTTGATGGGTAAACTATATGCCTAATTTTACCTTGATTAAATTATCAACTAGGGAAAGTAAACTTTATTTGTAACACAATATGTGTCAAGATAGAAAGGAAACTAACTACTTGTACATTCCTACCACTGTATTCTATGTCTAAATCCTAGTATTGGGATGAATTACGGAAAGTGAATTAAACAAGCAAAGGAGAGTAACCTAACCTAGGGATCAGAACTATGCTTCAACCTTCAATTCATTAAGGAAATATGAGATACATGAGATATGAGATACATGCTCCCGTGACTGATCAAACCTATGAACAACTCTTAAAATAAGAAATTACACTACTGTACTTGAACATTAAATGCTTCAATGAAATTATGCTAGTGTACCTTAAATAAGGAGAATAATAATTATACAACCTTGCAGAGGTTAATTTAAAACACAACTTAATGAATCATAGACAATTGTTATGTGCAATGTTTAGATGATCAATCTGCAAAGTAAAATACAACCTATGTAAATGAAAAAAGGAAACGTATGTATATATAAACATAGTTAGATGATCAGGATTATGTATATCAATGAAACACAACTTAAGTAAGTAACCTGGACAAGAGAATTGTGCATATGAGTATGCACATTTAGATGATCATATATGAAAAATTATAAGTAACCTGCAACTTAAATAAGTAAACTTCATAAGGGAATTATACATATGAGTATGAATATAGTAAGACAACAAAACACATAGACTACGGGTGGGCCCCCCAAGTAGTCATGGTACTCCAACTCAAGAAACAATCACAACTTCAATGGATCAAATTGTATTAATATTAGAACTATGTAGCAAGGAAAAATTATTAATAGAGTTCAGTGACTAGCTTATCATGGTAATCCTCGTTTTGAGAGGCCTTCAGTATTTACAGAGTTTTGATACAACTGTGAGGTCAACCACTGAAAGGGTCGACACTCTTATAAAACATAAAACCATTAAAAGACAACAACGAACAACATCTCCTATTGAATCCGCGTACTTGAATATAGCACCAAGCGTAATTGTCTGAATCAAAATGTAATAAGGCCCACAGTAGGAGGGATCGAATAGGAATGAAACCCATGTTCTACATTTTCCAGGAAACACCCGCAAGTATTCTAACGGCCAAATATGATGCGCTCTGAGTTTTGTAATGCGGACCGGATGAAGGTCCGGATCACGCCTTTTTCATGTTTAATAAAAAATAACAAGTATCAAGAATTTATATTCATTTATTTAAACACAAACTTCACATTAATCTATAAATAAGTTCAACGCATACCTTATTTGTATCTCATATTGATCTGATGAAAATAATATGATAACAAGCTCAAAATGTATGATCATTATGTTCAAAAAGAGACTTATAGTAGGAAAAAAGTAGGCAAAACATAGAGCCAACAATTGCTTGTCCATTACTACAAAAGTAATAGAGTATGCCCAGGAATTTGTTTTGTAATTTTTGCAAGTCTGTAGGACACGATGAGAAAGATTGTCGCACATTCGACTTAATGAGAGAGAGCACTGAATATTCTTATAGTATCTAGGAAGAAAATGTCGTAGCATATGTCTATAGTATAATACTTCGAGAGTATTTAACCAGGGTGGACGAGGAGGATTTGATAGAGGTCGAGGTCGAGGTGGGTTTGGTAGAGGAGGAAGAGGACCGATCATTTGTTATAATTGCAATCAATTGGGACATTTAGCAAGAGATTTCCTTAATACTTGCATGACATGTATGTACTACAAAACATTGGACCATGTGATGAAGGATTGTCCTCAACCAATAGTGAAATGACGGGAAAGAGGGAATAAAAAATAGAACCAAAATCATACTATATAGATGATAGTAGCTAAGGAACGTGACGATCAACCCATATTAGTATTCATTACATGTGATGGAACAAGAACTGGAGCATATGCAGTGAAAAAAGGAAAAGGTATCAAGCAATAGATAAGGAAAGAATCTAAGCCTAGGACAAGATTTAACCCACAGAAAGAGAAAGAAACATTTAAGAATAATTTAAGCATCTGAGCCTACGCCAACAACCCAGGAAGGAGATACCAGGACTAGACTAGATAACATCAACGTCAAAAGCGCCACTTGTATATGATATGCCATCAGTCTACGATCACACCATTCCAAAAATCTCAATAAAAAGGTAAACACTTTGAAAGATTTTGTAAAGAGTTATTTAGATTTGACGAAGGATGAAACAACGTTGGACATACTATGTGGGATGATTGATCAATGCACTCAAGATAGAGAAGTACCTATGACACAGAGAACAGTGAACCAAGTATTGTGCAAGAAGAGGAAAAAAAAATAATTTAGATTGAGTGTGTAGGTAGGAGAGTATGACATGGATAATGTCATATTGGACTTAGGATCGAATGTAAATGTTCTTCCAAGAAAAACATGGGAAATGATGGGGAAACAAAATTTAGTTTGGTCAAGTTGAGGTTGGAAAACCAACATAAGATAATATTGATTGAGAGAATGGTAGGAGTACCCATTAACATAGATGTAGTGAACAATGTAGACAACTTTGAGGTCATTGAGATTGTGGATAATAGCCATTTGTATCCATCATTGCTCGACCTAGATTGGCCCTTTGAAAACCAGATGATTATTAACTTGAAGAGGAGAGAAATTATTTTTGGAGGAGGCTTAAAGGTTACTGGGCCATTAGACCCTACATAAGAAAGAAGGTATGTGGAACCCATGAGAAAAGAAATTGATGACTTGTATAATATGACCTTGCGCATGAATGACTACATCAATCCTATTGCATATGGTGCACTTAGTTGGAGAAGCATTAGATATTTTGCATCAGATTCAGAGGAAGGGATTGAAAATTGGCAACACATGTTGAAAAAATTATTGACTAGAATATTTTCTCACATTACTCTCTCTTTATGTTGGATCAAAACAAAGGTATGTGATACACCAAGGTTTGATGGATTAACTGATGTAAGTTATTTTGTAAAATAGTTTGAGTTTCAGATACCCGAACACCAAATATTATTGGCATTAGATGTTGCACTAAGAGCAACCCCAAAGGGATGGTGGGAAACACACAAGGAAGGAATAGGGGATTGGCAACACTATAAAAGGCTAATGCATATCAGATTTAGAACAAAAGAAATTGCACACAAGTATACAGGGATGAGTAGTTCGAAAGATCATGTTGTACAATGTATGATAACTTGGAGACATATGGAAAATAAGGAATGGATGCACATGTTCATACATACACTTGAGATGGTTCCTAAGAACTAGCATTTAGAACTAGAAGTGTGCAATGGGAGAACGGCTTGGGAAGATCTCACCCAGAATTTCAAGGTAACATTTATTTTTGATGTTGAGTCACCTATAGTAGATGCAATTGTGCAAGTCATTGGAAATAAGATTTTTATGGAAGAAGATCAGATATAAATAGTACATGTATGTAGTGCACATAGAGAATATGTGACAGTTCATGAACTACTGGAATGTTACAATGTTACTGAAGAATACCAAGAGGAAGAAGATCCAAGAAATGTAAAAATACCAGAGACTGAAGGGGAGCTCATAGTAGTAGGCCCAGAACTTGAATCTGATGCATATGAAAATCCATTAAGAGTGTACAAAGTGAATATTGGCATGAAAGAGAAACTTAAGTTCACGAATATTAGTGATTATTGGAACAATGAGACTATTGAAAATTTTGTAGACTTATTGCATGATTACCAATACCTCTTTTTGACAACCTTTTCAGAGATGAAGGGAATAGTCGGGAAATTGGGCAAAATGAAGATCTCATTAAAACAAGATGCTAATCTAGTAAGACAGAGACCTTACAGATTGAATCTAAAGTATAAATAAACGTAGAGCTTGACAAAATGATAGAAGCTGGTATCATTGATCCTGTCACGGAGTTCAAATGGATAAACACGATGGTAGTTGAATATAAGTGATCTGGATTTTATGAGAAGAACGAAATGAATGAAAATTATTAACAGGAGCTTAACACAAAATAATAGAGATATAGTAAAACTAGTTTTCTATTCAATAACGAAATAAGCTTAAACTGTAAAATGCAGCAGAAATAAGCTTGTTGGAATGATGGTGGCTTATCTCTGAGAAGAGATGTGACGACAACGCACATTCACAAGGAGAAGATTGAAATGAGTATCTAAAGGAATTTTTACAATAAGAAAGAATGCCAAAAACCCTAGACATCCAAAAACCTAACCCTGGGAGATGAAGCGCCAAAAGTCATATGGGCCCCGTTTGGGTAAGTTAGTACATCAACTTCCTGAGGTCGTAACTTTTTCATACGATCTCCCTTTTAGGCATGTGATAGCCCGTTGGAAAGGTATCATCAAGGAGATTCATTTTGGGGGCTCAATCATTCCCTAGAAGTTAAAACTACTAAAAATAGTAAATTGCCAAAATTGTTAGAAAACTGTTTTGAGCCAGTTGGAAAAGGTGGGTGGCCACCAATATCCATCTGGATCAATCCTCCCTCCTTAGGAAACAATGGTATCCATTGCATTGAGGTCCCCCATCAAATGAGGAAATATCTATTGAATTTGGCCCCGAGTGAGCCACTTGCCTTGGTGTAGGAGCTGCCCTGCTTTGACAACTCAATAAGGCTGGATCCTTTGTTGTCGAGTGCCCTTGATCTGTCTGTCCACAATATGATCATTGGATGCTTGTTTTATGCGGTCGGGGTTGAGCTCTGTTGGTCTCAGTTGTTCTGCTACTTCTGAGGTGTCCAACAATGGTGGGAAATAAGGGCGAAGGAGATCCACGTTGAACATTGGGTGCAAACCAAGAAAAGGAGGAATGTTGAGATCAAAAGCATTATCCCCCATGGCCTTGGTGATAGTGTACGGCCCATAAATGAGTGGGCGAAGCTTCTGATGGGGTTCTGTAAGGCGTTCTTTCTGCAAGTGAAACCAAACTTTGTTTCCCACCTGAAACTTATGTGGCACCCAATGTTGATCATGGCATTGTTTGTACTTGTCATTGGACTTCTGTAGGATATCTTGAACCTGTTGGCAGATGTGTTGGATCCGCTCAATGAACCGGGTGGCTTTGTCAGCTTCAGTTGGAGCAGTAGATGATTCGATCGAGGTGACCGCAAGGGGAAGTGAAACATCTATGGGACCCAATGGTTGGAATCCCAACCCCACTTGAAAGGGGATGTGGCAGGTTGAGCTATGCAGGGCTCGGTTGTAGCTATGTTGGACATAGGGAAGGCTCTCATCCCATGTGTGAGGGTTCTTTGAATTATACATATGAAGGATATGCACAATCATTCGATTTAAAACCTCGGTTTGGCCATCTGTCTGGGGGTGGAAGGCCATGGATTTGGTGAGATTGGTGTCCAACAGTGACCAGAGGCTCGACCAAAATGTGTTGAGAAATAAACTATATTGATCTGAGACAATGGTTTGTGGGATTCCAAAATGTACCCAGACTCATTCAAAGAAGATCTTGGCAGTGGCCTCTCCTGTGATGCTCTTCTTGTAGGCAACCATAATCACCATATTAGAAAAGAGATAAAAAACCACAAAAACACAGTCATTTCCCCACTTAGTGGACGAGAGGCCCGACATGTAGTCCATTGAGATGGAATCCCATGGCCTGTCAGGAGTAGGAAGAGGGGTGTACAGGCCCTGTTTCTTATTGGTCAGTTTGGAAATAGCATAGGAAGTGCAGGACCTGATATACTTGTTGACCTCCTGTCGAAGTTTCAGCCAGTAGAAATGTTTCTGTAGCATCGCCATTGTATTTCCAATGCCGAAGTTTCCTGCCACCCGACTGTAGTGGGCTTCCCAAATCATCTTCTCTTACTCACTTGATGGAACACAGATATGGCCCAGATGACACAACAACCCATCCTGAATATGGAAATTATTGACAACTGTGTTTTCACCCAACATTTGGTAGGTGGTGGCGAAGTCAGTATCTATCTCATAGAGTTGGGGCCATCCATATGTCTCATGGACGCAAGAGTCTAGCACCATGGTGTGTGTCATGACTGGCAGTCTGTTGAGGCAATCAATGACGCGATTGTTGATTCTTATTTTATACTTGATGTTGAGGTGGAATTGTTGCAAGTATGTGGTCCACTTTTGATGGCGTTCATTCTGCAATTTTCCCTATGTCTGCATGAACTGCAGTGGCTTATGATCAGTGTGGATGATTGTCTCCTTCCCAAGAATGTAATTTCTCCACTGGTGGCATGCTTTCACAATGGAGTACATTTCTTTGTCATAAGTGGGGTACTGATGGAAAGTATCTGATAGTGTCTCACTATGATAGGCCATGGGGTGGCCATGCTGAGTGAGAACGATGCCCGCGACATAGTCTGAAGCATATGTCTCGATCTCAAAGGGATGTTGTAGGTATGGTAGTGAAAGTACTAGGGCTGAGCACAAGCGCTACTTCAAATCATTGAACGCTTGTTGTTGGGACCGACCCCATGCAAATTTCACCTTACCACCACCCCTGTTTATTTGGCTGAGCGCCCATGCAATATGGGAGAATCCCAACACGAACCTGCAGTAGAAATTGGCAAGGCCCAAGAAGCTCTGAAGCTCAGTGAGTGTTGTTGGGGATGGCCAGTCATGGATGACTTAGATCTTGGTTGGATCCACATGTATGCCATGTTGATCAATGGGTCCATTGATCATGGACAGGGTCCATTGATCAACATGGCATACATGTGGATCCAGCCAAGATCCAAGTCATCATTGACATGGAACCCAGTGCCACCATTGCTACCACCAAGCTCCATGATCAATGGTAATGGACCCTGTCCATGCCGAAAGAGAATTTTTCCAAGTTGGCGTATAGATTGTGCTGTCGTAGGGTGTGCAAAACCTGTTGAATATGTTGCAAGTGTTTGGCCCAAGTCTTGTTGTAAATTAGAATGTCAGCCAGATACACCACTACAAAAGTAATGGTGAATGGTCGCAGGATATCGTCCATCATTCTCATGAAAGTGGTTGGAGCATTTGTCAAACCAAAGGGCATGATCAACCATTCAAAAAGGCCTTCCTTTGACTTGAAGGTGGTCTTCCATACATCTGTATGTTCTATCAAGACCTAGTGGTAGCCATACTTCAGATCAATCTTACTGAAGTATTTGGCCCCCATGAGTTGATCAAGGAGATAATCAATTCGGGGAATCGGGTACCAGTTTCTGACTGTGATTTTATTCAAATCCCAGTAATTAATACAGAGTCGCCAAGTTCCATATTTCTTCTGTACTAGCACGATTTGTCTCCCACAAGGTGATGAGCTGGGGGGTATGTGACCCATGTGGAGCAGTTCTTGGATTTGTCGCTTGATCTCCTCATTCTCTAACAAAGAGCGATGATAGACTGGCCCATTGGGTAGTGGTGCGCTGGGAGTTAGATCGATAGGGTGCTTGACCTGGTGGTGCAGAGGTACCCTTGTAGGTGAGGAGAAGATATCTGAGTATTCTTACACGACCTTATCTACTTGCTTCTATTGTGTGGAGAGGTCGGCCACAAAGACCCTAGATGTGGCTGTGATCTTTCGCTTATTTTGAGAGTGAATCACGAAGAAGACAAACTTCCCTGTCTGAGAGATGACCTTCCTACATTTCTTAGCAGAGATCAAGGAAATATCACTAGGTGGGACTGCCTCGGGTATCCTGTACAATTTCCTGTTCTAAGTAATAATAACACTACAAGGCCTAGACTCATATACAACATGACGTTTCCATAAATAAGTTTGGCCCAAAAGAACATCATAAACTTCAAGAGGAGAAACATCACACAATACCTCTCATTTGAAGGGATTTATGTTGTATGACAATCGACATTGTTGGCTGACGCAGAGATCGCTTCCTTGGTGGAGCCATCCAATGGTGTAGGGTTGTGGGTGCGGCATTGTTGGCAGGGCCAGCCTCTTGATGACCTCTACTGAGATGAGGTTCTTCTGGCTATCACTATCAATGATGAAATGTAGTGGGGTGCCTTTTACCCACATCTATGAATGGAAGAGGTGTTCTCCTTCTTCTGGCTCGTCTCGTTCACCAGGCTAGAGCTTGGTGGTAGCAATGGTGGCACTAGGTTCCGCGTCAATGATCCATCTTCCCCTTTCTGGTTCTGGCTCAGAGTCAGAATCCGCATCTAATTTAAAGGCTTTCATTTCGGCCACCAGTGACTACTTTGAGCGCCAGTCAGCATTTTTATGCCAAGGTCTCTTATGGAAGTCACACCACTTCCCGATATCTTTCTTTGTCTTTCTAGTGTCCTTCTTTGCTTGCGGCTTGGACCGGTTGTCCTGATACTGTCCATATTTTCTCTGTCCTTTGCTCGGTGGGTTGGGGCCGCCCTTTCCTGGCTTTTGCTGTGAGGGGTTCCCAGGCCCAAATTGTTGCATCTTTTGTTTGAGCTTCTACTCTATTTTGACGACATATCAGTAGGCCGTGCCTAAGGATGAGATGTCTAGAAATTCCATTTCGGTCTAGATGTATCTATGTAGAGCACTGCAATACTTGAGCACTAGATGTCACTCTAAATCTTTGATACCCAACTTGGTGCACAAGGTATGGAAGATATTTGTGAAATCTGGCACTGCTTGGTCTCTTTCTTGCCGCAGTGTGGTCCATTTGGTATATAGATCATCATAACTTCTGACATGGTAGTATTGTCCCTTAATAGCATCCCTGAAGGATTCCCAGGTGGCCATGACTGAAAATAATGAGGTTTCCTCTATTTCCTTTTGCTCACAGAAAGTTTCCCACCAATATTTGACATGGGGAACGGCTTTGAGGAGCACAAAAGTAATCTTTTCTCTATTCGAAAAGTTATGGACAAAAAAATACCCTTCTAGTAGATTCAACCACTGTCTACAACATATGCATCTATATGACCTTCAAATATAGGAATACTGAAGTTTATTTGTACCTTGAAGGGGGCGACGCCTCCGTTCGAAGAAGATGCATCGCCTGTTGGTAGCCGCCGAAGGATTTGCGTGAAACTATCCATCATCTCATTCCTCTGTTGTGTGAGGGATTCCTCAATCAACAGTTTGAAAGGATCTCTTATCCCATCATCTTTATTTTCTCCTACCATGGGAGGTCACTTTGGTGTGTGAGAGCTTCTTTCCTCAAGAGAAACAAGCTTCAGACCCAACTCTTTATACTCCGACCTCGTTGGGGACATGCATTAAGACGACAAGGAGAAAACCACTCTGATACCACTGATCTGGATTTTATGAGAAGAATGAAATGAATACAGATTATTAATAGGTTCTTAACACAAAATAACAGAGATACAGTAAAACTCTTTTTCTATTCAATAACGAAATAAGTTGAAACTATAAAATGCAGCGGAAACAATCTTGCTAGAATGGTGGTGGCTTATCTCTGAGAAGAGATGTGACGGCAGCGCGCATTCGCAAGAAGAAGATTAAAATGAGGCTCTGAAGGCCTTTTTACAATACGAAAGAATGCCAAAAACCATAGAAATCCAAAAACCTAACCCTAGGAGATGAAGCGCCAAAAGTCATGTGGGCCCCGTTTGGGTAAGTTAGTACATCAACTTCCTGAGGTCGTAACGTTTGCATACGATCTCTGTTTTCAGCGTGTGATAGCCCGTTGGAAAGGTATCGTCGAGGAGATTCATTTTTGGGGCTCAATCATGCCTTTGGTTATCGTTGAGGATCTAAATCCCAAAAAAAACCTTCATTTAGGCCCTCAAAATGGCCTCAGAAGTTAAAACTGCTAAAAATAGTAAATTGCCAAAATTGTCAGAAAACTATTTTGAGCCAGTTGGAAAAGGTGGGTGGCCACCGATATCCATATGGATCAATAATAAAACAAGGGGTATTATAATTTTCTATATCTAAGGAAGTTGAATGATTCTTGTTTACATGACCCTTTCTGACCCCCTTTATAGACGAGGTGTTAGAAAACAAAGGAGGGCATGAGGCCTACTCATTCATTGACGAATTCTCAGGATATCACCAAATAAAGATTGCACTAGAAGGAAGACATAAGATGACATTTTTGATGGAATGGGGAAAGTACCAGTACATAGTGATGCCATTTGGGTTAAATAATGTACCTGTTGTGTTTTCTAGAGTAGTTGTGGCATCCTCTAAGGAATGTTTTCACAAGTTTCTTGAATTGTACTTAGATGATTGGACCGTGTTTATCCTATTGAAATATCACATAAAAAATACGTGGTTAATGCTTGATAGATGTAGAAAATATCTATCACTAGAAGGAAGACATAAGATGACATTTGCGATGGAATGGGGAAAGTACCAGTACACACTGATGCCATTTGGGTTAAATAATGTACCTGTTGTGTTTTCTAGAGTAGTTGTGGCATCCTTTAAGGAATTTTTTCACAAGTTTCTTGAATTGTTCTTAGATGATTGGACTGTGTTTATCCTATTGAAATATCACATAAACAATACGTGGTTAATGCTTGATAGATGTAGAAAATATCAGATATCATTAAATTTGAAGAAGTGTATTTTATGTGCACCATTTGGGATATTGTTAGGTCATGTGGTATGAAATAAAGGTTTGTTAGTTGATCTTGCCAAGATAGTGGTGATTGTTAATTTTCCACTACCTACATCAGTGAGACAATTGAGAAAAACGTTGGGTCATACATGATATTGCAGGAAATTTATTAACGATTATGTGTAGATCACAATTTCGATGGAAAAGTTATTAAAGAAAGAAGCTCAGTTTCAGTGGAAGGAAGAATGTCATCAGGGTCTGGACGTATTGATGAAAATGTTAGTAACTACACCCATTCTGGTGTTCCCATATTGGAAGAAATAATTTCATGTTCATGTGGACACATCGTTGATAGCGCTCGACGCAATATTATCCCAACTAGGAGAGGGATATTTAGACCATCCAATTGTCTTTGCTAGCAAGAAGTTGTCGACTTTTGAGAATAATTATACAATGACATAAAGGGAAGGATTAGAAATGGTTTATGCCTTGCATAAGCTTAGACACTACTTATTGGGGTCCCATTTCAAGATGTATACATACCACTCTACACTGCGATACCTAGTGAACAAACCAGTGTTGGGGGGAAGAATCTTCCAATGGTTATTTCTATTCCAGGAGTATGACTTAAAAGTTATTGTGAAGCTAAGGAAACTGAATGCAGGACTAGATCATCTATAGAGAATACAGACATGAGAAGATCCAGGGAACCTAGATGATATTTTACCAGATGCGCATTTTTTCTCAGTTCAAATGGTAGACGACCACTTTGCAGAAATTATCCAATTTTTTAGTACATGAGTGGATCCATCCAACATGACAATAGAACAAAAGAAGAAATTAGTGTTTAAAGAAATGGATTATCAATTGATGACAGGAAATATATATAAGTTAGGCATATATGGGATACTGCGATGATGTGTGCTAGAATATGAAACAGTAATGATCTTGGTGGAGGCGCATGACAAAATTTCAGGAGGTCATTACGCAGGTAAGGAAACAACATAAAAGATCTTCCACGGAGGGATATGGTGGGCCACCCTCCATAAATATGCTAAGGAGTATTGTCATAACTGTGATGTTTGTCAGAGAGTAAGAAGGTCGTCGCGAATGGATGAGATGCCTTTGAATCCGCAAGTCACCTTGCAGGAATTTGACAAATGGGAAGTGGATTTTATCAGACCAATTAATCCACTAGCGAAGAGAACAATATCCATGTACATAATTACTATGATAGACTATGTTACAAGATGGGCAGAGGAAAAAACGATTACATATTGCAATGCATAGATAGTTGTGAAATTCTGATTTGAAAATGTAGTTACAAGGTTTGGGTGTTCTAAAGTACTTATGAGTGATCAAGGGACTCACTTTTTGAGAAAGACAATTGCATCATTGATAGAAGAGTTCCACATTATACATTGAAAGAATACTCCATATCACCCTTAAGCAAATGGAACTGTGGAGGCCTTCAATCAGATACTAGAGAATGCATTGACAAAGGTATGTAATGTAGGATGGGACAATTGAGACTTAAGGATTCCTGCAATACTATGGTCTTATAGACCTACATGCAATAAGTTGATAGGTTAGACACCCTTACGACTAGTGTATGGTCAGGAAGCAGTCATGCCCATGGAATTTCTGGTACCAAGTATGTGCATTTATACAATAACAAACCTTACAGATTCTGGTGCAATCGAAGAAATACTATCATAGTTGTGGTATTAGAGGAAGACTGATTTGTTGCAGGGTTCCATCAACAAGTACATAAGGCACATGAAAAAGAATGGCATGATTGACACATCAAGCAGAAGAAGTTCCAAACATGAGATATAATATTGCTCTATGAAAGTAAGTTCTTACAACACCTTCGAAAGTTTAGGATGCACTGGCTAGGGCCATATGTGATCAGATATGTGATAGAAGTAGATGTTGTTCAACTGGAACAGTTGGATAGAAAAGTCATGGAAGGACTAGTGAATGGGAGTCGGATGAAACTGTACAAGGAAGGTCGTCTTTCCATGCACTAGGAAAATTGCATAGTCTAACTTGTATAATAGTGTACTATAGAAATAAAAAGAAGAAAAACAAAGAAAAAGCAAGAAAAACAAAGAAAATAAAAATTATGGTTCAGGGAAGAAGTCGAAATTTAAAGAATCCAAGAAGTTAATATTAGCAGGGAAAAAAGGAAAAGTAGGTAAATGTTACAGAAGAGCGCATAGACGAAGGATGCAATATCGCATAGAGAGAAGAGATTGTGCAGAGAGAAGAGATTGCATAGATGACAATTAAGAGAATTTAAGACAATCCATGACGGGACGTGAAAAAAGGAGTGACCATAACAATGAAGTAGTGGCACTGCATAACCATAAATGAAGATTGGCAAGAAGATTTTGACAGGTTGGATAATCTAATAGATAATTTGTTGAATATACGAAATTAATGGAGCATTAAGGTGGGTAATGAATGAAAATCACTAATGGATTAGATGGAAATTTTAGGTGCAAAGGGAAGCTAACAAATGGTGGTGAGGTATAAAAGCAAGCAAAGGATCGACGGGGGAAGGTTATTGTCGATTACAGTTCGCATACAGAGCCAAGTTTAAGAGCCAATTTACAGAGCTCAGTTGGACGTAGAGACCAGTTACAGAGGAAGATGGCACAACCAAAGGAAACAATAGATTCCTAGTTAGTACGAAAGAAACACCACAATCAACCAACAATGACACATGTAGTTGAAGAGACACATGAGGCATCCTCCAAAGCATCGATATTTCCTAGGGACTACATACCACTGAGAAATTCATCCACAAAATAGGTCAACTTATAGAAAGACGTGAAGTACCCACTCATGGAGCCAAAGATTCCATAGGGAGTGATTGTAAAAGGGGACATGTTAGGCCTGATACCTTCTTTAAAGTATGTTGAACACAACATTATAGATGCGAATAAATTTCCAAAGTTAGTGCCCAACAATTTTTTGAAGAAACTCATTGGCTCCGAAACACAAATGATAGTGATTGAGCCATATATTTGGGCTATGGGGTTTCATAAATAATGAATTATGAACCTATTCGACATGCCACACTTTAGGAGGAGCCCAAAGATTAATGCTTGTGTAAACATGTTGTTGATTTGCATGCACGGGGGCTACTTGTGTCTCGATAGGATAGTTTTCATCAATACAGATTCTATCATATGAATTACCGACCTTCCATCGTAGGGGGAGGACCCCTCATTGTTTTTTTTCAACAAGAAGAATGAAAAGGCTCTAGCTAAGAGCATGAAGGAGAAGTTCCATACATTATGTGGACAACGTGGTTTAGATGTCGCAAGCATATGGGACTCGACAATAAGGTTTGTGACACAAGCCTTAGCTTGTAATATATTAAGAAAGTGTCTGAAGGACCAAGTCCCATGAGCAGTCATAGAGGAAATGGAAAGGTGCATCGAGGGCGTCCATATGAACTGGATGATGTTTTTACTAAACTGGTTCCTAATTGATTGTGAGGAAGCACATGATAAAGGGACCAAGTTCCATTATTCCTGGTTACTAATTCTAATAGTTCTATCAACTTGGAGGGAGCCATATGACAAACATTTTTTGGGAGTCAAGGAGAAGCCATGTCTAGTTGCATGATATCAGAACCTATGGTATACCACGCACAAGGCACAATAGATGGAAAACAGTGTTTCCTTTTACATTTATAAGGACACTATTAGGGACAATATCGAGAGGATGATGTGCATACCACCATAGGTGGATGAGGTGTATACGAAAGTGGTGTGCTTTAAGGTAGGGCACCACCATATGTATGTACAAGCCAGAAAGGACCCAGATCAATAGTGGCTTCCAACACAATATAGATTAATGGAGGATGAGATGGGCCATATCATGGTCAATTGGGACAATGAGTGGAAGATTCCACTAGCATAAACAAGGCCATCAAAGAAACAAAAACTGCAAGTACAAGAGATCGATGATGATGGAGAAGAAGGAGATGACCAAGGAAAAGGTGATGAAATTGAGGAAACAACACAAAAAACAACATTGTGCACAGATAGGAAGTGGAAGGAAACACAAACAAGGATATTTGTACCACAATGGAAAAAGCGTAAAACTGTCAAGGAAGTGGCCATCCAAGCCATGACAAAGGAAGACTTAGAAAATATCAGTGATCAAATGAAATAAATCATAGATGATGTGTTTCAGTGTGTGACACACGAATAGGAATAAATGCACCTAAATATGTAGGAGAAGATGGTTGAGTTGTGCCAACTGCTCGAAGAAAAAAAGTGTGCGCCCGTGCGATAGTCAGAGGATGAACATACAATATGCACTACAAAGAATAGGGAGGTAGGACCAACCACCTCTTAGTCGTTAGCAGTAGCAGGTGAATGAAAATTGATTAAGTTAGCGATAGGGGCGATAGAGTTCCCCACAACAGAGATGTAGCAATAGGAAAGGGCACTAGGTCACATTGACTTAGTCTTATCTCAAATACTAATAGATGTGTTGCAAGAATTGTAGATGAACATGAAACAAGAGAAGAAATTACACGCAGAAAAGACATCGAGTGAGTTGGTTAAGGTTACAGTAGAGAACGTAACCTTGGAGATGGAACTCAGTAAGGTCAATCAAGAGCGAGATGAGGCTACACAGAAGGTTGAAAGGATGCAATAGGTCTTCGAGAAGGTCTACGAAGAACTCCGAGAGGCTTAGACAAAGATGGATTCCCTAGTTGAAGAACAAGTAATGAAGATAAGTGAAGCTATCTAGGGCTTCCATGCATGTATAGTCTACCTAGAAAAGTGCATGACGCCGAGAAATCCACCTGAAGAAAGGGAGAAAAGATAATAGATAGTGACAACAATGGTAGAGAGAATAAAGAACCTAGAGGTAGAATGTGCTCAACTCTATACATAAACCATGGGCATTTGGACACAACTAATTGAATATAGGGAACAACAAGAGATCAACCAAAAGATCCAGGATGCATAGGAAAAGTTACAGAAGTTCAAAGTAGTGATGGGGACATTACCACCAGTAGAGATGGTAATGATAATGGATGAGAATAACAAGTTGTATTTAGAAATGAATCAACTAAGGGTAGAGTAGTAGGCTTACACAAAAATTATAGAGGTACTCCAAGAATACGCATATAGAGTGATAACAACCTTAGTAACCACTCGAGGTATAATCAAACAAGAAGTTGAAGAAAGTGTAGAGAAGATGTAGGCTCAGGTTACTGTCAAAACTCTCGACACAATTTTGTAGATGGAGATGAAGGTAAAGGAGAAGGCCACGATAGCAAAAGAGACAATCGAGAAGTTCATGACAAAATGGAAGAAGGCTTGAGTGGATTAGGATGAGCCACAAGTGACTGTTGGGGGTTTGTTGGATAGGAATTTTGGATAATTTTTGGGATATGTTCCATAATAATAAAAGGTAGTTAGAAGATGGACCAGAGTGTAGGACAAGAGTGGACTTTAAGGAGTCAAGGTGCATGATAGAAGGAAGCATGACAGAGTGATGTGTAAAAGGAGGAAAGTAGTTAGGATTTTGGGATATTTTGTCCACATTATAATGAGAATAACCCTATTTTAATGTATAAATATGTAAATGGTCAGGGTAGATAGAGGGTTTGAAGAATGATAGGTTATGGTGCATTGTACATGAGTTGAGTCTTTGGCTAAGTGTTTGGATGTTATGACTGAGGTGTTCGGGAGTAGGCTTGCACTGCAGCAGAACGACTAGGCAGGTTTGGGTAATGTTACCGTTGTATCTTTTGTAAGCACAATGCACAACTGTAAGAAGAATATGAATGACTAATATAAGAAGCCATTCGTTGTGGACGTAACCCAAGTTGGGTGAACCATGTTAAACACTTGTGTCGTGATGTGTTGTTTTTTGCATGTTATGATGTTTATTGCTACTATGCAATAACAATAAATTATTAAGTATGATAAATATGTCATTCATATATGTGGTTATAATGTTGCACACTAAAGTAACTCGTAAATGAATGAATGTTAAGTGGGATAATGTCGCACATAGAATATATTGAGTGTTAAGTAATGGAAACTTTGCACATGAGTAGATGGTTAGTAATAATATGTTGAATGCCTCGCTTCCCCTTGTCAATATAGAAATTTGGTTCCTACAACCCCTCTAGATGCCTCAGGTGAGATTTCACTTGCTTGCAGGTGATGTCGGAAGGGTCGATGTGTAAGGGTTTTGTTGGTATGTTATACTTGAACCTCGGGTATTCCCACTACATGCCAACACTCCTTCTGCTTTATATTATTTTTCCTAAGCCTATCTATTTCTTCTAAAGAACTAATGATTCATACTTCAATACATTCTTCTTTTGAATCTAACTTTTCTTTCTGATTATCTTCATTTTCTTCATCAGTAGGATTTGTTTCCATGGTTATGGAGAGAGATTCTTACTCATCATCACTATATTCCTTTTCTGCATATGGACACTTAGCAAAAAAATGTTATATTCTTCCACAATTAAAGCATTTTAAGAGTCACTTACCTTTGTATTTTCTAGGTCCTCCTTTTACCTTTCTCACAAATTGTTCTTCTTCTGTCTCTGATTCACAGTTGGAACAATCATTGGATCTCTCTTCCTAATTTTTTTGTAGCGTGTCCCAAATATGTTTAGTTGATGTACACTGCATTACCTTGATAGTCTCAGAATATGATGGCCCCCTCAAGATAACATCTATTGATATTTCATTGTTTTTACTTGACTCCTTCCCAGCTTCATCTATATATCATGTTATGACTGATTCCCATATACCAAACTCAAGGGACATCAAATATGTCTTGATTCTTATACTCCATAATACATATTTTGTTCCATTAAATACAGGAGCTATGTTTGTGGAGAGACCTTTCTTACAATCCATATGTGCTTGAGATCTACCTTCTTGTGGTTAAATTGTTTCTGAAAGAACCTACTATGATATCAATTGTTGAACTTATTCTTATACTAAGAGGGGGGGTGAATCGATATAAGATAATTTTTACTTTAAATGAGCATTCATCAATAATTCATTAACCTTGAAATAGTAAATGCATGTAAACTCAAATCATATTACACAAAATTTAATTTTGAAATCCTTGTGAGAGAAAACCACAAAAAAATATTTTTATAAATCCTTGTGAGAGAAAGCTTGTAGGCACCAACTGGAGATACTAGTCTACTTAGTTGAGAACCAACTCAACAAGATATTGTGTAGGTACTAACCTACTAGAGATACCAATATCCTCGCTTGAGCACCAAATCAATAATATATTGTGTAGGATCCAACCTATAATATAATATAATATAATATCTTCATATAATATCAATATAATATCTTCATATACAAAGTATTTTTGAATTCATCTACATGATTCATACTTAATGCATTTCATAGCATCATCATACCCTTAAATTTCATGCTCCAACACCTCTCATTGCTTCATACCCCAGGCATAGCTTCAAACCCTAATCAGATTTATCCTT
>ML802097.1:3991-31305 GCA_009831015.1 Picea engelmannii
CCGGGAAGGGATCCGGTGCCGTATCAAGAGTCTCGGGCTGTTTAAAGGCACAGTTCCACTCTTGCGACACATTCTGAGCCGTATCAGTAGTCTCGGGCTGTTTAAAGGCACAGTTCCACTACTGCGACTCTACTGATGGATTCTTTCACTCCGTGACCGTACTGTGCCTAACCCTGATATCTGTCTCTGCCTATAGCCTTTTGTTGCCCGCCTCCTGTTCGGGGCATTTCTTCTTGTCATTGTTATGCCATGTCGGGTCGTCTTGATTGTGTCCATCTTACTTGCGTCCTGTTGGTTCGAGGTTGACATAGAGTCTAGGGGGATGTTTCTTCTACACACGCGCACACACGGTAACAAAAAAAAACTTTCACCAGTTGACTGAGTAGATTTTCTTAGCCCGGAGGGCTGTTACAATCAGACTCTACAAAGGAACAAGAATCAAAAGACGAAGATCCTCATACTCCAGTATTGAGGATATTGATTTGAGAAACAAGGCTATCGGAAATGTATACTCCATATGATTTTCATTCAATTTTTTCTTTGTCTATTATTAATGATGATCCTAGAACTGTCAAGGAGGTAGTGGATTTAGAGGATGGAAATATTTGGAAAAGGGTCGTGGCCGAAAAAATGGCATCTTTAAATAAGAATGAGGATTGATATCTAGGGGAGTTTTTGACTAGAAGAAATCCCATTAAAAACAAATGGGTATTTAAAAAGAAGTTGAATTCATAAGGAATAGTGGATAAATACAAAGTGTGATTAGTAGAACATGGTTATTCCCAGGTTGAGGGAATTGATTTTGGTGAGATTTTTTCTCCTACTGCCAAGTTAACCTCTATAAGATTTATGTTATTTGTTGTTGTTGAATTTGATTTTGAAGTAGAATAGATGGATGTGAAGACAACATTCCTACATGGGGGTCTGGAAGAAGAAATATATATGAAGCAACCAAAAGATTATGATCTGAAGGAAAAGAAGGAGCAGCATGAAGGATGAAAAATTCCCTATATGGTTTAAAACAATCACCAAGGATGTGGTATCAAAAATTTGATACTTATATGTTGGGACTTGGCTTCACAAGAAACAAAGAGGATCACTGTGTGTATTTTAAATTAATTGGTGATCATTTGATTTATTTGGTCTTGTATACAGATGACATGTTGCTGATAGGAAAAAACAAGGAGATTATCCAAGGTGTGAAAACTCAGTTGTCCTCTAAATTTGACATGAAGGATATCGGTGATTCAAATTTCATTTTGGGCATGGAAGTTGAAAGATATCGAAAAAGGAGGAAAATCGGGTTAAATGAGAGAAAATATGTTGAGAGAATATTGCATTGGTTTAATATGCAAGAATGTAAACCTATCAAGGTTTCTATTCATGTTCGTGTAAAGTTATCCACGGATCAGTGTCCCAAGACACATGAAGAGGAGGAGGACATGTCTCGTGTTCCATATGCGAGAGTAGTTGGAAGTTTGATGTATGCAATGGTTTGTACTAGATCGGACATTACACATGCAATGGGAGTTTTGAGCAGGTATATGTCAAAACCAGGGAAGGAGCATTGGACAACAATAAAAAGGGTTTTTAGGTATTTGCATGGCACTGCTAGCTATGGATTTTTCTACGAATGAATACCATGATTGGACAGAGTGGTGTGTATACATGGATTTGTGGATGTAGAATGGGATGGAGATATGGATCGTAGGAGATCTACAAGTGGGTATGTTTTTAACCTGTTTGGAATAGCAATAAGTTGGATGATCAAAAGACAGAGTGTAGTGGAACTTTCAACTACAGAATTTGAATACACGACAACCACTGATGCAAGTTAGGAAGCAGTATGGTTAAAAATATTGTGTTCAAGTATTGGGTTTGTACAACTGTTACACATTATTTTTGTCATCCCTATGACCGTTAATGATGTAAACCTATCTGTTTCCTTTAGAGGGGTCAGTAGCCTGAGTTCCTGAAGAGAGAAGGGAGAAGAATTTTTCCTGAGAAAAGAAGTTGCATTTTCCCTTGTAAAAACCCTGTAAAAAAGGAAGTTCGCAGGTTGCTCTATAGGGAGGGTGCGAGAATTCCTTATTCTCGCAGGTTACACCATAGCTAGGGTGTGATATGTTTGCAGGTTTCTCTATAGGTAGGGTGCGAGAATGCCTACACGTGGGAAAAACAAGCGTTTTCTCGAATCTTCTAGAAGGAGAAACTTCTAAGGTGAGGTGGCATCCGAATGGTTTGGATATTACTTGCTTTCATGATTTAGTGGGATCATCCTAACCTCCTCACCTTATCCTCTTCAACTTATAAAAGGAGAGGAGTTCTCATGGAGAAGTTAGCTTTTGGTTAGCTTGGAGTTTTTAGCTTGGTTGGAGTGGTTTTGAGATTTGATTTGTCAAGATAGATTGTGAATACTATCATATCTGTGCTCTGAAAATCCTTGGAGAAAGAAGTGTGTGGGGAACGAAGGATAGTTGGAAGGGACCTTACGACATCAAGGCCATGGTTGTAATCTCTCTTTCACATTTAATATGATACAGTAATATGATTCTTTCCTATAAAGCTTGTTGTGTTTTATTGTATAATTCCTTGATCACATACATAGGTTTATATTGAGTTTATGTCGTTACTATCACTTTGGTTGGTTGCATTCTTTTGCAGGATCATCATTGTATGAGCATTGGAATGGATCTAGGATGGCGATGGCAAGAGGAAGTGGCATTTAAACGATATGTCACTCATCCCTCTTTAGTTAATAAATTCAATATCTAAAACTTAAGGAAAGCGTCATGTTCTTGTGTGTTTTGTTCTAGATCTAGGTGGATCTAGGGAGATCAGTTAGTGTCCACACCTACTGATTAGTCTGATAACAACAACAAGTTGTAAGTATAGAGTGTGACACTCAAAGTGCAATTTTTCTGTTGAAGAACCTGACTTATCATTCAAATACAAATCAAATTGATATTCAATATCACTTTGTGAGAAACATGATTGAAGAAAAGAAAGTATCAGTGATGAAGGTGGAAACTCTCAAGAATTTTGCAAACTCATTAACAAAATTTGTGAGCACTCAGAAGTTCTCTTGGTGTAGAGTATCCATGGGCATTGTTGTCTATTAGGACCCAGAAATGTCCCTTTTTCACTATATCTTTTGCGCATTCAACCTTATCATTTCTATGCTAAATGCCTAATATCATGTTTTCTAAGACCTTTTTCCCAAGGCAGGAACATTGATCTTGATTTTATATTCTTATTTACTTAACATGTTTGATTGGTAGAATTTCTCATATTTTACCCATGAGTGATAAACTAATGATCAAAATGTGTAGAACAACCAATTCTTGAGGAAATATCATTTTTGTTACACCAATTGTTATAGTTGTGCGCCAGTTCCGCATGTTTTTACATGACTACAACAATTGCACACCTTTTTTGGAAGCTGTTACACTTGTTGCAATAGATGTCCACTGATCTTGGAAGCCGGTATATCATTCAAATTTGAATCCTGAAGACCAATCCTCAAGGTTGTTACACGTTTTGGCTCACGTTGTTGATCAAGGTCATTTACATATTTTGTAATGATGTCAAATCTTTTATATCATATCAACAACTTAAGAATCTCCCATTCTCAAGGTTGTTTTGAGTCCATTTCAACTGAATGACTATGTCTTTAAATAAAAAATCTTTTGTAATCATTAGGGAGAAGATTAGTTGTGGAACATTGAAGTGAAGTGAAGCATTTTTGTATCTAATCATTTTGGTGATTTAATAAATAAGTGATTTGAGTTTATCCAACCTATCGTAGTCTTTTCGAGTGGATACAGTGAGAAGGAAAGGGCCCACCTTCCTCACAGACTCCCCTCTGTTTTGAGTTTTAGATTAACTACTTTTATTTGGATAATTTATCTGTTTAGCATTTCTAGAATACATTTGTTGTTACAGTTTAGTCCCTTTATGTTAAATGTGCATCAGTGTGTCTCATGAGAGTTAGATTCAATTGTTGAATACTGCTAGAGAATTGTTTCCCTTTTTTCTGCATTAGATTAAATCTTTGTTTTCAAGAAAAAGAAAATAAAAGTGTGAATTCACTTTCTGCAATTAAGTAGACTTCCTTTTAGAAATTAGCACAAAACTTCCTTCTACAAGAGTAAAATAGAAAATTAGAATAGATTAGATAATCCATAATTCTTATACACTCATCAAATTAGATTTCAATTATGCAGGTGTGATTTCAATTCTGTAGAACTCCAACTATGTCAAAAAATTGTGTTAGTGTTCAACTTTTCAACTCTGTTTCTTTTAGTCTTAATTTGTCTTACTGCAATTGATTAGTGTTTTCTTTCATAATCTAGCATAGACTATGCACAATTATCTTGCAATAAAAAAACTTCCCTGGGTTTGACGATTCATATTCAACACCTTAATTATCTATTTATTTAGAAAATTAAAGTGCCCAACATTTTGGTGTCGTTGTCGAGGAAGATAATTAGAGATTCTTGGAAGCACATTAGTTTTATTTTCTTAGGAATGATTAGTCTGCATGAATCGAGGAACAAGAGGATGTATCCCCAAAAATACTAACCCTACAGGTACCAGAGGACATGGTGGAAGGAATACTACACTGAGGAAGCCAACCTTTGTTGATGATATTATAGCCAAAGAAGATTCTTCTTCGGGATCTATCTGTCACCCTTCAAATCCTTCAAAAAGACATATTCCTCAAACATCATAACTAACCCAATTTGAAACATCATTTTCATCAAGAGATGAAGCTAAAGATTTGTCACCAACAAATCAACATGCAACACTGGAGAGTATTGAAGATCAAGAATGTGTAGCTCGGAATAGGGAAAATATAGAAGTTGTTTATCAGATCAACGAACAGATAGTAACTAAAGAGGAGTGGGATGCTTTCTGTATTGAGTGGAGAGAAAGATCACATATGGAAAATCAAGGAGATAATGAAGAAGAGTTCCACCATGAGAATCCACTGAACAATGAAGATCAGGCAAATTATGAAGACACTATCTCTACCCTGGTCTTTCCTATTTATGATATTCCCACATGGGGGATGGATCCTATGAAGAACATACCTCTCTCAGCCATGCCAAATTTCCATGGATTATCTACTGAGGATCCAAATTAGTTTCTATTTGAATTTGATATTTTGTGTAGAATCTATGACTACACTACCACTGTGTAGAAGCTTAAATTGTTTCTAGCTACATTGAAGGGTAACACGTTAAGATGGTTCATGAGCCTTGGAGGAGAGAATATTTCAACATGGGGAAAAATGAGGCAGTTTTTCCTGAACAAATACCAAGGCTACTGTCGAATGAAGGAACAAAGAGAGGAACTATTCAAGATGTCTTAGAAGGAGGAAAATACCCTTGAATATTTTGTGGAGCGACTCTAGTATAATCTACAAAGGTCTGGACATCTAGATGTGAGTAAGGACATTTTGAAAACTCTTTTGCTAAAAGGAGTTAGAGATGATTGTTTAGATATGTTGAATATGTTTGGCAAGGGAGATATATCTATGGAACCCTATGAATACATTGTAAATCTTTGTAAGATATGCTCTCGAGGATCTATAAGGAATAAGTCAGCTACCAGGGATGCCACTTTTTCAAGGGTACAAAAATCAATCAATGGAGGTGAAACAAGAGTAGAAATGGGTAATCTGTTAGAAGATTTCAAAACAGAAAGGATTAACTCTTTTTCTTCACAAATTGGTACTCTGCAGATCAAACAGAAACAAGAAGAATCAGATTGGGCATTGCCCATTTTCTGTCCGAAATGTAGAGACAAACATCCACCAAGGGAGTGCCCACTGAACAGTGTCCAGGTATGTCTTATTTGTAGAATTGGATCATGCCACTCACACATGTCCCTCCCTACAAGGTGTAAAAGAATCAATGAAGGGGACTAATGAGGAAGCGGAGGCTGCCTATCTAATAACACATAGAAAACAATGGCAACATGAGGTCAAGGTATAAACCCTCAATTATCTCCTGCAACACTTAATTATTGGAATAATAATCAATATGGACAGATGAATTCCCCCCCTCCTTATCAGGATACCAATGCATGGTTACATATGCCCCAACAACATAATGTTAAGCCCTAATATTGGCTCATTACCCCTTAATTAGGGAATATTATATTAGTAATGTTATTTTATTTATGTCAGCTTTAGGCCATTAGTTGTAATTATACCTCCTAGTCTCCTATATATATACCAAGGAGACATTTTCATTTTGAATCATCTTGTACTTGAACATTTAAGTGGCGAAAAAGGAGGTTTCCCCCTCAAAGAGGCTTATTAACTGAAATTATGTCTTTTTCAAGGCATTGAGTACTCTTTATCAGGTTTTTCTATGCTATATTGATATTTGGTTCTTAACATATGGTATCAGAGCTCAAGGTCTTGGGGTTTCGCTGCTACATCTGAGACACCTTGGAATTTTCGCTATAAATTTTTTTCTACAACATTTCAGAAGGAATGGATTTGAGGATATTTAGTATACGAATTAAGGTACGTTGGGTTAAAAACTCAGCTCCTGAGGCCTTATACTTTCGGAGATACAACCTGTACAAGGTATGGTTTTGGAATCATCCTAAACTGAGTCATTGCGGAATTTTCACTATAAAAACTTTTTTGTAGCGTTTCATACCCTGAAATATAGCAGATATTTACAAAAATTAGTAAGGTATCTATGGAAAATATTTCATCTTCTGGGTCATCTTAAATTTGTAGATACAACTTGTGTAAGATAGGGTATCTGACTAGTCCTATTGACTAGTCTCAAGAAGGTGTTCCAGGTAAAAAAATCATAACTTATTCCTAGAGTATCCAAATTGAGTGGGACTGGTTTCAATGGATCATGGACTCCCATCATATCGTGTAATGCATTGGCTAGAATTAGCACTCATCAAACCCTCAATATCGAAGGATACATCAAAAAGGAAAAGGTAATAGTCCTAATTGATTCTGGAAGTACTCATAATTTCATTCACTATAATTTTGCCAAAGATCTCAATTTCTTTGTATATCCAAGGACAGAGTTTCAAGTAATGATTGCAGATGGAGGAACTATCAATTGCTCAGGAAAATGAAATAAGATCAACCTTACTATGGGGGAATATGTAATGAATAGTCCAATGATTTCTATACCCATGGGTGGTGAAGATGTTGTACTAGTAATCCAATGGTTAGAATCATTAGGAACAATGGATTTTAAGTTTCAAGAACTTTTCATGAAATTTTCATTGGAAGGAAAAGAAATTGAGTTAAGAGGTATCACAGGGAAACCTGGTAAGGTGATAAGCTCTAACAACATGGAAAAATTATTGAAAAAGGGCCATCAAGGCGTTATTGCACAACTATGCTCACTAGATGTTCAAACATCTAAGCCATCTATTCCTCAAGATATCCAAAGGATCATTGATAAGAATTACAAAGTATTTGAAGATATTCCCAAAGGTCTTCCACCCACTCGAAATCATGATCATGAAATTCACCTAATTCCTGGGAGTGTTCCTCCTAACATCAGGCCATATAGATACCCTTACGCCCAGAGGAGTGAAATTGAGTGCATGGTTGAAGAAATGTTAGAGGCTGGCATTATTAGACCTAGCCAAAGTTCTTACTCTGCACTAGTGGTAATGGTATTCAAGAAAGATAGCTCATGGCATATGTGTCCAGATAATAGAGAGCTCAACAAGATCACTATTAAAGAAAAGTTTCCCATTCCCGTCATTGATGAATTGTTAGATAAACTACATGGAGAAATCTATTTCACAAAATTGGATCTTCGTTCAGGGTATCATCAGATCAGAATGAAGGAATAAGATATCCCAAAAACAACATTTCAAACTCATGAAGGCCATTATGAATTTTTGGTCATGCCTTTTGGCCTTACAAATGCACCTTCCACATTTCAAGGGTTGATGAATTCCATTTTCAAGCCCTTCCTTCAAAAATTTGTGTTAGTATCTTTTGATGATATACTAATCTATAGCAAGTCTTGGGAGGATCATGTGCGACATGTTGACAAGGTGCTACAACTACTAAAGGAGCAACAACTATCTGCCAAACCATCCAAATGTTTCTTTGGAGTAAAGGAGGTAGAGTATTTGGGTCATATTGTATCTCATGAAGGTTTCAAGGTAGACCCTAACAAGATTAAGGCCATGATGGACTGGCCGATTCTCAAAACATTGAAGAATCTTAGAGGATTTGTGAGTTTGACAGGTTACTACCGCAAGTTTGTTCGGAACTATGGAAGAATAGAAACACCTTTAATGACACTAACTAATAAGGATGCATTTTCATGGACTCCAGAGGCAACTAAAGATTTTGAACAACTTAAAGAGGTGATGTGTAAAGCTCCTATCTTGATCACTCCAGACCTCACAAAAACCTTTATTGTGGAATGTGATGCCTCGAGAAATGGAATTGGTGTTGTCTTAATGTAAGAAGGAAGGCCCCTGGATTTTGAAATTCGACCACTCAAGGGAAAGGACTTACACAAACCCATTTATGGGAAGGAAATGATGGCAATACTACATGCATTGAAGAAATGGCGTCCTTACCTAATAGGTAGGCACTTCAAGGTCAAAACAGATCATGATAGTCTTAAATACTTCTTGGAGCAAAGACTATCTTCAGAAGAACAAAAAAAATGGGTAACCAAGATATTGGGTTATGATTTTGAAATCCTCTATAAAAAGGGGAAGCAAAATGTTGTGGCAAATGCACTCTTAAGAAAGGATGAAGATGTTGAGGCCTTTCTCTGTGCTATCTCGATCATCCAACCTGATTGGATAATAGAAGCAAGGGATAAATGGAAGAATCATGAAAAAGTGTGGACTCTCATTCAAAGGTTGCAACATGATTCCAGTACATCAGATACATTTACATGGAAAAATGATTCACTATGGTACAAAGATCACTTATATTTATGTAAGAACTCCCAACTCAAACAAGAGGTACTATTGGAATTGTACACCTCTCTAGTAAGAGGGCACTCGGGATTTTTGAAAACCTACCATAGAGTCAAGAAGGATTTTTTTGGGGATGGCCTTAAAATTGATGTTCAAAGGTTTGTGGCAGAATGCTTGGTTTGCCAAAAAAATAATGTGGAAACAATTAAGACCCTAGGTCTTTTACAACCATTATCCATCCCAAGTCAACGCTAGGAGGAGGTTTCCATGGATTTCATCACAAGGCCAAAGTCTGAAGGAAAGAGTGTAATCATAGTATTTTTGATAGACTGATCATGTATGCACACTTTTGTGCACTCTCTCATCCCTTCAAATATAGTATAGTTTCCACCACATTCATGGAGACAGTTCAAAAGCTACATGGTAGCCCAAAGATTATTGTAAGTGACAGAGATCCCATCTTCACTGGACATTTTTGGACAGAATTTTTTTTTTTTTTGGGTACTCAATTGGCTCATAGCTCATCCTATCTTCCTCAATCTGATGGAAAAACCGAGATAGTGAGCAAATGTGTGGAAGGCTACGTTTGTTTCTTTGTCTCTGATAAACAAACAAAATGGTTCAAATGGTTACCCTTGGCAGAATGGTGGTATAACACTTCCTTTCATACTGCAACAAAAATGACACCATTTATGGAACTTTATGGATACCACTCTCCTTCCATCACTTCTTATCTAAAATAAAAATCTAAGGTTCAAGTAGTGGAAGATCACATCAATAATCAACAACAAATTCTCCAAATATTAAAGGACAACCTAACCATGGCACATAATCGCATGAAACAACAAGAATATCAACATCGTAGTGAAAGAAGTTTTGAAGTAGGGGATTGGGTGTTTTTAAGACTACAACCATACAAACAGATGTCCCTCAAGCAAGCCAAGAAGGATAATAAATTATCACCCAAGTATTATGGCCCTTATAAGGTGTTGCAAAAGATTGGTACTATGGCATACAAATTGGAGTTGCCTGCATCTTCACGAGTACACCCAGTTTTCCATGTTTCATGCTTAAAGAATGTTATAGGAAACAAGATCCCAGTTCAAACTGTATTGCCAGAACTTGATGAGGAAGGAAAAATCATATTGGAGCCTGAAGCCATCACTGACACAAGAATTCGCTAGCTAAGGAATAGATCCATTTCATAGTATCTCATTAAATGGAGGAAACTATCGGCTGAAGATTCCACTTGGGAAGATGAGTCTTGTATACAGAAGCATCCAGAGTTACTCAAGGATTGCGGACAACACTTGTCTCAAGGGGAGGGGCATGTTAATCCCTAATATTGGATCATTACCCCTTAGGTGGGGCATATTATATTAGTAATGTTATTTTATTTATGTCGGCTTTAGGCCATTAGTTGTAATTATACCTCCTAGTCTCCTATATATACCAAGGAGGCATTTTCATTTTGAATCATCTTGTACTTGAACATTTAAGTTGGGTAAAATGAGTTTTCCCCCTCGAAGAGGCTTATTATCTGAAATTATCTCTTTTTCAAGGCGTTGAGTAGTTTTTCTGAGGTTTTTATATTGTATATTGATATTTGGTTCTTAGCGTAGAATCACGATGGGAAATGGAACCCATATTGGAGAGGCCTTCAACAACATCTTACTTATCAAAACCATCACCAACAAAACCCCTATAAACAACAGTTCCAACCCTAGTACCAACAACAACAGCTACAGTTACCTCCCAATTCCCCACAGAATAATCCTCCCTTACGACCTCAGATGCCTGTGCAAACTAACCCAAATCCAAATAATAAGGTCCTTCAAAATATTGATATACATAATGTGGCAAATCTGTCTATTACTCCTATGCCTTATGATGAGATAAAATTAATATCATGGAGAATAATTGAGCCAATAATTGAAGATGCTTCATCTTGAGAATCAGACAAGGAATCAGGGGGAAAACCATCTGCTGATACAAAATAAATCGACGAACCTATCATAGAATTAAAATGCCCCCCATTCCCTAAAAGACTGGAAATTACCAAAACTGTGGAATTACCATCCTTCAATCTCTTAGGAGAATTGAAAAATCCGCATGTTAACATTCCACTATTGCAAAGACTGTGAGAGACCTCTGTATCAAAAACCCTAGAAGGAAACCTAGGGATGCCCTCACAGTACACGTAGTGGGAGAATTGTCAGAACTGATGTTAGGCAAAACCCTACCTATAAAATATGGCGACCCGGGAAACCCTATAGTCACTGTCAAAATTGGACATACATTTATTCCCCATGTGTTAGTTGATTTAGGGGCAACAATTAACATTATGCCAATAGATATGAAACAATTGTTTCAAATTAGAACACAAGTCTAACCTACTCCTACTGTTTTAGAATTAGTTGATCTCTCTACTATTAGACTAGAAGGATTAATCGATGATCTAGTTATTTCAGTTGATTCATGGGAGTATCCTGCTGATTTTTTCATATTGCAACCTAAAACCCATATGGGGAGACACCCTCTAATTCTAGGAATACCATGGTTAGCTATAGTTGATTCTTTCATTGGTTGTAGATTTAGTTTAATGACCATATTTGATGGTTATGATACCAAGAAACTTACCATTTATCCTCATGCTACACCCAGTGTGGAACCCATAAATTCTTTATGGATGGACATTGAGGATGAAAGCATTTTGCCTATGTTAACCATAGGAAAATCCTTGAGTTTCAATGATGAGACAGAGTATCATATAATCAATATCTTTATCAGTGACCCCTCTTCTATTACACCAAAAATGTATCACCGATTGAGTAGAATATTTGACCCTACCTCCCAGGAAGGAGTGAGCCGGGAGATGTTCTCTGAAACTGTTGTAAATCAAGTTAATTCAGGTGTAACAATAGATACTGAAACAATTGATTTATTTCCTAAATTTAGTTCTAAGTGCATCATTTTAGAAATCAAACCTCGAAAAACCCTGAACATCAATCCTGATTTATCTTTTGCTAAAACTTGTCGTTTGATGAAGTTATTGATTGAACATAAAGAAGCATTTGTCTGGGATCACATGGATATGAAAATAATTTCCTCTGAGCTATGCACCCACCATATATACATTAAGGAAGAATGTCGACCCATTTTCCAACTCCAAAGGAGAATGAACCATAGTATTAAAGAGATTGTTAAAGAAGAACTCCAGAAAGTTGTTAATGCAGGATTCATCTACCCTATATCAGACAGGGAGTGAGTTTCACCCCTGGTTATTGTGCCTTAAAAGAATGGTAAATGAAGAGTGTGTGTGGACTATAGAGCCCTGAATAAGGCCGCGTAGAAGGATCATTTCCCTCTGTCGTTTATTGATCAGGTTCTAGACAACCTATTTGGGAAAACATTTTTCTCTTTCCTAGATGGATTTAGTGGCTATAACTAGATAACCATTTCTCCATAGGACCAAGATAAGACCACCTTTACCAGCCCTTGGGTTACATTTTCCTACAAGGTTCTCCCATTTGGATTGTGTAATGAACCAACCACTTTCCAAAGAGTTGTAATTGATATTTTCTCTGATATGGTGAATGACTGTATGGAGATATTCATGGATGACTTTACACCGTATGGTGCTGATTTTGATGAAGCTTTAGCTAATCTGGAAAAAGTAATCAAAAGATGCATACAGTCTCATCTTTCTCTAAGTACATAAAAGTGTCATATGATGATGAGCAAAGGTGTGGTGTTGGGACACTTCATTTCTTATGCAGGAATTCAGGTAGACCCAACCAAAATCTAGGTAATTTTGGACATTCCAACTCCCTCAACTCCGAAAGAGGTAAGAATCTTT
This sequence comes from Picea engelmannii, assembly GCA_009831015.1. Taxonomy (NCBI): domain Eukaryota; kingdom Viridiplantae; phylum Streptophyta; class Pinopsida; order Pinales; family Pinaceae; genus Picea; species Picea engelmannii. Next base: position 16,803 of record ML802097.1, read on the forward strand.
TTAGGGCATGCTGGATATTACAGGAGATTCATTAAAAAAAATTCCAAACTTTCCTCTCCCTTATTTTCTTTATTGACAAAAGATGTTGACTTTAGTTGGACTGACAAGTAAATTGTCTTTTTCATATCTGAAACATAAATTGTCCACAACTCCCTGTTATCCACAAATTTGGTCATTGTGATGGTGTCATGATGATGTCATGATGATTGAAAATCAAGCTCTTTACCAAGAATACTTTCCTGAGAAAAGTTACAGTTGTCTTCTTCCAGAATTCACTCTTTGAAACATGTTCGCAGGCTACTTATATATTCACCTGCGGGAATGCTTGTTTCCCGCAGTCTACCTTAAGATGGGGTGAAAACTTCTCACACTGTACTCATGGTTAGGGTGCGAACATTCTCTTAAAGGGGAAAAAGATAAATATCTCGAACCTTCTAGAAGGATGAGTTGGCTTTCGAGTGGTTATTCAAGTACTGTCATTCCAGATATCTTGGGATCATTCCCTATCCAAGTAAATAATCTATCTCTTCCTATATATTGAGGAGATTTCTCATGGAAAGGGTTAAGTTCAGTTAGCAGCAAGTTAGCAAGAGTTTGATTAGAGAATTAGTGCAAGACAGTATGAAGGATTGATGCTACAACAGCAAGAGACAACAACAAGGTCAACACATGTGGTAGATTTTCTTCATACATGAGAAAGTGTGTGTGTTAGAGATAGAAGCCATCGAAAGGAGACCTATGACATCAAGGCTCAAGTTGTAAGTTTCACTTTCAATTCATGCAATACAGTAATATGTCCCTTTCCCATAAAAATGATGTCATTTTATTACATAATTCCTTGATCATATGTATAGACTAGTCATTGAATATCTTAACTTGTCTTTACTTCGATTGGTTCGTTTTGTTGTGATCTGGACGGGACGAGAGCATTGAAGCGAAGCTTGGAACAATAGAGATCTAAGGAAAGCGTTCATAAGGTATCTCCATAGCCCTTATCTCTCAGTTCATTCAATAGGCTAGATCTAGGGAAAGTGTATTATTCTGTCCCGTTTTGTTCTAGATACCAGGTGGATCTAGGGAGATCAGTTTGTGTCCATACTTACGGATTTATCCAATAACAAAATTGGCGACTCCACTGGGGAGTTCTATCCCTTTTTATTTTTGGTTTTTGAACTTTCTGTGGCCATTTGCTCTGTTTGCATTTTTCTTTTGATTTGTCTATCGCTGAGTCCTCAGGATACCCTGAGGGACCTTCTGGGTCTATAAGCCAATTTGATTTTTACTTGCTTTTTCAAAATTTTCATTAGTTTCAGGGATTCTCGCACTGTGTCCATTTGCATCCTGCGAGAACCTTTATAGTTCACACTCTGCATATACATTTCAGTGCGGATAGTTCGCATGCTGCATCAAATTCGCCTGCGAGAACCATAGTTTCTCGCACTGTGTTCCACACTGGCCTACGAACAGTTTTTTGAAATTTTTGAATTTAGATTTTGACTCTGTCAATAGCTCATATATGCTGATTTAGACCTCTTTGGCTTATTGAATCAGTGACTTACATATCTTTTGCTATAATTGTCTTGCTGGAACTGATCTAGGTCTTCTAGGTGTTTTCTTGCCTTTGAAGCTTGACCTTCATTTCTTAGCTCTTGTTGGCATTTTCATTCTCTCTTACTTCTGGAGTTGAGTGTATCTGACTGGCTGAGATCCATGGATTGGTTGAGAGTTGAGTGTTTGGTGTTTCTCTTGTACTTGTTGGTTCAAAAGGACAAATTTTTCATTTACATTGAGAAGCTCCTTGGTTTGCTTTTGTTTTTGCTTTCATTGAAAGTATTGGCTTGGGTTGTTTGTTTGAGTCTTTATAATTTGGTTTTCTTTTCTCATTATTCATAGTTCTTCTTGGAAAGTGAACTGCATGTTTTCTTTCAAGTTTTTGTTTTTGCCTTTTGCGAGAACATTGAAAATCAAAGTTTTAAGAGTATTGAAGTTTTGAAAAAGACATATTGAAATTGTTCATTGATACATGATTGTTTGCATTGGCATCTGAAAGGAAATTGAATATTGCATTTGCATTGTAATATTGAGATTGATTCGGAAATTGTTCTCTCTCTCCCATAACTAGGATTCATCGAATGAAACAAATTCTATTTCATCATATCTTTGCGTTATTTGGGTCAGAGTCATACATCACGAGTTTCATTTCCATTGCCTTTGAGTAAACAACAGCTATAAAAACATTGCGTAATATTAAAATTGAACTAGTAACTCTTTTCTAGGGCTCTTTTACACCAACATTTAGATAGGCTAGTGCTTTGGAGTAGGAAGAGAGACACACTCTCCAAAATCTCAAAAACACACAATAGTATCTTGAGTTAGGGAGTGTAAAATTCCATTGGCAACATATTGTCCTGGGAAGCCCTTCTAACACAAGGGTCAAGCATTAGGTCGCATTGGTGTTGGCAGAGTTACTAACCCTGCTTTGTTGGAATCAATGTAGAGATTGCATGTATTACAGGGGTCACTCCGAGGTATACCCACAATTATGAGTGGAAGCCTTTGAGTTGATTTCGGGCTAGATACCCTGCCTTTGCGTGTGGATCGGACTGACGATTGTTTCCCCAGGTTGTACTGTTGTTTTTGGTGACCTTAGTGGCTTATCTCTCTAGGTTCTTACCCAAGGTGACTGTGGAGGGGAAAGTCTCCGCGGTACCTGGAATCGACGTTGATCAAACTCATTCGGGCTCCTTGGAGGGTATACCCACGATTATGTGTGGGAGATTGCACCAGGGCGTAAGTCTGTTAAGCAGGTCGTCAACGTAACTTTTCCACCTTAGCCCCGCCCCTTCTCGTCTCGTTGTTGCGACATTGGATTTCATCACCAACTAGTGGCTTCGATATTGGAAGGTAGTGTTTGCTTGGTGATTACTTCTAGATTTTGTTTACTAGGGTGTGTTGTTTATTTATCGAAGTTGACCATAGGATTTTTGTTGGGGAGTTGGATACTTGTTTACAATTTCTCCCCCGTGATGTTCACGTAGGATGCAAGGTTTGTCTCTGGAACATCTGGAAGCTTCACAACCTTCACATACGGCAACACCTGAGGGTACTCCTGAGGACTCTCCTCGTCCAGGTGAAATTCCCCTTGTTACTTTACCACATGTGGACATTAGTGACGTCCCAGAAGTTTTTACACCACCTCCACAAGTAGAACCCACTGATCCTCTTGCAGAATTTCGAATTACCAATACTGTAGAGGATTATCTCATTCGTCGTGGTGAACGACCTTCAGGATGATTTCATCCTTCTAAAGAAACTCTTGTTACATCTTCTGAATCAATCGTTGGGCCTTCTCACGGTGTAGTAGGCCAAGATCCTTTTTGGTCAGGTGATTTCCGACGAGTCTTGTTCGGTACTAAATCCCCTGTCTACGAAATCATCAACCCTCCTGTGTATCCTGAACCAGAAACTGCACCAGAGGCTACAACTTATCGTTTTATTCTCCCTCCCGAGATGGCCCATATTGCTATTACTTTGATTGTCCAAACCGGAATTACTGCAACTACTCTTCCTCCTATTAATACCCAGAGAACTCCTGAGGCTAATCCAAATTTACCTCCTGGTTTCCATGCGCTGAATCCATCGTTGAATGTTTCCCATCCAACACCCCCACAAACTCCAGCTGGTTCTCCAAGTGGTCCTCAGTTTCCTGGGCATCCTATTCTCGGTTTCATCCCGACACTCCCTCCATTTCCTCCTGACAATACTCATACTAGTAGCATTATCCCGACTGTTGCACCAAACTTGCACAATCCTGTTGGTGGTCAAGGTAGTACATTTCCTTTTCCTTTTCCCTGACATAACATAGTTACTATGCAACCTACAGTTGGTACACAACTTCCGGGTGGAACTGTCCCTTTGATCGGGGGACCAACCTCACCTTTAGGACAAAACATACCTCCTGCATTGGCCCAGTATTGGAATCAACTTATGCAACATTTTCCTCAAAATTTTGGGGGGCAGCAAGCTGTCCCTACCATAGGCCAATCATATCCAGGTGTGACTAATCCTATTTGGGATTCAGGTCAGACTACTCAAACTCAAGGTCAAAATCCTTGGGGTTACTATCCAATTCTACCACCACCAAATAAACCAGGATCTTCCCTCTGGGGGAAAACTACATACGGTCCCACTGGTCTAATGACAGGGCTTCCGCCCCAAAGTCACCAGTATCCACAAGTGAATCGACAATTGTCTTTTCTTGCTACTTTGGATCTGCTAGATTTGTCCAGGATTCTTAATGATCCTATTCGTCACTCTCCCCAATGGCCTGCTATTCCTGCAAAGATTCCATCGGACATTCCCAAATTCGATGGGAAGGTAGGAGAGGACCCAAATAATCATGTCATGACTTTCCACTTGTGGTGTTCGTCCAACTCGTTGATGGATGACTCCATTAGACTGCGTCTTTTTCAACGAACTCTTACGGGTGCTACTGCGAAGTGGTACATTGAATTACCACGAGGTTTCTTTTCCTATTTCAACACCCTTGCAATGGCCTTTCTCACACACTACCAGTTATCGATTCGTTACGATACCGGAACTGAGATTTTAACCTCCTCCAAACAAAGATCGAGCACTCATATATCTGATCATATTCATGAGTGGCGACGGAGGCGACGTCTCATTAAACTTGAGCTTCCTGATCAGTTACTGGCAGAATGGTTTACCAAATCTTTTGTAAAAAAAATCAGTAAAGACATTGCTATGGGCGGTGTTGTCACAGAAGAGCAGGCTATTAGTCGTGCTCAGTATCTAGATCTCGTTTATTCGCAAACGGGAACCTTGTATGAATTACTACCTGATTTACCTCGTCCTGGTACTTCTACTACTTCTACTGCTCCGGCTGCCTCGCATGCAGCTGATGGTGTGATTGGTTCCACTCATAGCCACTCACATTCCGTTTCAACTACAACCCCGAAATCCAATTCTTCTAATGTGCAAAGTGCTCTGTCTCCTGCTCCTCCCACCGGTAAAACCTCTGAAGTGAACATTGTTCAATCTACGTCGACCGGTAAAACTAAGTCTAGGAAAGGGAGAGGCAAGAATAAGGAGGGTAAAAAAAATAATCCAAATGAGCAAACCAAATCACCTCCTGTTGATGACCGGGATAAGTGCAAACCATGCTACCCTTGCCTTATCTGTGGTGATGATCACTACATGAAGGATTTTCTGAGACATGCCGAGGTTAACAAGTTCCTTCAAGGAGCACTGAAGCCCTCTAAGCCGGCTATCTTGTCTCAACCCTTCCCATCTCAACAACGGGCTTCATTGGTCATCCACGACCAACCCTCTACTTCTACATCATCTTATGTTTTTATGTGCATGGGTGATTCCACGAAAAACAATGTTGCACTTACCACTAGAGCTAAAGACTATACTCCTTCTAAGGAGAAGGTTGATGACTCACCTCCTGATTTGGTACAGCCTTCTCCACCCAATCCACCTACGAACGGTCCTCTTCATCTCGAACGACCGAGTCTTGATACAGTTTTACGACCTTCGAAAGGTGTCGTTAAGAAGTTGGCATTCAATCCTCATGCTTGGGAAGCCCAGAACTATAGCATTGTTGAAGATCTGGCCCAATCACCCTCAGCGATGTCTACCCTAGAAGTCCTTCAGTCCTGTCCTACGCAACGAAGGGTGCTGTTGAAAGCTATAGGTGGTATTGATCCAATAGATACAAATTTGATAGTCTTTAACTTGGATGATCATATTCCAAGGTTACCCCCACAGCTTGCGTTTCAAATCCAAGTTGTGGTCTCCGACAAGAGTATTTTTCGGACTGTTATCGATGAGGGTGCCTCTATGTGCGTAATGTATTTTTCTTGTTGGAAAGCCATTGGCTCTCCCACGTTAAACGAATCACAAAACACTTTGTGAGCCTTTAATGGCTCAGGTTTTAAGCCTTATGGTGTTCTACCATCATTGCCTGTCACTTTGGAAGGTAAGACCGTCCAGGTGGAAGTAGAAGTTTTTGATACTCCCTTAGATTATAATCTTCTACTTGGTCGAAGCTAGGTCGATTCTATGCGTGCTGTCGTGTCAATCCTTTTCTGTGTCGTACGATTTCCTCACCAAGGAAAAGTGGTTACGGTCGATCAAATTGCCTTTTTTAATGCTGATACGCACGTTGGCAATGTGCCTTTCATCGCTAAAACCCCTCCGGGTTATGAGAATGTCTGGGTCAGTCTTTTAAAAGACTCTTCATTAATGGGTACTTTCCCCATACCACCACCACCCGATCTTCCACGCCTGTTTATTGCTTCTATTAATATGATCTTGATGCAGGAGCATCCACACTTCATCAAACGAACCAGCGCGAGGAGAAAGAAGAGACAGATGGACAAGCCAGCAAACCTCAAATTTTGAATTCTACCTTGGTATTGTTGCGCCGTCGTTTAACTAAAGGCATTCAAAGCTGAGCGCACTTGTATTGTATTATGTATAGGAAGGCATTTAATGGTTTTAATGCTGTTAGATAAAAATTAGTTGTAGATTAGACAGTTTTTACTTCCAGGAGGGAAAATGAATATAGGCACCCTCCTTGTATAATTGAGATTATTATTCAGCATTAGCTTAGAGAAGCAGAAGGAGAGAAGACCAGAGAATTTGTGAAGAACACCCATGTAGAAATGTTGAATTAATAGGAAATCCCTGATTCAATTCCATGGCCGTGTTTGAATTGTGTGTGTTGTTGATATTATGCTGTTTCATACTTGCTTCTCTTTATGCTTATCTTCTATATGCTGCATATGTGATTGCATATCAGGTTCGTAACCTGAGAGAATGAGAAATGAGTTTCAATTGTTTCTTTGTTTGGGCCAGGAGATTCTTGCATAGAGTGTAGTTGAATTCCTCCGCATAGAGTGCGTTGAGGAGGCTCTACAGTTAAACTCTTATTCTCGTCGACCAGAGTTGTGTTGGGTTATTCAAACCGTGTAGGTGAAGTGCAGGTTGGATTTAAGTCTCAGTAGCAAGTCTGAGAAGGGTAAGGCCGGGTGTGTTGTGGCTATGAACGCATAGGACTCGTAAGACTTCGTCACTGTTGGAAGTGGTTAAAGGCCGAGCACAGGGAGCGTGTTCGAGAAAGCTCTGAAGGAGTCGGAGTTACAGAAGCTCAAGAGGGGTAGCACCTTCAATTCACAGTGGGAACAGACCCCAGTGAAGTTCCTACAGGGAAAAGGTGGTAAAGAGGATAACTCTTCAAGAGGAAGAGAATCAATGACTTGAACTTCTGGAAGAAAGGAATTTTCAAGTGCAAGTAGAACCCAATTTCCATCGCGAATCGGCATATCGGGGTTGGTGAGTGCAAGAGTTGTATGCACTTCAAAATCGCGAGTCGCGATTTCCCGACTTAATCGGGGTCGTCGGTTGGAGCGTGGACAGGTGGCACGAGATCCTACGGAGTCGGGACTCGGCACTTCGATGCTTTCAAAGCAAAAGGGGGCACAGAGAAACAGCGAAGTCCTGAGTTATGACAGGTCCCACGGAGACGGTGTAGATTACAACACGTGCCATCACACGTCGGCATTCGGGGTTTTGAAAGGTGAGTGACTAACGACCTTTCATATGACGATTTCCCGATAGGGAAATCCCCCACAAAATAAAGAATTTACCGTTGACCTCGGGGTTCGGGGTTCAGAGTTTCAATTTGCACGGAAGCTCCACAAAAGGTTCGCGAATCCGCGAAACCTGATTTCCCGACTTGTGAAAGGGAGATCGCCAAAGGACTAACTGTGGGTAAAGGACTCCCGAGGGAGTAGGAAGAGCTTTGACTCTTTGGTCCGTGAGAAAGAGAAGGTCCTGGTGGAGCGACCGTCCGTTGAGGGGATAGGTTGCGTCAGAGTGGTATCAGAGCAGGGAAAGAAGTTCTCTTTGTTCAGGTAGCAGGGAGAAGCAGATACACCATGCCGCCCAGAAGAGAGAGGCAATCTCCTGATCGTGAAGACGGGGATGTCCGGAGAAGGGGTAGGCCAGCAGGTAATGCTGAAATAGAGCGAGAGATGAGAGATATCCGAGCCAGACTAGAAGAAATGGAGACCACCCAGAGACGTGGTGTTGGTGCAGCAGAGTTCAGTGATCCCGAGATTGAGGAGGAAGCTGGACATGCTGAAGAGGAGGTCACGGCAGAGGATGCATCAACCGAAATGCTGATTAGAGCCATTTCGAGGATAAGCTCGAAGATGAAGATGGACATTCCCATCTATGAGGGAAGTATAAATGCAGAAGAATTGCTGGATTGGATCTGAGCATTGGATACATACTTCGATTACGAAGATATCGAAGAAGACAAGAAAATAAGGCATGTTGTTACCAAGCTAAAAGGACATGCATCCTTATGGTGGGACGAGCTACAAGTGGACAGGCGTTCCAAAGGAAAACAGAAGATCAAGAACCGGGATCGGATGATCGCTAAGATGAAGGCGAAGTTCATTTCGAGGGATTACTAGATCACTCTGTTCAGGCGCATGCAGAACCTAAGACAAAAGTTGATGACGGTGAAAGAGTACACCGAGGAGTTCTACAGGCTCAACATCTGAGCTGGTCATTGGGAGAGTGATGACGAAAAGGTGGCGAGATACCTGAATGGTCTTAGGTATGACATTCAGGATGAATTGAGCATGCTGACCATCCGAACGGTTGAGGAAGCGTACCAGATGGCTTTGAAAGCTAAGGAGAAGCTGGGCCGCAAGCAGGGACAACGAGGGTGAGGTAGAAGCCAGCCCCAAGGCAAGGTAGTTGCCCAAGAAAGAACTCAGAAGCCCAAGGAGGATTGGAAGAGGCCTCAGGGTAAAGCTGAGAGAGGTGGAACCTCACAGCAGAGGCAGCCACAAATTGAACAAAGGCAGCAATATGCTGAGCCGAGGAGGCAGCATACTGAGCAGGGTGGCGGATATGCTGACGTAAATACATTTCCTCGCACTCGAGGTAGAGGTAGAGGACGTGGAGGAGTCATCACATGTTTTACATGTGGGAAAGATGGACACAAGGCCGTTGACTGTCCAGAGAGGAAGATGGACAGAGGAAACGCTCATGTTGTTGAGGTGCAGAGGCGTGATGCCAAAGATGAAGACATTGGAAGTGGAAAGTCACTGACAGTGCATAAAGTTCTCTTGAAACCTGAGAAAGAGGTGGAGGACACAGTGCAAAGATGCAGACAGTTCCGAACGACTTGCAAGACCAAGGGCTTGAAATGCAAGGTCATAGTGGATAGTGGAAGCATCGATAATCTCGTTTCAACCGAGATGGTGGAGAAGCTGGAGCTGAAAACGAACAAACACCCGAGTCCATACAAAGTGTCATGGTTGCAGAAAGGACACCAGGTATGTGTTACAAAACAATGCTTGGTAAATTTTAAAATGGGTGAATATAGGGATGAAATTCTGTGTGACATCATACCCATGGATGTCTGTCATGTATTGTTGGGAAGACCATGGCAGTTTGACAGAAATGTGGTTCATGACGGAAGGATGAACACCTATACCTTGGAGAAGGATGGGAAATCACATACCTTGCATCCGGTAAAGGATAAGGAAGTAAAACCGTAGGTTAGCATCACGATACTTCTCATGAGTGGGAAGGAACTTCTCACAGAGCTGGAGAAGGATGAGGATCCACAATTCTTAGTTGTCAGGAAGCCGAGAATTGTCCTGACAAGCACAAGAGTGGATGACTTGCCGGACGAGATTCAGGAACTGCTTGGAGAGTTTGCTGATATCATCGTGGACGAACTACGTCGTTCGTTGCCACCGATGAGGAGTGTGAGTCACCACATTGACCTCATACCCGGAGCAGGTCTACCGAATAAGGCATCGTACAGGTTGACACCTCAGGAGAATGAGGAAGTCAAAAGGCAGGTACAGGATCTGCAGGATAAGGGACTAGTCAGGGAGAGTCTGAGTCCATGTGTCATTCCAACGGTACTAAGTCTGAAGAAGGATGGAGGCTGGAGAATGTGTACAGACTCCAGGGTGATAAATAAGATTACCATCAGGTACATGTTTCCACTGCCAAGAATGGATGACTTGATGGATTGCCTGAGTGGGGAAAATTACTTCTCCAAGATAGATCTCAAGAGTGGATACCATCAGATCCGGATGAGAGAGGGAGATGAGTGGAAGATGGCATTCAAAACAAACGAGGGTTTGTACGAATGGTTGGTCATGCTATTTGGGTTGACAAACGCGCCAAGCACTTTTATGAGACTGATGAATGAAGTCCTGCGGGAGTTCATTGGCAAATTTGTGGTCGTATACCTGGATGATATTTTAATTTTCAGCAAGACGAAGGCTAAACACTTGAGGCATTTGGCCATTGTGATGAGAAGACTGTAGCAGGAGAAGCTGCTGATCAATTTGAAGAAGTGTTCCTTCATGCAGACAGAACTCATTTATTCGGGCTTTGTAATCTCGGCAAATGAATTGAAGATGGATCCTGAGAAGGTGAATGTAATCAGGAATTGGCCATCGCCAAGGAATGTTTTTGAGGTAAGGAGCTTTCATGGTTTGGCAAGCTTCTACAGAAAATTCATTCATACTTTTAGTGGAATCAGTGCCGCAATGATGGACACTGTGAATAAGCAGCATAAGGTTTTCCATTGGATAGCAGAGGCTGAAAGGAGCTTCAATTTGTTGAAGCGAAAGATAACTGACCAACCAGTGTTAGTGTTGCCAGATTTTCAGAAAACCTTCCAAGTGAAGTGTGATGCCAGTAGGTATGTTGTTGGAGGGGTTTTAAGTCAGGATGACAGACCTGTTGCATACTACAGCGAGAAGCTGGATGATGCAAAACTGAAGTACTCCACATATGATAAAGAATTCTATGCCATTATCCAGGCATTGAAAAAGTGGAGGCATTATCTCATACCCAAGGAATTTGTTCTGTACAGTGATAATCATGCGTTATAGTTCGTGAGTCAGCAAGAGAAGTTGAATCAGAAGCATGCAAAGTGGGTGGAATATATGCAGAATTTTACGTTTGTGATAAAGCACATTTCAGGGACTACCAACAAGGTAGCTGACGCCTTGAGCAGAAAATGTTTATTTCCGCAGGAATTCAGGTTCAAGACTTTAGGTTTTGAGAATCTGAAATATATGTATGCAGGTGACGCAGACTTTGGCGAGGCATACGAGGCAGCCGAGAACCCAGTTCTCAGGGATAGGATTCTGTGGATTGACTACCTGATCCAGGATGGATTTTTGTTCAAACCCAATCAACTGTGCATTCCGAATTTCTCTATGAGAGAGAATTTGGTAAAGGAGAAGCACAGCGGGGGCTTAGCAGGTCATTTCGGACATGACAAAACATTCACCAAGCTGAGTGAATCATATTTTTGGCCAGGCATGCATGCAAATGTGAAGAGATTTGTTGACCGATGCAGAATTTGTCAACACGTGAAGGGCAGAAAACAGAACACAGGGTTATATCAGCCATTGCCCATACCTGAGAGGCCATGGGAAGCCATTAGCATGGACTTTGTGTTGGGTTTACCGAGAACACAGCGAGGAGTTGATTCCATTTTTGTAGTGGTGGATAGGTTCTCAAAGATGGCACATTTCATTCCGTGTCATAAAACCAGCGATGCAACCCACATCGCCAATTTATTTTTCAAAGAGATTGTGCGACTGCATGGATTGCCAAGAACCATAGTCTCAGATCGGGATACCAAATTCATAGGTCATTTTTGGAGAATGCTATGGAAGAAGCTGGGGACTGACTTAGCATTCAGTTTTTCTTACCATCCATAGATAGATGGGCAGACCGAAGTGGTCAACAGGAGCTTAGGGGATCTATTAAGAAGTCTGGTGACGGAGAATCACACCAATTGGGATCAAATCCTACCACAGGCAGAGTTTGCGTACAACGATTCTGTGAATCGGAGTACAGGTAAGAGCCCGTTTCAAATTTTGTATGGGACACAGCCGAGGGGAGTTTCTGAACTCAGGGAGTCAGAACAGGCTGAGACTAGCAGCGCGAGGGCTGAATAATTTGCTGAAGCAATGCAATAACTTCACACACAGGTGAAGCAGCGACTAAAAAAGTCTAATCAAGAGTACAAGCGCAGAGCCGATCAGAGAAAAAGGCAACTTCAGTTTGAAGTTGGGGACATGGTTCTAGCGCACCTGAGAAAAGAAAGGTTCCCTAGGGGAACATATAACAAGCTCAAGATGAAGAAAATTGGGCCGTGCCAAATCCTGAAGAAATTCGGGGAAAATGCATATGAGCTTGAGTTGCCAGAGGGCATCGGGATATCTCCGATTTTCAACGTTTCGGATTTGGCCAAAGAAGAAAACACTGGAACTAAGGAACCAGTGATTCAGTGGCAGAAGCAATTGCCAGTTGCACATAATCCGCAGATGGAGTGCATACTGGATAAACGAGAAGGCAAGAAGACCAGGAGGAAGCAGTATTTTGAATACCTGGTAAAATGGACAAATCACCCAATAGAGGATGCTAGCTGGGAAACAGAGGCAGTGATCCAGAAGCATGGGCACACCGTGCAGAAGCTCATGGGCAGGAGCCCATGAAATCTTTTGAGCCGAGGAGTATGATGCAGGAGCATCCACACTTCATCAAACAAACCAGCGCAAGGAGAAAGAAGAGACAGCTGGACAAGCCAATAAACCTCAAATTTTGAATTCTACCTTGGTATTGTTGCACCGCCATTTAACTAAAGGCATTCAAAGCTGAGCGCACTTGTATTGTATTATGGATAGGAAGGCATTTAATGGTTTTAATGTTGTTAGATAAAAATTAGCTGTAGATTAGACAGTTTTTACTTCCAGGAGGGAAAATGAATATAGGCACCCTCCATGTATAATTGAGATTATTATTCAGCATTATCTTAGAGAAGCAGAAGGAGAGAAGACCATCGAATTTGTGAAGAACACCCATGTACAAATGTTGAATTAATAGGAAAGCCCTGATTCAATTCCATGGTCGTGTTTGAATTGTGTGTGTTGTTGATATTATGTTGTTGCATACTTGCTTCTCTTTATGCTTATCTTCTGTATGCTGCGTATGTGATTGCATATCAGGTTCGTAACCTGAGAGAATGAGAAATGAGTTTCAATTGTTTCTCTGTTTGGGCCAGAAGATTCCTACATAGAGTGCAGTTGAATTCCTCCGCATAGAGTGCATTGAGGAGGCTCTACAGTTAAACTCTTATTCTCGTCGACCAGAGTTGTGTTGGGTTATTCGAACCGTGCAGGTGAAGTGTAGGTCGGATTTAAGTCTCAGTAGCAAGTCTGAGAAGGGTAAGGCCGGGTGTGTTGTGGTTGTGAACGCATAGGACCCGGAAGACTTCATCACTGTTGGAAGTGGTTAAAGGCCGAGCACAGGGAGCATGTTCGAGAAAGCTCTGAAGGAGTCAGAGTTAGAGAATCTCAAGAGGGGTAGCACCTTCACTTCACGGTGGGAACAGACCCCAGTGAAGTTCCTACAGGGAAAAGGTGGTAAAGTAGAGAACTCTTCAAGAGGAAGAGAATCGATGACTTGAACTTCTGGAAGAAAGGAATTTTCAAGTGCAAGTAGAACCCAATTTCCATCGCAAATCGACATATCGGGGTTGGCGAGTGCAAGAGTTGTATGCACTTCGAAATCATGAGTCGTGATTTCCTGACTTAATCGGGGCCGTCGGTTGGAGCGCAGACAGGTGGCACGAGATCCTATGAAGTCGGGACTCGGCACTTCAGCGCTTTCAAAGCTAAAGGGGGCACGAAGAAACAGCGAAGTCCCGAGTTACGACGGGTCCCACGGAGACGGTGTAGAGTACAACGCGTGCCATCGCACGTTGACATTCGGGGTTTTGAAAGGTGAGTAACTAACGACCTTTCATATGCCGATTTCCCGATAGGGAAATCCCCGACAGAATAAAGCATTTACCGTTGACCTCGGGGTTCGGGGTTCGGAGTTTCAATTTGCACGGAAGGTGCACAAAAGGTTCGCGAATCCGCGAAACCCGATTTCCCGACTTGCGAAAGGGAGATCACCAAAGGACTAACTATGGGTAAAGGACTCCCGAGGGAGTAGGAAGAGCTATGACTCTTCGGTTCATGAGAAAGAGAAGGTCCTGGTGGAGCGACCGTCCGTTGAGGGGATAGGTTGCGTCAGATCTCTACTATACCTCATGAACTTCCGGTGTCTGTTGACCCTTGGATAGTCCCCGATCTTGGAGATCATGTTCGTTTCGTCAACGTCATGTTGTTAATTCTGTTTGAGTCCGCTTATCAAGACATTCAATCGGCAACCCCTTGTTGGAAATATGGCTACAACAGAGATGACGCAGATGATCAAGGTTTTCATTGATGGCAATCGATTGATTATGAAGAACAGATGCTGAAACACGCTGCAATACAAATGTAAACTATGCAAACTGCTGCAACACAAATGCAAACACAGACGCTGAAAAACAGTGTTGAAACAGCGTTGGAACACAGAAGCT
>ML802097.1:34117-57566 GCA_009831015.1 Picea engelmannii
CTATGATGGTGTGCCTTTGAGTGAACCCAGGAATGGGTTGTACTTGAAGAAGTACTATGCATGAGTCATTTGTGCATGAGTATTTGTATTTTTATGTATCATACTGAATGAGTGTGTTACTTTAGATTTTCTTTTGACGTTATCTGGTCTCTACCCTTACGTGACATTGTGTTTGATTGCCAGATGTCGGAGTATTCGCTACCTTATATTGGCTTCGCTGACAGTTCTAGTCGTAGTACTCGGAACCTAGCTTCCGCTGCTTGGGAAATATATGCTCCGACAAATGAACTCATATCTCTACAAGGTATATGTCTTGGCCAAGCAACCAACAACATTGCAGAGTATAGCGCCATGGTTGAATTATTGGTTGATGCTATCTCTCTCAAAATTCGTTATTTGGTTGTTCGAATTGACTCGCAGTTGGTAGTACTACAGCTCAGTAATGTATATTATATTCGAAGTCCTACTTTATTAAGGATATATTTGCGGATTCGCCTCTTGGAAAGACATTTTGATTACATAGAATATAAACACATTCCGAGAAGTCTTAATACATTGACATACGCTTTAGCTAATTATGTATTAGACAGGCATTTAAATCACTTATAAAATCAAACACATTAAAATGTAAACAATTGTAAAGTAAGCCGGTAGAACCCATGTATATATATATATAACGGTCAAAGTTTGTTTTTACAAAATTTGTCCGAAGACCAAAATATCAAAAAATGAAGCTCTTGGCTTCTACAAAGTGACATCACTAATGATGTTCATGATAGCATGCTAAGGTCCTGGCTACTCTGCAGAGTAAACGACCCATAGAGGTAGAGACTCCCACGATATGAAGCTGATCACGTCATGGGATCTCCTCCAGAGGCATATCTGGAACATCGGCCATAAGACCCTCTAAGTTTTGATCCACTGTAATATAGTCCTCGGCATACTGGGGGACTGGAACTGCTGCTTCTCCTCGACGCTGAACAAGAGAACTACCAGCCGGTCTATATGCCCCAACATCTGTGTTATCAGTAAAATTTTGGTGTTAGTCTTTGGATGATTCTATAAAAACCAAAAACATTTAATATGATGAAAATACAAAAACATCTAAAAAGTTAAAATGTTGGTGTACTTCTTACCAATATCTCCCCACTATGCGTCTTCAGGAAGGGCAAGGTCAGGATCACCGCGAAATTCCAAGCCAGCATACGCATAATCCTCTATCATCAAGACTTGGCCTTGGAGCCAGTCGAAGAAACGATCGTCATACCTGACAATCAGTCATGTCACATGTCTAGCCATGAGTTGGCACCATCGTAACATCCGTGGATCCCTGGGACCCGGAAAGTGCCAATCAGCTTGAAGCCTATACATTGGGAACCTCTCGCAGAAGAAGGACACTAACAATGATCCATAACCAAACTGCTTTAGATCTCCATGCCTTATTTTTGTCAGTTGTTTCCTGAGGTTGTGTAACACTGCGTCAGCCCAGTTGAAGACCCGGGGCTCGACACACTCGAGGGAATATTGAAAATAGCTCTGCAGAGCCATATGCGGGGCAACACTTCCTACCATCCGAGCTATATTGAAGAGAATGGTACGGAGAGTTATATCAGTCACTCCCCAAATGGCCACTTTTCCTTTTTGTCTTTCAGCCTCTGGCACGCAATACTCTCGGCAATACTCACTCATTTTCATACCACCTCTGCGGCTACCAGTCAAACTGACATAAGAACCTCATCTTGACAACCCAGTCAGGAAATAGATATCCTCAATATCAATCGTCAATGTGTGGGCACCAACATTAAAAACCTGTTGATCCGGATCCCACATTCGGACTAAATGTTCCAACAATCAAACCTGGGCTCTCATGCCCGGTATGCGGAAATACTTTAGGAGACCGCAATCTCTTAAAGTGGCAATGGTTTGAGGGTGATTTTCGGCGGTATCATTATCATCCTCGTGTTCCCTTTCTCTCCATTCGAGCACCATTGTGATAGTTATTAACCTGCATGGCAACCATGTGAAGATAGTTAATGATCTAAAACATGAGAAAATTGGTTTTATTGGCTTAATATTTAAAAAAAAAATTGGGCTCTGCGTTGTTCGCAGGTGGCTTATAGCCCACAGTGTGAACTTCTCGCAC
The DNA here is from genome assembly GCA_009831015.1 of Picea engelmannii. Taxonomy (NCBI): domain Eukaryota; kingdom Viridiplantae; phylum Streptophyta; class Pinopsida; order Pinales; family Pinaceae; genus Picea; species Picea engelmannii. Next base: position 36,261 of record ML802097.1, read on the forward strand.
TGTAGCTCAAGCCCACCTACGGGAATGAAGACTTATCGCAAGTCCCGTATGGGCAGCCTGCGGGAATCCTCATTCACGCATAGGGTTTCAAAAACTAACTCAAAACTTAAAATTTAGCCACTAAAATCATGAAATTAAACCATGAAAATCTAGAGATTTGAGAACTTACCAATCTGATCCAGACGGTTCGTGGAATGATGCCCCGAAGCTCCCAAAAATCGACGATGAAGATCAGAGGTAAAATGGAGGTTTTTGCACTAAAATGGTAAATGGGTAAAACAATATGGTAAAATTGAATAGTAAATTTGTTTTATTTACTTTTTACCATGTTAAAAGTGGGTTTTTTTGTATTTATTCACTATTTTACCCTAATTCCTAATACGAAAGTGAGTGAAATGACTTGCAGGTACCCAATGCAGATGATTATGGACGAAAAACTTTTGCGATATGATGCGTTTTTTTTTTTTTCTATGGTTTTGATATAAGACCTCAAGTGCCTTTTATCCGCTCTTGCACTTGCGAAAAACCTAGAACGTGATCGAGCATTGTTGTATCTCTTTTTCGGGCTCGATGTGGTTACACAAAAAAGAAACCCCCTGGAGTTAACTTTAAGCTATTTTCACGACTCCCTAAATATGAAAAGATTGCCGAGTGATCTTGCTCTTTTCACACTCGTTAAAGTATTTGAAGTTACGCGTCCTTCGAGAGATAGTTTAACCCTTTCTCAGTCTCATTGGACTATTGTATGAAAAAGGAACTGAGAGAGTTCTCTTTTGAGTGTTTTTACAAACTCTATAATCCTGAAAAACCTTCAAGTTTTCTATCTCTGGACTCGTTAAACAAACATTGACTGACCCATGATGGGACCGAACCACTCCTTCTTAGGGTTCGTTAAAAATAATCTGAGGGACTCGTCCAAAGGATGAGCTTACATCAACAAGCATATGTGATCCTCTTCAAGCTTGCGTAAAAATAAAGAGGTACTTGCCATAAATGGTGGGGGGGAATTTGGGAAAGGGATATGTTTCATCTTTGTGTTAATTGGCAGTAAGTGTTGCTCTTGAACATGACACCCCCTATTCATCATTTGAAGCTGGTTTGGGAAATCCATTTGTCTCTCATTCGATTCAATAACAAGGTATTTCCATGTGTCATCTTTGAGTCAATGCTACCAAATCATTGGTCATGTCGTCCATATGTTCAAGAGCAGTCCAAACCTCTTTTGAGTCGTCCATCTGTAGTTATACTTTCATTCCGTGTCGGCCATCCCTGTGTCCAAAGTCCAATTGTCTCATTCTCTGTCTCACTTTCAAAATCTGTTACTCATTTCGTGTCATTGATGTGGGATACATCGAGGCCCTCTTGTGACAAGTCTTGTTCTATCGACTTCAGTACATTATCTGGAATCAAGACTTAGAAATTATTTAGTACCTTGAAGCTTGCATGCCTCAATGGAAAGTTTCTCGCTTTTGACAGAGGGTTTACATCATTGACCCCTGATAAAGAGATTTCGTCGAGTGTTCGACATCAACTCATTTATTCACAGTTGATGGATTGTACTATAGTACCTTGGGAGTCATTGACATTAATGGTGATTTCCCTCGCACTTGTTAACGGTATACATCAACGACCGGTAATCAAGTGGTTTCTACCATGTTCGACTTCGACACATGTAATCACATGGTCAGAATCGTACTTTGGGCAACGAGATTGAAGACCCTGGATATTATCTTTGTGATCCAGGTTGCGATGGAGTATGCATAATTTGTGACACATAGATCCACTGTGTATGTTTCGTGGCTATGTTGTCTTGACTGAAAATTTGTTGCACAGATCCACAGTGTATTCAGGTGGCTATGCTATATAGTGACGGCATGGATCCACAGTGTATGATTGGTGGCCATGACCTTGGTTTATGATGTCATCAATCTATGATCTGAGTATGGGAATGCCTACCTTGGAATTGATATATATGATATTCTGCTGATGCTTGGATGTTTGCAGGTCTCTGATTAGATGTGCTTTTGGTTCTTGACACACACATGCAGCTTACAAAGTCTATTGACTGTCACTGGTTCCGCTCTCAGACTTTGGGGGGCATTCTGTTATCCAAAAATTTGGTCATTGTGATGGTGTCATGATGATGTCATGATGATTGAAAATCAGTCTCTTTACCAAGAATACTTTCCTGAGAAAAGTTACAGTTGTCTTCTTCCAGAATTCACTCTTTGAAACATGTTCGCAGGCTACTTATATATTCACCTACGGGAATGCCTATTTCACGCAGTCTACCTTAAGCTGGGGTGCAAACTTCTCGCACTGTACTCATGGTTAGGGTGTGAACATTCTCTTAAAGGGGAAAAAGATAAAGATCTTGAACCTTCTAGAAGGGAATCTTCTAGAAGGATGAGTTGGCTTTCGAGTGGTTATTCAAGTACTGTCATTCCAGATATCTTAGGATCATTCCCTATCCAAGTAAATAATCTATCTCTTCCTATATATTGAGGAGATTTCTCATGGAAAGGGTTAAGTTCAGTTAGCAGCAAGTTAGCAAGAGTTTGATTAGAGAATTAGTGCAAGACAGTTAGAAGGATTGATGCTACAGCAGCAAGAGACAACAGCAAGGTCAACACATGTGGTAGATTTTCTTCATACATGAGCAAGTGTGTGTGTCAGAGCTAGAATCCATCGAAAGGAGACCTATGACATCAAGGATCAGGTTGTAAGTTTCACTTTCAATTAATGCAATACAGTAATATGTCCCTTTCCCATCAAGATGATGTCATTTTATTACATAATTCCTTGATCATATGTATAGACTAGTCATTGAATATCTTAACTTGTCTTTACTTTGATTGGTTCGTTTTGTTGTGATCTGGACGGGACGAGAGAAATGAATCGAAGCTTGGAACAACAGAGATCTAAGGAAAGCGTTCATAAGGTATGTCCATATCCCTTATCTCTCAGTTCATTCAATAGGCTAGATCTAGGGAAAGTGTATTATTCTGTCTTGTTTTGTTCTAGATACCAGGTGGATCTAGGGAGATCGGTTTGTGTCCGCACTTATGGATTTATCCAATAACACTGCCATTTTGAGAGGGCCCAATTGGGCTCTTCCATTTTACATTTATTCATATGCCTCATACACTGCAATTGGTGCAGTGCTATGGAAACAAGAGGACAAAGATCCCTATTCTATCTACTATATCAGTAAGAACATGGCTCCTGCTGAGTTAAATTATACAGTTACTGAAAGAGAATTCTTGGCAGTAGTTTATGCGATCAATAAATTTAGGCATTATATCATTCGTTATCCTACTTTTATTCATATTGATCATTAAAAAATTAAATATTTGATGAATAAACCTATTGTTGATTCCTGAGTAACAGGATGGTTGTTATTACTACAAGAATTTTACATCACTATAGTAGATAGACCAGGAAAGAAAATGGTGTTGTTGATTTTCTTTTAAGATTGCATATAAATGATGATAATTCACTTGTAGATGATTCCTTTCCATATGGAAATTTGTTTGCAGTATCTTCTCACTCACCTTGGTATGAAGACATTCATAATTATTTGGTTTCATGGAAGGTACCTCTACATCTATCTCCCTGAGAAAGTAGAAATATTATTCAGAAGAGTGCTCAGTATAGTTGGATAGGGGGATATATTTTCTACATAGGCATGGATCAAGAAATTAGGAGATGTGTGAGGGATGATGAAGTTTATTATCTTATTAAATCTTTCCATGATGGCCCTTGTGGGGTTCATTTTGTTGATAAAAGGAATGGGCATAAAATTTCGAGGATGGGATATTTTTGGCCCACAATATTTCAATATGCGAGGAAGTATGTCCAAGCCTGTGACAATTTCCAGTGAATGGGTCAGCCAAATCATAGGGATGGGAGGCCTCTCCAGCCTCAAGTGGTTTTAGATACTTTTGAGAGATGGGCCATGGATTTTGTAGGGCCCATTAACCAACCTTCCAATCAGAAAGTCTATATATTGGTCTACACAGATTACATGACCAAGTGGGTAGAGGCAAAAGCACTGATCGGGGCCTTAGAAGAAGTTGTCTTAGGTTTTTTTTTTGAAGATATATTTGTTAGGTTTGGAGATCCTAGAGAGATAGTAACTGATGGAGGACCACCTTTCACATCACATAAGTTTGAATCCCTACTCAGTAAATATCATGTTTTTCATAGAAATGCTTCTCCATACCATCCCCAAGGTAATGGGTAGGTGGAAAGTACAAATAAAATCATAGAAGATATTCTTACTAAGACAATCAGGGAACATCATAGGGATCGTTCTGACAGATTGCATGAATCTCTATGGGCTTATTAAACCACTTGGAGGAACACAACTGGTTTTTCTCCTTATGAATTGGTATATGGGAAGAGCCTTGTTTTTCCCATTGAGTTCAATATAAAGACCCTAATAAATGTATCAACAATCAATCTAGACTTGACTATGGAACAATAGGCTAGACTGCAGTAGCTAAATAAGATGGATGAAAATATTTTGGACGCTATTCATCAAACCACAGTGATTCAACCACAGTGATTCAATAGCAAAGAACCAAGTGGCATGACTGAGTCATCAAGACGACATTATTCAAAACGGGAGATTGGGCTTTGTTGTATGATTCACGCCTTAAATGATTTTAGGGTAAGTTGCGTACAATATGGTTGGGACCTTATGAGGTAGTCACCATTTTTCCCAATGGGGCAATTAGGTTGATCATCATTAATGGATCCAATACATAGTTACATGCAAATGGTCATCGCTTACGTCTGTATCAATGTCCACTTTCCAAGGAAGAATTTAAATCTAGATGTAAATCTGATATAGATTATAAATTTTTAAAGGGAAAGGATATTGCTCCCTCCCCTTCTAAACCTTAGAACTTTTTTATTTTCAATACAACTTTGTATATAAATAAACTCTGTGAATTTGAATTTTTCTATTTTTGCTTCAATTTTTTTATTCTTCTTTAATAAATTCATCCTAGAAGGGTATCATGAAGCTACTTGTGTGCAGATGGATTGATGAACAACAAGGTATATTACAGTGGAAGGAGAAAAAGGATTAGTTTCTGGAAGTTGAAAAACTTCCTAAAAACTAAGTGATTCTGCGTTCGGTCGGGTTACATGTTGTTACACCTCTTTCTGACAAAATTGTCACTTTGCATGTTGTTACACCATTGTCCCGACTATTTTTTATTACATGATGTTACGCTCCTTTCCGAAAAAATGGTCGATTTACATGTTGTTACACCATTTCTCTGACTATTTTTTCTTACCTGTTGTTACACTCTTTTGGCCGATTTACATGTTGCTACACATAATTCCACCATTTCGACCAAAATACATGCTGATACACCTACCATTTTCATTCCTTTTTTTCTATTTTACATGTCGTTTCACCCATTTTATTTTTCATTTCTTCCACTTTTCCATACGGAAACACTGATGTTTTGTCATTTCCGTTGTTTTTGTGAAGATTTCCGCCATTTTCCAAATTACCTCATGCTCTCTCTGTTAGAAAATGTCGCTTCATTATTACTTGACTCCACATCCCCAAATTTCTAGCTGGTCAACCAAAGAAAGGACTCCACCTATGCTCCACTTATCATATCATAATTTTTCACATTCCAGAGCCATCTCTCATCATTACAACTATTCCATGTGGATCAGATGGCAGTTGGATAGTGCGGTTACTCCAACGGACTGGCTTGCGCGGTAAGATATGAGGTACATGGCTAATTTTACATGTCAAAGTAATGTATATATGGAATAAATATTTAATGTTTACCTACCGGTTGTCCTAAATTCGTTGCACCATGAGCCAATCATATTAGTTGGGGGGGAAAGAAAATCTAAGCCATCAAAATCCTATTTTATATGCACCTCCGCCACGTTTCGACCATGCTTATTTTCGCTGAGACACTATCTTCTTTATGCAATCCTCGTTCAAACTTGTTGTGTCTCTGATTTAGGTGTTGGTATCCCCTCCTTTGTTCCTATTTAGATTCTAAAATGACATCATGGGAGGCTTAGTTGGGGGGTATGAACTGGAAAATGTGGATGCATTACTGTTATACCCAGATGTTTACGAAAAATTCCTGCAAGCTGGATGGATTTATTATTTTGAGAAGATGTATGGGTTTAATGAAGCAGAGGTATTGGAGTTCAATCAGACTCTCACATAAGGGTATCCGATGGTGCATGGGGTGAGGATTACAGTGATAGAGGAAACCCTCACTGATGTGACAGGGTTGTCGACCACAGGAACAAGGTGGTTTATTAGAAAAGCACATCTTCCCAAAGCATAGAATGGTATTCTTGTGGATGATGAGAAAGTCTAGACCAAGGTTTGAGGTGCAAATGTAAGTTCCTTACCAAAACCATGGGGGAAAGTATCAAAATTTGTAAAAAGGTACATTACATGTGAAGAAAGATATCAAGTAGTTTATTTTTCTGATTTTATCCTACTTTCACATTTAAGACATCAGAAGGTAATAAACATCCCTTATTTCATTCTTCATTCCTTGCATAATATGGCTCACTTTGTCAATAAATCAAAGAATCCCAAGAATTTTCTTTCCAATCACAGATTGATAGGGTTGTTGATTCGTAAAGGAATGGGAATTCCTAATGTCCCATTACCAAAAGTGGAAGAACAACCAAATCCTATGCCTATTGTTATGACCAATCTAGAACAACTAAACCCAATTCCTGGACCAATTCATGAGCCTCATCCCTCAGATACAACAACAGTTAAATCCCCCACTGTAACTACCCGTAAGTTGACTAAGAGAAGCAAACACAAAACCCAAAGAAAATCTAACACCACTCAGAAAATCCTCGACAAAGTTGAACCAGAACATATAAACCCTATGCCTGCAGTTGTGATTGAGCCAGCAGTTGACAACACAATCCCTGGATGAAGTCATGAGCCTCATCCTTCAACTGCGACAACTGTTGTTGAAGAACTCCCTCCTACTCCTAAAGATAATAAAAGGAAAATCCCTGCTAATTTCTTTACATTACCTAGGAAACTAACTAGGTTAATGATTTCTACTGCAACAACAATTACAACCCCCACTATAACAACGAGTACGTCGACTTCATCTCCTGTTGAACCAGGCGCACCTGAAAACACCCCAGTTGCTACAAAAAAGTGTCCTAATTTTGTTGATTCTCAGACCTTGCCCAATTTTGAAATCAATAATACAAACATGAGTGAGCCTCCCACTGATTTTATGGAGATACATATACTAGGTTTTACCTTGTGCAGGGAACTTCAAGAAACCATTTTGTCAATTTAGGTCGAATGTAAACAAATTGCAGTAGAATCATCGGCTTTGGTTGATGATTCTATGCATCACTCATCAAGTGATGAAGTACATATTATACAAGACCCCAGCATTCCATATTTTCCTCCTTGTCGGGTTGTTGAAGAATGCCCTCCTTCTCTTAAAGAAAATAAAAGGAACACTCATGTTTTTATCTCTACTTTACCTAGGAGGAGAAATAGGTCAGCGAGGTCTACTAAAGAAGAAGTTGGATGGAAGAATATGGAACAGGAAATACCCATTCTTCGTCCATTATCCTCCATTGATAAAGAAGTGACTGATACACAAGAACCAATCCCTTCCAACAACATGATTGTGACACAAGAACCTGCCTCTTCATAGAATTTAGTTGTTACACAAGAACCAACTATGCAGGAAGAGATTGTCCCACAAGAACCAGTCATGCCAGAACTAGCTGTTATAGAAGAGCCAGCTTCCTAGGAAGCAATTGCTCCACAAGAACTAGTCATGCCAGAATTAGCTGCCACACAAGAACCAATTACAAAAAATAGTGACGATTTTCCACTTGCTCAGTTGTTTTCTCAAATTGAGAAGAAGATAAAGGATACAAAAAATTCCAGGATTATTGAACTGGTGAGGGAAAATGAAAGCCTCAAAACAGAGGTGGCTTCCCTAATGAAGGAATTGCAAGTTGCTCGACAGAGAAACCCAGAGGAGTTAAACTTGGATATATTAGCACTGACAAGAACTGTTATGAATCAAAATAGAGAGAACATGTGCTATGAATGTGGTAATATTTATATTCAGGTCGGGTACAAAATAGTGAAAGTACCAGTCACTGGTCATGATGAAGAACCGACCAATTTCTCAGTCAAGAAGATATAAGTATTACATGTATGAGAATGAGTAGGTGTCAATGGATGGGACTCAAGTTTCATTTTCCCATTTTTTAAATGCCTCATTTAGATTATACACAGGGGTGAAAGGTATCAAAAGATGTCTTTTGGAGATGGTAAGGAGCAGTGGATTTAGACTTCCAGATGAAGAATCTCATAACAGTTTTGTCTTAGCAATTTCCACTGCAGGAGTCACTTCCCTGACTCATATTCAAGGTAAGGCTTGAATGTGGGTTGCATGAGGACATGCAATGTCTTCAGTTGGGGGGCATGTTAGGACCCAAAAATGTCCCTTTTTCACTATATCATTTTCTCATTCAACCTTATCATTTCTATGCTAAATGCCTAATATCATGTTTTCTAAGACCTTTTTCCTAGGGTATGAATCATTAATCTTTCTTTGATATTCTTATTTACTTAATACATTTGATTGGTAGATTTTATGATATTTTACCAATGAATGTTGAACTAATTATCAAAATGTGTAGAACAACCAAGTCTTGAAGAAAGATCATTATTGTTACACCAGTTGTTATAGTTGTGCACTAGTTCTGCATGTTGTTACATGAATACAACAACTGCACACCTTTTTTGGAAGCTATTACACTTGTTGCAACAAATGTCCACAGATCCTAGAAGTTGGTATATCATTCAAATATGAATCCTAAAGACCAATCCTCAAGGATGTTACACGTTTTGGCTCATACTGGTGATCAAGATCATTTACAGATTTTGTAATGATGTCAAATCTTTTATATCATACGAACAGCTTGAGATTCTATGATTCTCAAGGTTGTTTTGAGTCCATTTCTACTGAATGAATCTGTCTTTAAATAACAAATATTTTGTAATCATTAGGGAGAATATTAGTTGTGGAACAGTGAAGTGAAGTAAAGCATTTTTGTAGCTAAACATTCTGGCGATTTAATAAAGAAGTGATTTTAGTTTCTCCAACCTACTATAGTCTTTTCGAGTGATTTAGTCAGAAGGAAAGGGCCCACCTTCCTCACAGACTCCCCTTTGTTTTGAGTTTTAGATTAACAACTTTGATTTGTATGATTTATCTCTTTAGCATTTCTAGAATACATTTGTTGTTACAATTCAATCCCTTTATGTTAAATGCGCATTAGTGTGTCTCATGAGAGTTAGAGTCAATTGTTGAATACTACTGGAGAATTTCTTTCCCTTTTTCTGCATTATATTAAATCCTTGTTTTCAAGCAAAAGAAAATAAAAGTGTGAATTCCCTTTCTGTAATTAAGTAGAATTCCTTTCAACAACTAGCACAAAACTTCCTTCTGCAAGAATAAAATAGAAAATTGGAATAGATTAGATAATCCAGAATTCTTATACACTCATCAAATTAGATTTCAATTATGCAAGTGTGATTTCAATTTTGTAGAACTCCAGCTGTGTCACCAACTTGTGTTAGTGTTCATCTTTTCAACTCTATTTATTTTAGTGTTAATCTTCCTTACTGCAATTGATTAGTGTTTGATTTCATAATCTAGAATAGACTGTGCACAATTATCTTGCAATAACAAAACTTTCCTGGGTTTGAAAATTCATATTGAACACCTTAATTATCTATTTATTTAGACAATTAAAGTGCCCAACATTTCCCTGGATTGTTGACTATGTAACCTTGTAACCCCCTGTATGCAAAGAAAACAACAATTCATTGAATGTTGGGTATGTCATATTATTTTCACTAGTAGTATTTTATGCGTTGCGCCAGGTGCGCAAGAGGATTAAAGGGGGGCCGTTAGGCCCCCATTGAGGGGTGCAGGGGCAGCGCCCTTGAAAAAAAAAAATCTTCATCAAGAAATGTCTCACATGTTTAGAGTTGTTGAATAATCCAGTTCATTGAGTTAGGGTTTTGGATGTAGTTTCCTCCTATATGTATATTGTATTGTAAACAATGTATCATGATGAATGAATATAGAATATGTTGGTTTTCCTAGTTTGGGTTTCCAGGGAAAAAATCTCTATGTAATGTTTGTATTTTCCATTGTATCTTTTCTGTTCTTTTACTAAAAAATTGTTTGTAATAAATATTGTATGTTATAACCCTATAATTCATAGGATCATCTGTTGACTGGAAAATTTTCACTCTGGATGTATTTTGGCTTGAAAATAATATTTCATTTCCGCAAATTATTTTCAAGGAAAGGAAAAGAAAAGAAAATTCATAATTGTTGACACTGAGTGGTGTTTCCTAACCCCATGGAGACAAAAGCAAGGGAAGTAGTGCACAAAACCCACAAAAAACACTAAGCCTAAGTTTTTTTGCATTTGTGCCTGGAGAATAAAGAATGTGCTTAGATCAATGGTCGATCTGGCGGCACATAGATCAACGACTAACAGTGGATTCCAGACCCCCTCGATTGTTCTGCTTTTAACGGTGGGGGTGGGGTCCTAAATGGTGGCTAACATGTGCGCACAGATCTACAGTCATCATGACAGCGCACAAATGGACAGTCTACAGGTGATTCCAGACCCCCTCGACTGTTCTACCTTTAACAGTGGGGGGATGGTCCGGAATGAGGCGGTTTTTTCTGGCGGGCCCTGTCCCAACGTGTCATCCATCCATTGCATCAGACCTCCTCCACTCCATGCTACATCCTTCATCCACGCTGTGCCCTCACTCCCTTGTCCTTTTATCTCTTGGCCACATCTCGCCCACCACCCATCCATGAATAATCAAATGTAGGATAAACAAAAAGAACAATAAGTTAATTAAATTAAATAATAATGTTAGTATAGTTAGAATAGGTTAAACTAGCTAATAACTAACTAGTTAATAATTAATTAATAGTTAAGTTAGTTTAGTAACTAGGTTAGTTTTTTATTAATTAAAGATTAAATTAAAGTTAAAAAAAATAAAAAAAAATAAAACACAAAACAATAATAAAAAAAAACCATATTAAGACATAAATAAAATATATTAAAATTAAAATTAAAACAAATTATAATAAAACAAAACAAACACGTAAACAAAATAAAAGATATTAAAAAGAAGCAAAAAGTAAAAAAAAACATAAAATCTAAACCTATCCTAAGTTCTACCCACCCATAAACATCACATTCCCAAACCAAATTAAATCAACGAATATAAAATTTTCTAGACCCCCCTGGCCATCCAAAGTTTAACGAGAGGGGGGGGGGGTCTGTAATGGTTGTATTTCTTAAACCACCCTTGGACAGGTGTCAGCTCCACAGGCCAGCGGACCCCCCCCGACCCCCTAAAAACGCTTACCACCTCAGGGGGGGTTTGGAATACCAACCTTCCTAAACAAAAATCATTTTCACGACATTTTGACCAATCTTCTTCCGAAGCCGATTCTGGGAAAAGGAAAATGAATTTTTAAAAAAAGAGAGAATTTTTTCTCCATAACATCCTGAAGAAAAAAAACCTCTCTCATTTTTTTCACAGGTCCCATGATCAGGGAGAATCAAAGCTGTCTTTCAGCCTCATTTTTCAGATTTTTGGTTTTCCTATTACAGTCCTGATCTTGTAGGAGATGTTACGGCGAGCTGGAGGCGAATTTGGAGAAATCGAAGGAGGTTTTTGTCCAGCGCATGCCTATATGAAATAACCTATTTCATTTGTTTCCCAGGTGTCATAATTAAAGATAAAAATATGTTTGAGTGGACCTCTTTTTCGCATAAATTCGACCCGTCTTTCATGGGGGACAGTTCCAGATTTTTGGGGATTTGTGGCTATGTTTGGCCGAGGTGGTTAAATCTGACTTACACAACTTGTTGGGGGATCTCCCCTATTTATTTAGATGATTTTAATGTAAAAAGGGTTGTTGATCATTGTACCCAGAAAGGTTGTTCTCTGGAATTTTTTAGATTCACAAGTAATACAAAGGAATTGATGCACAGGATTCTTGCGTCTGGACATTGGTGATGTTTTTCTTGATATGTTGATGTTTTCTTACTCTGTTATGACCTTGTTTTATGATTCCAACTATTAAAAGGAAATTAAAGAACAAAATTTATCTCGTGTACTCTGTATCTGTCCTTTTATTAGTTTGCATGTTATTCTTCTGATTTTGAGTTAAAGAAATTCTTGAATGCTTCTTTACTTAAATGAACCTCTCACCTATTCTATCTTTCCATCACATTTTATCGTAATCGATCCAGTATATTGGCTATCTCACCCTGTGAAAAATCCCTTTAAAAGTTTTTTATCTGACCTTAAGTTTTGACACAGACCCCATAGCCCAATGGGATTCTAAAGCAATCATTCAGCCAAACACCTCAAATAGAAATAAAACTTGTTATGCATAACTAGCCTAAGATCCCATTTCAAACAAATCTAAATTTGATAGAGAGATCCCTCTCTTAGTCTCAGAGGGCTAGATCCCTGACTCGAAGCAGTTTTGATGTTGCCTATGTGACTGCCTCCACAGCCTTGGGCAAGTTACAGAGTGCTAACAGAATGACGACCATACTGGGGAAACTTTCTCTAGTAGTACACTTCAAAGTTCCATATCTTATCACTGATGGTGGACAGTGACCAGACACAAGAAGGCTGAGATCATTCACCTGGAAACTCCAAATTAGCTCTAGACAGTGCCAACTCAAAGACTCCACTGGAGGAAGAACGTAAAGCATGGCCAAGCAGCCTAGAAAGACCAGGTACTCAAGCTCAAATTGCATTCAAGACATCTTTGGTTTTATATGTAATTATGTTCTATCTTATTCTAAGCCTGATCAAAAGTATATTGCTGAAGTTTATATTGATCATCTACAAATTGATGAGCCTCAAGAGATCATATCCCCAATTGTAGATTATGTACATACTCATACACCTATGCACATCCCATATGCACATGTAGAAGTCCTAGTGAGACATAAGCCTCCTTCTTTATCTCCTACTCTTGCTAAAGCTCCGGATGGTTGTAAGCCTCTTGATTCACCTCCTGTACCTGCCAAAATCCCAGACAGATACAAACCCGTATATTTGCCTCCAATCCTCCATGACCTCCCTGCAAATTACACCAATAATGTTCCCAGGTTTGATGGAGAGAATGCCAATATTACTCTTGAAAAACACATCTAGAGGTTTGAATATTTTCTTGACCTTTATGAAGTTGAAGTTGACGATCTATATATAAGGATGTTTGCCCTGTCTTTGCAAGGTAAAGTTAAAAAATGGTTTAAAAATATCCCAGTTGCAAGCATTAACAATTTCCATTTGTTTGTGAAAGCTTTCCTAGATCGATGGGTGATCATGAGAAATGGTTTTCTCATCCTAGAAGAGTATTACCATTTGAAAATACAGCCAGGGAAAACAATACAACAATTTTCAGAAAGGTTTAATAAGGTATATCATGCAATTCCTATTGATATAAGGCCACCCCCAGGATCAACCCACTTGCATTTCCCAGATGCCTTCGATCCTGAGATGGCATTCCAATTAAGAGAAAGGAACACTACAACTCTCGAAGAAATGAAGAACATTGTTGTTGATGTGGAGTCCAACTTGTTGATCAAAAGGTCAAAGGTAAAGAACAAAGAAAAGGAGCAGTTGAAATCTCCAGAAGCTAAACTGGACATTCTGTCCACCACCATGGAAGAAATGTTGCATAGGATTAGCATAAGAGAAAAACTTGATGTTCAAATACATCATGTTCCATTGATCTCAGAGAAAGAAAAGGTCATTGTTCCCAAACATTTTGCAACTCACCCTTGGTACCATGGTCTGGATAATGATTCTTTCATGTATTCAATTCACGACGTAGCCGAAGATGAAGCTCCATCTCAACTTGCAGAGGAACAACCAACTAATATGATGTGCATGTTTGATGACATTCCTTACTTGGACAATCTACCCAAGTGTGATAAATATGATGATGATCATGAGGCTGAAGTAGATGTGGAATATTCAAAGCAATCAACAACATATGATTTGGAGGAAGATGCAGAAAATTTTCAAGAAAATGCAAACTGCCTACCCCTATGTTTTGCCTCACTCCTGAGAAAACATTGCTAGCAGATTGTAAACAGTAAGAAAGAGGAATGTTCTAATGCATCTGTTGAAGAGGAAAAGGGTGACATGGAAGCTGATCCAGAGGTGCAACCCTTGAGCCTTTTTGAAGGTCAAACCTCATATGAAGTCATGAATCCTGAAACAGGTGATGTGATGATCCATCTGGATTCATTGCCTCTATGCTTTAATTCATTTCAAATTTTGAGGGGGAATCTTGGTCAGATTCAAGTTGAAAGTCACAATGTAAGCAATGAAGAACCAGTAGAGCCAATGTCACCATTATCTAAAGCATGTTATGATCCTATAGCTGATATTCTGGATAATGTGTGTTTTCAAAGTCAGTTTTCATTTATCCCCAATGTTTTCCAAAATTGTTATGATATGGATATTAGAGATGATTTTAAGGATGGAAATTTATTTTAAAATATAGAAACCTTGGCGAATCTTAGTAATCCTTCATATGACAACTATAAATATTTGGCGATATTTTTGTAAAAATATTCAAATTTCTAAGGATTTTATATAGTTTGTATAAAATTTTGGCGATTTGTAAGGTAAAATAATTTTATCCTATAGAATTTGGGCGAATCATTTTTAGAATAGAGAATCTTTTTTTGGGAAAAACCATGGAAAATTAGCCCATGAACGAAATTTATCCCCTAAAATCATCCTTGATGGATATAATCAAATAGTCAGCTACAGGGGTGTGTTCAACATAAGCATCGTTTCAGAACCCATCAGAAAAGTTGCAGCCATGTCAAGAAGTGCATGAGGATGAAAATAGCACAACCATAGCATCAAATCATGAAGTTGAGTTGGTTAAGTTTGAATATCAAGGAATAGATCAGTTCTACCTTGATCCTATAGCCACCTATATGGAGAAATTGTTCATTGGAGAGCCCTAATCTATCCCTAGAATTACTTTGGTTCTTTGGGATTGTCGAGGTCTCTGTTGTAAAGATCAATCATGTTTTCAACAATGACCATTACACTTTGCAGTTTTGAATCTATGGGAAAAAGGTCAGGTTGCCTTTTTGACTGTGCTAACAAGTAGTCAAGTAGTCCACTGGTCTCAACAGTTACTTGATTGGCTTCATTGGAATTTTTGTATTATTTGATTTAGCATGATTTTCAGTAGTATAGGGTAGGTAGGAGAATGTGAATAAGCTGATCGTTCTGAGCATCTCTTTTTCAACAATGTTCATTTTGATTTGGTTTCAATTGCAAGATCAAAACAAGTACAGGTTCAGAATAAGATTTTGGGATCAGCCCAAAGAATAAAGCACAGGTCTGCATGTTCATAATTCAATGGTTCTTGAGACCTCCCAAAAGAGCTGCCATTCCTAGGTTGAGCCACTCTTATAACCCTATAATTCATAGGATCATCTGTTGACTGGAAAATGTTCACTCTGGATATATTTCATCTTGCAAATAATATTTCATTTCTGCAAATTATTTTCAAGGAAAGGAAAAGAAAATAAAATTCATGATTGTTGATGTTGAGTGGTGTTTCCTAACCCCATGGAGACAAAAGCTAGGGAAGTAGTGCACAAAACCCACAAAAAACACTAAGCCTAAGTTTTTGTTGCAGTCACGCCTGGAGAATAAAGAACATGCTTAGATCGACGATCGATCTAGCGGTGCATAGATCAATGAATGATAGTGGATTTTGGACCCCCTCGATTGTTCTACTTTTAACGCTGGGGGGGGGGGGGTCCAGAATGAGGCCTTTTTTTCCAGTGGGCCCTGTCCGAACGTGTCATCCATCCATTGCATCATACCTCCTCTGCTCCATGCTACATACTTCATCCATGCTGTTCCCTCACTGCCTTTTCCTTTTATCCCTTGGCCACATCTATCCCACCACCCATCCATGAATAATCAAACGTAGTCTAAACAAAAAGAACAATACGTTAATTAGATTAAATAATAATGTTAGTATAGTTAGAATAGGTTAAACTAGCTAATAACTAACTAGTTAATAATTAATTAATTATCAATTAATTAATTAATTAATAGTTAAGTTAGTTTAGTAACTAGGTTAGTTTTTTATTAATTAAATATTAAATAAAAGTTAAAAAAAGAAAAATAAATAAAACACAAAACAATAATAATAAAAAAAACCATATTAAAACATAAATAAAATATATTAAAATTAAAATTAAAACAAACTATAATAAAACAAAACAAACACTTAAACAAAACACAAAATATTAGAAAGAAGAAAAAAGTACAAAAAAAACATAAAAACTAATCCTAGCCTAAGTTCTACCCACCCGTAAACATCACATTCCCAAACCAAATTAAATCAATGAATATAAAATTTTCCGGACCCCCCCTCGCCATATGAAGTTTAATGAGAGGGGGGGGGGTCTGGAATGGTTATATTGCTTAAACCACCCTTGGACAACTGTTGGCTCCATAGGTTAGCGGACTCGCCCCCCTCTAAAACCACTTACCACCTCAGGGGGTGTCCGAAATACCACCCTTCCTAAACAAAAACTGTTTTCGCAACATTTTGACCAATCTTCTTCCAAAGATGATTCCAGACAAATGAAAACGAATTTTTAAAAACCAAGAGAGGTGTTTCTCCATAACGAACTAAAGAACAAAAACCTCTCTCATTTTTTTCACAGGTTCCATGATTAGGGAGAATCGAAGCTGTCTTTCAGCCTCATTTTTCATATTTTTGGTTTTCCTGTTACAGTCCCGATCTTGTGGGAGCTGTTACGGTGAGCTGGAGGCGAATTTGGCTAAACCGAAGGATTTTTTTGTCCAGAACATTCCTATATACAATAAACACTTTCAGTTTTTTCCTAGGTGTCACAATTAAAGAGAAACAGATGTCTGAGTGGACCTATTTTTTGCAGAAATTCAGCCCGTCTTTCATGGTGGACAGTTCCCGATTTTTGGGGATTTGTGCCTATTTTTGGTGGAGGCGGTTAAATACGACTTACACAACTTGTTGGGTGATCTGCCCTATTTATTCAGATGATTTTAATGTAAAAATGGTTTTTGATCATTGTACCCAAAAAGGTTGTTCTCTGTAATTTTTTAGATTCACCAGTAATACAAAGGAGTTGATGCACAAGATTCTTGCGTCTAGACATTGGTGATGTTTTTATTCTATGTTAATGTTTTCTTACTGTTGGAATATTGGTTGTTGTCATTTATTTCAATCATAGTCATGGGTTTTGGACCGCAAGATTCATAAAGGTATTTGGACATGAAGGAAAATGCACATGCATATACAACACCCATGAATGGATAATATACATCATGTTGTTTCTGGTGGTATGTGGCATGTCACATGGATCCTCATGGTTGAGAAGAAATAAATTTTTGAAGATGAAAAAGTGAATTGAAGAAGGAAGTACATGTAGGCCCTAAAGATAATTAAAGAAACGAATTACAAAATAAGAAAGTGTCAGGTCAGCCCTAATGTTAAAATGAAGTGACATAAATGGTATAAATAAACATCATTATACATTCATTTTGATACAAGTCGGATTTCAGAGGAAATAAGAAGTAAAATAAGGTTGGATTTCAAGGGAGGATGAAGTCTTTTGGTGATGTGTTCCAAGGTATGTTATATTTAGGTCATCTTACCATTTTTTCTATAACGTTGTTTCTAGAATGATTCAGATGGTGAAATCACCATGGTATTGAGAAGACATATCAAGGTACCACTGGTAAAAATTTCATCTCTTGATTCTCTATAATTATGGAGATACACTATGTGGAAGATAGGGTTTGTGACCAGTCCTGAAGCTAGTCAATAAGCATGTGTTCCGGGTAAAACAAACATAACTTCTTCATATAGAATCCAAATGAAGTGGGACCACTTCCATTGGAAATATTATGGACTTTAGTTTCTTGTGTGTGAGTTTCAGAATCATATGTTAAATATTAAGCTTGGGGAATGTTGTACAAGTTGGGTCTTCTGAATACACCAGAATTGAATAAAGTCTACCATTCTTTCTATAACCTCTTTTTGGGGAGGATTCAAGGAGTGAAAATTGGAGGCGTTTCAAAGAATACATTGAGTAATATTATCTATAGGATCAGAGTACTCCAAGAATTGAAGAATTGTAGAAATTGAAGAAGTCTCAGGAAGAATTATTAGGTTCTATGTGATGATTGGTTGATGGTGATGATTTAATGTAAAGTTTTATTATCTCTCATATATTCTTCAGTGGAAGGAAGAGGCAAGGATGGATATTTCAACTCTCTCTTGATATTGGAGGATTGTATCTTCCTCTTGGAGTTTTATCCCTCCCTCTACATTTGGAAGTTGTAGCTACCTTTGGAAGTCATTACTTCCCTTGAACAAAAACTATTGATTATTTCTCATATAGTGTGCATGGTGTATTGTGGTGTATTGGTGTAACTCTTATACTATTTTTCATTTATCATTGGGTATAATTGAATGGTTTAAGTATATGTTTAAAAAGGTTTTTAAATTGTACTTGATATTGATTCATCCTCCTCTCAGTATCAACACTTACTCTGTTATCACCTTGTTTTCTGACTCCAACTGTTAAAAGGAAGTTAAAGAACAGAATTTACCTTGTGTACTCTATATCTAGCCTTTTATCAGTCTTCATGTTATTCTTCTTATTTTGAGTTAAATAAATTCTTGAATGCTTCTTTACCTAAATGAACCTCTCACCTATTCTATCTTTCCATCACATTTTATCTTAATCGATCCAGTATCTTGGCTATCTCGCCCTGTGAAGAAGTCCTTTAAAAGTTGTTTATCTTAACTTAATTTTTGACACTAACCCCATATCCAAATATTATTCTAAAGCAATCATTCATCCAAACACCTCAAATAAAAACAAACCTTGTTATGCATAACTAGCCTAATATCCTATTTCAAACAAATCTAAATTTGGTAGAGAGATAGCTCTCTGAGTCTCGGAGGGCTAGATGCCTGACTCAAAGTAGTTTTGATGTTGCCTCTGTGACTACCTCAATATACTTGGGCAAATTACAGAGTGCTAACATTGTACAAGGTTAAAATCTACACCAAAGACTCTTCAGACTCTAGGAAGAAGGGAAAGAAGTACACTTACTGCAATAAACCGAATCATGAAGAATCCACATGCATGAAGAAACAGATTGATCTTATGGCACGAGAACTTCAACAAAACAACCTTGGAAAATTCATTCCAAAGGAAGTCAAGAAGAAGAGGGAAGAAGATCATGCTCCTAAGAAAGGTAATCATCATGCTCTTGTTGAAATTAATTCCTCATCTGATTAATGCATTATAGATTTTGGTGCATCCCATCATAAAAAATGAAAGAGGATGTTTTCTCTTCTTTGAGTCCATGCAAAGGACCCCATATTCTCACAGTGGATGATACTCAAGTAGCAATAGGAGGAGAAGGGAGAGTGAAACTCCATAATGAAATTTTTGAGAATGTTTTACATGTTCCAAATCGTTCTATGAATCTTCTCTCAGTTTATCAAATCACTCAGAAAGGTAAAAAGGATGAATTTACACCAGATTCAGTTTCAATAATTAGCATGCATGAAAATTCCATCATTGTAATTGGTGAGGTGGATCACAATTCAAGGTTGTATAACTTCACTAAGTTTTTTTATGATGAATCATATTTTCTACTTACACATAAGGAGAGTAATTTTCATGGACCTCTAGTGAAACATCCATATACTCTTGTGCTTCCATCAGTTTCAGAGATCATAGATGATTCCATACACTTAGATTATGTACATGGAAATAAGCAGGTAAGTGTTATAACCCTAAAATGCACTACACAGGTTTACCTAGCATCAGGCCAACTCATGCCTCTTCCTAGCCAAAGCCATGCTGAACAAATCCTTAAAAAATCACTTAAAACAAGCAACCCGTGCCCTAACCTCTCACTGGGCGCGGGGGACCACGTTCTGACCTTTTACTGCACGCGGGTACCCGCGGGCTAGCTCACTACAGCCCACGGTTACCTAACAAAGCAAAAAATCAGGGAATTTTCCGCCGGGACGAAGAGCTTTTTGTCAGTTAACTGGAACTCCCAGCCATGCATGGCTGAGATTTCGCCAAAAACCCTAGCTCCTTCTAGCCTATAAAAGGAGGGGTAGGGGTACTATTCAAGGAGGAAAAAATCATAGCAAACAAACTCTGCCAAATTGCCAAGTCCATTATTGTCCCAACCCTTTAGCTTTGCCTCAAGCTTCAGGAGAAATTCACGCTACAGCAGTTGGAGGACAAAAGAAGAGGAGGAGCCCAGGATCAGGATCGAGGAACGGTGGCCAGTCTCAGAATTCATTGTAAGTGATTCATTTTGAGACTAATGAAAAAGATGCTTTTCCCGTCCCAAGTACATGAATCTCATCTATGTTATTTGATTTATGTTTTATTTATAACCCTCTAGTAGATTAGTAGCATGCATGCGCAGTATTACCTTGATTGCAGGAAGATTTGTGGAAGGGGCAGTAGCAGCGAGGAAATAAAAGGCTCAACGGAGGATCTACTTCAATCATCGTTAAAAAGGTGAGTCGATTCTTCCCATGTTTGCATGAGAAAAGGGGTTGAGATTTTGGGTAGAAGATTAAAGGTTAAGTCTTAAGGGTCATGATCTGCGTACAAGCTCAAAACCCTAGCTTGTTAGTCTGTAGGGTAGAATACCCCACAACAGAATTGGCAACTCCACTGGGGATATTTTACTCTTAGGGTTCCCGAATTTGGTTAAAGATCTTTTGGGTAGTTCAAAGAATTAAGTTTCTGTTTCTTTGTTGTTTTTTGTTTTCTGTTAAGTCGAAAGCTAGCAGGGAACCTGGTTATCAATACCAGTTTTCCTTGACTGACGCTTGACATTTCTTTTTGGGACACACAGAGGTACTCGCGGCCTGAAAGAGGCCTTCACGTGGGTAACTCACGCCCTAACTATCTACAACACGTGTGTATCCGCGGTCTATAGTAGTTTTAGTAGCGTGTAGTTTTCAGGAAGCTAGAGAGGCAGTCTCCTCTTCCCTGTCAAAAGTTTATCTTCTCAGGGGACTTTCTGGATCCTGTCTGGGTCTTGATTGATTTATGGTCTTGTGTTTCAGTCTTTCT
>ML802097.1:85202-107337 GCA_009831015.1 Picea engelmannii
TTGGGGAGTTGGAGCTTCCCTCAGGTTGTAGCCTGAGAAACTAGGGGGTTGGAGCCTCCTTCCAGTTGCAGCTGGAAGACAAAGGAAGTTGGTGCTTCCAATGAATGTAATTCTTCAAGACATATAAGAAAAATCATTCCATGGTTTTCTCCCGATTTGGGTTTCCACGTAAAACACTGGTGTACTGTGTATGGGTGTGATTGTTTATTTCTTACTGCTCATTATTGGATAATAAATATACATTGATATAACGTTTGAAGAAAAAGGATTATAATTACACTATTACTGATTCACCCCCCCTCTTAGTAATCCAACAATGGTTATGAGAGATTCTATAATCTTTGTTTATTATATGCAATATATGGTGTATTTTGAAGTTCAAATCTTTGATTCCTCTTAATCATTTCTCATCTTTAAGAATTTATGTTATTCTACTTTTAAAAGGAAGTAATTGTCATAGTTTTCATGTTAGGGAACTTTGTGCCGAAATCATCATGTAGCGGTTGTGGGACTACATCATATTTATATGGAAGAAACTCTAAACATACGACCCTATGACTAGCTTCTGGAAAATCTATGGAAGAGACTAATTTATGCCTAGATTATGCCCATTGTTAGAAAAAACAAGATCATAGAGGAATAAAATAAAACAAATGTAGAAATAAAACACAGAAGATACACAATACAATAGAGAAACATATATATATGTGGTTCACCTAGTGCGGGCTACATCCATGAAAGAAATTTCCAGGTCCTTCCTTTATTATTATCTAACAAATGAAGGGATACAAACTACAACACACCCGTTGTAACTTCCTCTTCTTTCTCTCATAGTATCCTCACTCAAAATAGAATATTCACAATGATACATAGCCATAATACATTTCCCTCATAAAATACGGTTCCCTTCTAGGGAAAAATAATCTAACATAACTTCTACGTCATATATGTGAGCTTATAATGAACGGTCTAGATTTACTATGAAAATATACATCTACAAGGAAATTTTTCCTTCTGGAGCTTCGCTCCCGAACCCCCACTAGGGGCCCGCATTCCCCTAGAGCCCACAAGGGGTTAACCCTCATGTGCACTCCACTGGGTGGAGGAGTGTACATTCTTTCGGGGTGTAAAGTCTTCATGGGTTATAAACATGGTTGAAAAAAAGACCTCGGAATCAGGAAGATAATCAGGCTCCACAACCATAGTCACTTGTTTAAATCATGGAAAGGAAAGGAAAGGAAAGGCAAGGCAAGTAATGTCAAGGCAAGGCATGGCATATCAAGGCAAGGCATGGCAAGGAAATTCAAGGGAATGCATGGAAAGGAAGGGAATTCCAAGGAAAGTCATCGTAAGGGATGAAAACACATGGAAAATCATGGCATGTCAAGGCAAGGCATAGATTTTCAAGGAAAGACATGGATTTTCAAGGAAAGGCATGGCTTGTCAAGGAAAGGCATGGAATAAATTAAGATCTATCTCTCTCTAACAATTCTGGTTGTTCAAGGGTTAGAATTATGTGTTGGAAATCTTAATCAGTAATCTCTTGGTGGTAGTCTCATCAATTGCTGAAATTGACTCTGGCACCTTGATCACAATCATGTCCAAAGGAAATTTCCATATGCATACCCAAGAAGAGGATCTAGCAGAGTCTATAGAGCATATTTTTACCTCCATTCAATGTCTTTCTATCAAGTTCAAATCTCACAACATGACCATCTCCTTCTCTCTTGACACCCTAGTTGAACATTGAATGTTAATTGGACATATCCAAGATAAGGTAGACTTCCTTCATGGGTAGGGATAATTGATGCAATGACAATTGGATTCAAGGACCTATCCTTTAGAAGGTTCATGGACTAAACAGACTCTAGGAGAACATGAAATCAAAAAGGAAAAGTAATGGAGGGTGCTACATGGTCTGAACATGGTCGTGGAGACTCCAGTAGAAGCATAGATAAAGGAAGAACATTCAAATGATTTTACACAACAAATGATATGTATTTCTTTTTTGAAAGTTTTTTTGTCTATTAGATATAGAATAAAATTTGGTTTAACTAATATACATTATAGTCTTTGTAAGCAATTTTTGGACATGGATAGAAAAATGATGTCGGGCTCTGGTCTATTTGATGGCCTTCTCTTTTGTACTCGGTGGCCTTAGTCGTGCCCTTTTTATAAATACAAATTTATCAGTTTGTGTTAAAAAATATATATATATATGTGACAATTTTATGATCTCTTTATATATTGTGTTGTTCAACGAACCAACTCCAAGATTCACCCAAGAGGATATAAACAATATTAAAGAGATAGGAGACCGGTTTTAGATGATAATTTTTCTTACATCAGGATATATGTTAAGCCCTAATATTGGCTCATTACACCTTAATTAGGGCATGTTACATTAGTAATGTTATTTTATTTATGTTGGCTTTATTCCATTAGTTGTAATTATACCTCCTAGTCTCCTATATATACCAAGGAGACATTTTCGTTTGGAATCATCTTCTACTAGAAACTTTATGTGGGGTAAAAGGAGGTTGGCCCCTCGAACAGACTTATTATCTGCAATTATCTCTTTTTCAAGGTGTTGAGTACTTATTCTGAGGTTTTTCTATGCTATATTGATATTTGGTTCTTAACATATGGTATTAGAGCTCAAGGTCTTGGGGTTTCGCTGCTGCATTTGAGACACCTTGGAATTTTTGCTATAATTTTTTTTCTACAACGTTTCAGAATAAACAACTTGGAGGATATTTAGTAGATGGATCAATGTACGTTGGGTTCAAATTTTAGCTCTTAAGGTTATAATTTCGGAGATACATCATGTGCAAGATAAGGTTCTTGAATCATCCTGAACTGAGTCATTGCATATTTTTTTCTATAATTTGTTTTTTGTAAATTTTCAGACCCTAAAATCCAGAGGGTATTCACAGAAATTAGTAAGTTATCTCTGGTAAAAAATTCATCTTTTGTGTCATCTTAGATTTGTAGATACACCCTATTGAATATAGGGTATTTGACTAGTCCTATTGACTAGTCTCAAGAAGGTGTTCCAAGTAAAACAGTCATAACTTATTACTAGAGTATCCAAATTGAGTGAGAATAGTTTCATTAGAGAGTGGAAAGTCTGTAGTATTTCTGGTATGAGTTTCCAAATTTTATATCAATTATTTTGTGCGGGGTATGCTATACAAGTGAGATCTCCTGGAAAGGCCAAAAATAAGAAAGTTGTGGGAAAGTTATCATAAATTCCACTTGGCACATCCAATTTTGATCAGATCTGTGGCATTGCAGAGAAGAAATATCATAGAACTACAAAAAAAAAAAGTTTCATACCCAGAAGGGTCAAAACTTGGGAGATACAACAGAAGAAATTATGTCTAGCAGAAGCACCTCAAAATGAAGGTTCAAAAGTGATACTTGGCCAACATGCCACCAAAAAAGGGAACTTATACACCAAATAAGCCTCTAGACAATCCTACTTGGACTCTTGATGAAGGTGAATAAATGTGTAGGGACATAAATGATTTACAAAAGAAGACAGTAACAAAAGATGAACTACAAGAGACGATGGATTCAACAGAAGCTAAGTTTAATGCAATAAATACTAAGATGGATGATTTAAAAGGGGATATCATGGAAGTATTGAAAAAATTTGTAATGGAGAGGACACCTGAAAATGAAAATGCATCCCATGAAATTCATGATGAGGACACAAGGAAGGTGAATCAATCATGGAGAAACTCTAACCTTTGGTTGAAGAACAACCATGCTCCTAAGATCAATATAAGGAAGTTTGATGGAAAGGACCCTATCACATGGATACTTCAAATGGGGAAATTCTTTGATCTACATAATGTGCCACATACACAAAAGGTACGAATTACTTCTTTATATTTAGAACCCAATCAATTTGTATGGTATAGATGGCTTTGTTCTCACAAATCACTTGTCACTTGGACAATTTTCACAGAAGAAATGATAACACACTATGAGTATACAAGGAGCAATACCTTCTTTAGCCAATTGATAAATCTCAAGCAAAAGGCTTCAGTTACAGAGCACATTGAGAACTTCCAAAGATTGAATATAAAGGTAACATATATTCCAGATGAGAACTTGATTGACATTTTCATAGGAACTTTAAGAGATAACATTCAACATGAGGTTCACCTTTGGGAACCCAAATCATTGGAGAATACATTTAGGGTGGCAAGAAATGTTGAAAGTAAAAATATGACTATGGCTACTAGAAGGACCAATCCTAACATCTATAGAGAGAATAATGCTCCTTCTTCTAAAACACTTCAACCTACAAGGTTGACACCTCAACAATTGGAGGAAATAAAATCAAAAGGTTTATGCTTTAATTGTTACAACAAGTATAGTAAGGGACATAAGTGTGGTGAGAATAAATTATTCTACATAGATAGTGAAGAGGAAGAAGAACAAGAACAAGAACCATCTCCAGATGAAAACGTAGAAGAAATTTCGTCTAAAGAGTTGAATCCCACGATATCTTGTAATGCATTTGCTGGAATTAGCACTCCTCAAACCCTCAAGATTGAAGTATACATCAAAAAGAAAAAGGTAATAGTCGTAATTGATTCTGGTAGTACTCATAATTTCATTCACTATAAATTAGCCAAAGCTCTCAATTGCTTTGTATATCATGCACTAGAGTTTCAAGTAATGATTGCAGATGGAGGAACTATCAATTACTCAAGAAAATGCAATAAGATCAATCTTACTATGGTGGAATATGTAATGAATAGTCCAATGATTTCTATACCCATGGGTGGTGCTGATGTTGTACTAGGAATCCAATGGTTACAATCATTAGGAACAATGGCTTTTAACTTTCAAGAACTTTTCATGAAATTTTCATTGGAGGGAAAAAAAATTGATTGAAGAGGTATCACAGGGAAACCTGGTAAGGTGATAAGCTCTAATGGCATGACACAATTTTTGAAAAAGGGGCATCAAGGCGTTATTGCAAAACTATGCTCACTAGATGTTAAAACATCTAAGCCATCTATTCCTCAATATCTACAAGGGATCATTGATAAGCATTCCAAAGTATTTGAATATATTCCCAAAAGTATTCCACCCACTCGAAATCATGATCATGAAATTCACCTAATTCCTAGGAGTCTTCCTCCTAACATTAGGCCATACAGATACCCTTATGCCCAAAAGAGTGAAATCGAGCGCATGGTTGAAGAAATGTTAGAGGTTGGCATTATTATACCTAGACAAAGTTATTACTCTGCACCAGTGGTAATGGTATTCAAGAAAGACAACTCATGGCGTATGTGTTCGGATTATAGAGAGCTCAACAAGATCAGTATTAAAGATAAGTTTCCCATTCCTGTCATTGATGAATTGTTAGATGAAATACATGGAGCAATCTATTTCACAAAATTGGATCTTTGTTCAAGGTATCATCAAATTATAATGAAGGAAGAAGATATCCCAAAAACAACATTCTGAACTCATGAAGGCCATTATGAATTTTTGGTCATGCCTTTTGGCCTTACAAATGCACCTTCCACATTCAAAGGGTTGATGAATTCCATTTTCAATCGCTTCCTTCGAAAATTTGTGTTATTATTTTTTTATGATATACTAATCTATGACAAGTCTTGGGAGGATCATGTGCAACATGTTGACAAGGTTCTATAACTACTAAAGGAGAAACAACTATATGTCAAACCATCCAAATGTTTCTTTGGAGTGAATGAGGTAGAGTATTTGGGTTATATTGTATCTCATGAAGGTGTCAAGGTAGACCCTAACAAGATTAAGTCCATGATGGATTGACCGATTCCAAAAACATTGAATAATCTTAGAATATTTTTGGGTTTGACAGGTTACTACTTCAAGTTTGTTCGGCACTATGGAATAATAGCAGCACCTTTAATGGAACTAACTAAGAAGGATGCATTTTCATGGACTCTAGAGGAAACTAAATCTTTTGAAAAACTTAAAGAGGTGATGTGAAAGGCTCTTGTTGTCACCACTCCAGACTTCACAAAAACCTTTATTGTGGAATGTGATGCCTCGGGAAATAGAATTGGTGCTGTCATAATGCAAGAAGGAAGGCCCTGGATTTTGAAAGTCGACCACTCAAGGGAAATGACTTACACAAACCCTTTTATAAGAAGGAAATGATGGAAATACTACATGCATTGAAGAAATGGCGTCCTTACCTAATAGGGAGGCACTTCAAGGTCAAAAGAGATCATGATAATCTTAAATACTTCTTGGAACAAAGACTATCTTCAGAAGAACAACAAAAATGGGTAACCAAGATATTGGGTTATGATTTTGAAATCATCTATAAAAAGGGGAAGAAAAATGTTTTGGCAGATGCACTCTCAAGAAAGGATGAAGATGTTGAGGCCCTTCTCTATGCTATCTCGATCATCCAACCCGATGGGATAATAGAAGCAAGGGATGAATGGAAGAATGACGAAAAAGTGTGGACTTTCATACAAAGGTTGCAGTAGGATTCCAGTGCATCAGATACATATAGATGGACAAATGATTCACTATGGTACAAAGATCGCTTATATTTATGTAATAACTCCCAAATCAAACAAAAGGTACTATTGGAATTGCACACCTCTCCAGTAGGAGGGCACTCTGGATTTTTGAAAACCTACAGGAGTCAAGAAAATGTTTTTTTGGGATGGCCTTAAAACTGATGTTCAAAGGTTTGTGGAAAAATGTTTGGTTTTCCAACAAAATAAGGTGGAAACAATTAAGACCCCAAGTCTTTTACAACCATTAACCATCCCAAGTCAGTGTTGGGAGGAGGTTTCCATGGATTTCATCACAGGGTTACCAAAGTCTGAAGGAAAGAGTGTCATCATAGTGATTGTTGATAGACTAACCAAGTACTCACACTTTTATGCACTCTCTCATCCCTTCAAAGATAGTACAGTTTCCACCGCATTCATGGAGACAGTTCAAAATCTACATGGCAGCCCATACATTATTGTAAGTGACAGAGATCCCATCCTCACTGGACATTTTTGGACAAAATTATTTTCTTGTTTGGGTACTCAATTGGCTCATAGCTCATCCTATCATCCTCAATCTGATGGACAAACCAAGATAGCAAACAAATGTCTGGAAGGCTACCTTTGTTTCTTTGTGTCTAATAAACAAAGTAAATGGTTCAAATGGTTACTCTTGGCAGAATGGTGGTATAACACTTCCTTTCACACTGCAACAAAAATGACACCATTTATGGAACTCTATGGATACCACCCTCCTTCCATCACTTCTTCTATAAAACAAAAATCTAAGGTTCAAGCAGTGGAAGATAACATCAAGTATCAACAACAAGTTATCCAAATCGTAAAGGACAACCTGACCATGGCATAGAATCACATGAAACATCAAGCAGATCAACATTGTAGTGAAAGAAGTTTTGAAGTAGGGGATTGGGTGTTTTTAAGACTACAACCCTACAAACAGATGCCCCTCAAGAAAGATAATAAGGATAATAAATTATCACCAAATTATTATGGCCCTTATAAGGTGTTGCAAAAGATTGGTACTATGGCATACAAATTGGAGTTGTCTGCATCTTCATGAGTACACCTATTTTTCCATGTTTCATGCTTAAAGAAGGTTATAGGTGACAAGATCCCAGTTCAAACTATATTGCCAGAACATGAATAGGAAGTAAAAATCATATTGGATCTTGAAGCCATCACTGACACAAGAATTCGCCAGTTGAGGAATAGATCCATTTCAGAGTATCTCATTAAATGGAGGAAACTATCGGCTGAAGATTCCACTTGGGAAGATGAGTCTTTTATACAGAAGCATCCAGAGTTACTCAAGCATTATAGACAACACTTGTCTCAAGAGGAGGGGCATGTTAATCCCTAATATTGGCTCATTACCCCTTAATTGGGGAATATTACATTAGTAATGTTATTTTAGTTATGTCTGCATTATTCCATTAGTTGTAATTATACCTCCTAGTCTCCTATATATACCAAGGAGACATTTTCATTTGGAATCATCTTGTACTTGAACATTTATGTGGGGTAAAAGGAGGTTTCCCCCTCGAAGAGGCTTATTATCTGAAATTCTCTCTTTTTCAAGGCATTGAGTACTTATTCTGAGGTTTTTCTATGTTATATTGATATTGAGTTCTTAACAATATATGGGTATGCGACAACCCCTCATTTGTTTCCTAAATATGTACGTGATAGATTGGTGCTAAGAGACATTACTTTCTGGATAGTTTCCACAAGAATTACTCGTTCCTTATTTTCAAATTCAAATGAATTATGGCCACTTTTCCTTTGAATCTTGAAAATTATACCCTGCTAATTACTAAGCATGCAGTGAAAGATTTCAAGAAAATGAAAGACATTTGTTTGTCTTCTGGAAATTTCAAACAACACGATCCTAGAGATGTTATCAAAGAACATTGCAAATTGGTGAAATTCTTGAAGTCATATTATTATGAGCACTTCCCATTTCATATCTTATTTCAAGGGGATGAGACCTTTGAATATTTCAATAAGAGGTTTAAGGATGTTCAATATATGTATGAAAGGGAAAACTATTGGCCCTACGTGATGAGAGATGTGATATTTTTTGTGAAGAAAAGATAAAGATAATGGGAAGATAAAGAAATCTGGAATCTAAAGAAAAAAATAAGGATGACATTTCTCAAGAGAAGTATAATGACAGACAAGATCAAGGAGAATCATCATAGGTAACAAAACATTTAGGATTGAAAAAAGAGAGTACAACTAAATAAAAACAGGGGAATACATAGGGTAAGGACCAACCAAGAAAGTCTTCTAAAATAAAAGGAGGTACAAAAACCCAAAGTCCAATATCTCAAGATGTGGTGATCACAAAATTAAACCCAGAAAAGACTACAATAAATAAAGGCTCCCAAATTAATTTTTATAAAATATCTCCTTTTACACCAATCAACACTCTCACAAGAGATCTAACATCTTCGACACTTGATTTATATCAGTTTGGGCTTGTAGAGTATATTGTATTACCTCTCGGAGAATACTTATTCAATTGTGTCAAGAAAGGGTTAGTTAGAGGGAGACCAAGGAAATGAAAAGTAGGATTGCTAAAAGACGAATCTCACAATCAACTTCTAATTTAGAGTACTGTAAGTCAGAAACCAAAAAAATGGATTAGGAGATAACTTCAACATTAGTTTCATTTGCCAATGTTATTTCCTAGTTAGTGAATGAGTTGGTTACTATATTAGAAAAGAAAAATATACAAATAGCATCATTTGAATAAAAATAAGAAAAGCAAGGATATGCACTAATAGAGGAACAACAAAAGTAGATTAATCAACTAAAACAGAAGTACATAGTACAACTTACAGTTGCATAAAATCAATATAAACATGAACTAGAAAGGTTAAATCAAGAACATATTATGGAAATATATTCTCTAAATGAAGAAAAAAATGAGGATGAAAGAAATTGTTCACCATCATCAAGAGCAGGTCAATTCACTGGAAACCCAAATTAATAAATTCAAAAGTGAATACAATGATTCTATTTTTTTTTAGGATAGAGGCACTTTCAATAAATATCAAATTTAAAGAATTTCAAAAAAAAAATCTATGAAAAACTGGATAAAATTCAACAAGAAGGAGATTATCTATTCAAACTATTTGATATGAGAGAGGTTCAATTTGAAGAATGGAAATATGTCCAGAATGCCTTTGATCAAATTAAACTTTGGGAAGTGAAAAATAAAATAAAACATGATAGTATTCTTATAATGACTAAAAGAGAAAGCCCAATGTCAAATATTATTGGACAACGTGATTAAAAACTGTAACAATATCGATGATTTAATTGGAGAATCCAAGCAAAGATGCTCATATTTGTGGGACATTGTTGTAGATGTTATTAATGATTTCAATATGCCTCATGTTGAATACCATGCTTCTCTAGGTAAGTTATTCCTTGAAAACGTGGATCAACAAAGATATTCCAGCAAGGACAATATTGCTCAAATTTTGACTTGGAACAACAATACAGTCCTAAAATTCATAACTAACCCTGCAAACTGTTCAAAGTCAATTTCAAATTTCTTTTCAAAATTTAAGATAAAAGAACATTAATCATAAAAAGGATTTATCAATGAGAGATAGGATTGGATAACCCAAATACATATCTCCTATCACATATGGAAATCCACAATCAATTAATGGAAATCTATGAGGAAATGAGTTTAAAAGGGGAACTCTTCTATTGAGAAATGGATGGAAAATTGGCATTGGAAGCTTGTATACTTTTATCAAAATTTTAATGATTAAGTTGATAATGATATCTTTTGGAGAAAAAAAATTGTATGAATGTAAGATTGTATTTATTTACACTTTTGTAATTGATACAATTATATTTTTTTTAAACTTTTTTTACAATTCATTAAGCACCCCATTTGATATTTTAATTAAATATGATAATGCATATGTGTTATACAAATAGATTCTCATTTGGAAATTGTTTATGCTTATATTCCTAATACTTTACTATTATAACAATATTATAAATATATTTAGTTAGACAAATTTGTCTAAATTGATCGATATTAGATCGATTATCCCATTTTAGGTGGAAATGAGAACCACATATCCGTGGAGATCATTGTCCCAAATGAGAGGATATCTAATTGGGATATGCCATAGGGCAATCCTCCCACGTAGGAATTTTTCCGATTATAAATAGAATCCACTTGAAAATGTTTTTTTTCAAGCTTATGTCACTAAAGTTATGTTAGTTGAATAAGATTACACCAAAAAAATGTGTTGGTTGAGTAAGCATTTTGTAATAAAAAAACTTGTTGGTTGAATCACAATACATGTAAAAGCAAAAGCAAAAGCAATTGGAGTTGGAAAATTGTGTGAGATAGATGAATGGATTATGTTAATTTTGTGTACTAAATGAACTTAAAAAAAAAAAAAAAAAAAAATTAAACCAAATCAAAGTTTTATTATAATGCAAGGTCCATATACAATTTCTTTGTCCAATTCTAAACCTACTTAGGTATTCTATGTTTTTAATACCATATGACAATGTTAGTCATATTTGAATGCCTTATTAGTCCCTACTGTAGGTGTAGAGGGACTATAGAAATTGATAAATCGTTGGCTTCATATTAGTCTGTCCTTTGACCACAAATATTTCCATATTATCTGTTATTGGAACCAGGGAATTGAAAACATTGATTTTTATATAAAAAAAAAAGTACTATATTTGTCATGATATGATTGGACAAGGGATTGGAGGTCTTATTGTCATCTTTGCTATTCCCAATGTTATACATGTTGGCATATCCAAAGTATTTGATCGTATCTGGTCCTTTTTAAATCATTTATTTTGTTATGCATTCGTCGATGGTGGATTAATGCTAGCATTAACTCAAATGTTTGGTTTAGCATTTTATGCTAGGTAAATTTATGGCAATGTTTGATATGGTGGCATATCCATAGTTTGGCTTTCCAAAACATTCTGTGGTGTTCGAACTATTGTTACAAAAAATATAATTTTTCTTTTTGGGATATGTCAGAGTCCTGTCACATTGAATTCTTTTCTTAAATGCTTACAGTGCATTTCTGACAGACTTAAATGTTTACCTAACAACCTTGGTAGTTTTGAATGGTTACTTAACATGCTTGTTACAAGACATTTTCTTCTATTTTTGTAATTTTTATGCTCCAGCGGCGTTGTTGGTTCGGTGGTCCATGCTTGCTTTTTACATGCCACTGATTTCTTATTTGCATGTTGTCATTGTTCTTGCTTGCCTATTTGTGTTGTTGCAGTTTGGACGTTTGGGTTTCTGCAATGGCGATTGGAACAACATCATTCCTGGGGGGGTGGTTGCTACTTGCTTCTTTCTTCATTGTATGTTGTTTATTTTTTCTTGATTCGACTTTGTAGGGTACCGGTCCTGTGCCTGCAGTTGGGCCTTTTAGTGCTTCTTAGATGCGTTCTTGTTTGGTGCTTGTTCTTGTTTGGCCAGGGTTTGCAAATGTTGGGATGCTGCATCTGTGGTTGGATATTTGGTCACATTTTGTTTTGCACTGTAGTTTCCATAGAATACTATTAAGATAAAATAACAGAATAAAGAATTACAAGCGGTGTAAATTGCATTTGTTATGCGTTGAAGCAAAGTTTATTGGCCTCAAAATATATTTCATGGCTGTCGATGCTTTTTAAATGGATTTTTTGTTACTATGGTTTAACAATTATGATAATGGATTTTGTTGTGTGGGAGATATAATTGTTATCTCCCTTTTACTTTCATGTTGTAAATTGTGTTTGACTCTAGTTTTTTGTGTTTATGTGGTCATTCTGAGTGACCGTCGTTCAGTTGCATAGTTGGCCACTTTTATGGACGCGACTTCGCAAATAGGTTCTATCAGACTATGACAGGTCATGTTCGGTGTATACATTAGCTCTCCCAAATTAGTTTTCTTTAAAAGAATCCTTGGCAGAAGAGAATGCAATTTATGAAATTATAGGTTTCCTTAACTGCAGAGCCATCATCCCATACTTAGCCATTTTTTGCATCATGGGTGGATGGGGTCGGTGGATGAAAATTGACAATCAGAGAGTTCCACGATATACAAATTGGCAATCTGTCAGCAGCGAGAGTTTCCTGATCATTCAGACCGACCGCAGTTAGGTTCCATACTTAGCCAGTATTATGGACGCGCCTTCGCGATAGGTTGTATCGAACCATGGTGTATACATTAGCATTTCCAAATTAGTTTTCTTTAACAATAGGGCTCCTGGACAGAAAAAATTGAAATTTATCAAATTATAGGTTTCCTAGACAGCATAGATTAAACATAGGAAATATGTAATTTTATATACTAGATATATACAACTTGCATGGAGCCGTCATCCCATACTTAATCATTTTTTGCATCGCGTGTTGTCAGGGTAGGTGGCAGAAAATTGGCAATCAAAGACTTCGACGATATATAAATTGACAATCGGACTTGCGGACTATTTGAATTTGAAGTCCGTCATGTTCAAAAAAGTTAGCATTGTCGAAATAGTTTACTTTACGTGCGTTTTACATCCCCTGGTGGACAAAACACACACACAAAAAAATAGTCAGCATTTTTTGGATCACGGGTTTTTGGGAGGGCGGGCTCTAGGTTCGGTCCCTGTTGTTCCGTGTCCTACAAATAGCATGAACAATTCTGCGATATACAAAATGAAAATTGGGCTTGCACACTATTTGAATTTCAAGGGCTCCTGCAAAAGAACTATCATTCTTGAATTACTTTTCTTTGCATATGTTTTACATACGCTTGTGAACAAAAATGAAACAATAGTAGTAACATCTGTTACATAGGGCTCCATCCCCTCTACCTTCTGTTCTTCCCAATACACATTAAATATTCTTTGAAAAGTTAGAACCGAGTAGACAGATTCGAAAATATGGGCTTTAATAACTGGAAAGCTCGAGGACATCTCCAATTAAAATGAATAGACAGACAAATATTATGGGATCTGGTAATTTGTTTTTACTTGCATTTTAAATTTGCAAAATTATTATTTTTTTTTTCCTTGTGCAGTTTTAGTTTTCTTCAAAGCTTCAACATAGTTCACAAACGTGTTGGTGATAGACACCTTTATGTCATGTCCCTCTTTAATATTGTGCATTTTGAAATGATGGGATTTAATAATTGGAGGACATCTCCCATTAAAATGAATAGAAAGGTGAATATTATGGGATCTGGTAATTTATTTTTGCCTGCATTTTGAATTTGCGAAATACTTTTTATTTTATTTTTTGCTTGTGCAATTTTAGTCTTCTTAAAAGCTTAGGCAAAGTTCACGAACGTGTCACCCAGAGAGGCCTTGACGTCATGTTCCTCTTTAATATTGTGCATATCTTAGATGTCAAATTTCAGAATCTACTCGGATATGGGAATTTTAATACGTGTTGGTAGTCACTATTGAGCCTACATATTAAAAAAGATTAGCATTAATAAGTGAAAATATCAAGAACATATGTCATTAAAATGAATCAACACAAAATCTACGAAAGACCATCCAACCTTGCTTTCAAATACTTATTTCCTTTTCTCTCTATGATCAAAGAGTTGTGCTTTAGGGTGCCTTCGTTCTAATGTTCCTGGTCATGCACATGTAAGACAACTTAGAGATGCAATTGACGAGCATATGAAAGAATAGAGCGTGGTTTTATGTGACCTGAGATTTGATTAAAAACAAAACTCTGTTATACAAAGAGAAACTCAAAGAGGACAAAAAAAGCAGAACAAGTATGTTCTGGTTGGTGTTCTCCCTGTGTTCGATGCTTTGGTTCATTGAAAATGTTGGCTAGAGATTTGTTGGTTGAAATTATTTGTTTTATTGCTGGGAATTGTAATGGATTTTGAGGTCTGGTGCCAAATAGTTCTTCGTTTAAGTATATATCTTCTTCCAACAACACATATTTGGTAACTGTATTGATTTGTACAAATTGCACAACTATTTGTCTACCTTGGAGGCGGGTAGCAGAAACTGTATGGGTGGATAAAATGACATATTATCACTAAAAAAGTTTCTATTTCATAGTATGATGACCTGCATGTGGGTCTGGCAGCCGACTTGACAACAAGCTATGTTCTTTGTGAAATTTTGTTCGGTTTCCTCTGGATGTAGTTGCAGACTCTACATATTTGGCATCACCTCTGAACATTCCATACCTTTCTGTGGGCCGCCATATCTCCATGGCTATGAAGAAAGATATATTCTGATGCCATCTGTAGCATTTGATACACTTTTCAGACCTTTTCTAGTGCATTCTGCAGCATTTGATGCACTTGCCACACCTCTACTACCCGAAGAAGTTGTGTACCTCAACATAGTTTTTTTTGCATCTGGGTTGGACGCTCTTTCCAGTTTACTATAATAAAGAAAATAAGTTCCACATACAAATCCTTAGGAAGGCTTCTCAACCAAACAGATGATCGAATATAGGGAGAATACCAGTCACTACATACTTGAATTATTTTCCGCTGCTTTAGCTGTTGTCACATAAAATGACTCCTTCCACTTTGAAATCAACCTGAATGGAATTTGTAAGTTGTCTCTGATGTCAAGGATCAGGAACATTGCAAGAAAAGAACCTTAAACACCAACTTTTAGATAGCAGAAGGAAATTAATACTTGACAAAGAATGGAATGTTGAATAAACATGCATTGCAAGCATGCCATATCTGGAAGAGAGAAGATATTCCAAAAAGTGGGATAGATGTACTTGGCAACACCGAGTAAGTACAAAACTGTGAAGAAGATTCATCAATTTACATATTTTAAATTGGTTGACGGCAGTCGAAATCGCAATTGTTGTCGAAAATAGCCTTGGCTGTATTTTGTAACCCACCTTATTTGAATATAGAATAATTTTGGTTTATTTTTTAACAGTATTTTCCAATTTATGGTATTTGTTTTAATTGTATTTTCTACCTTCTTCCCCTGTGTGGTTAAACATGAAACACAAGGTTTTGTTTCTATTGCCCGATACTTCAATCTAAATAAAACCTGACATGTTCTTTGTTTACATTTTACATGTAAGAATTATTTTTCATAGGCCATACTTATGTGGCAACATACCTGTATTTAAAGAAAGAAATTGTAGGACCCGTCCTACTTCCATTCTTCGGGTTCTGTGAATAGAATTAATAATGAGTAATGACAAGGCGGTTGAACTATTGATGCAATGTTCCTATGAAGTTTGTTGGATATATTGCAGCTTCTTCTATTTGATAATATCCGTGTATATACACTAATATCAATAGTATTAGAATAAATACAAAAAAAAATCCTCTTTGACAAAGCTTAGGCAATTATGTTTGGGTTTGTGGTATTAAAAAACTATGTCCATTGTTCCATCATATACATCTTCCATCCTAAGAACTTCCATAATCTGCAATTTATTCTTTAATTACTTAAAAGTCACACCAAATTTTGATTGCATTTAATTTAATTTAGATATTGATGTTTATGGAGAGCCGACATTTGTTGATCTCATTGCAACGAATACAAGATGAATAGATGATAAGGAGTTTTCTTTGTTGATACCACAA
Source organism: Picea engelmannii (assembly GCA_009831015.1). Lineage (NCBI taxonomy): Eukaryota > Viridiplantae > Streptophyta > Pinopsida > Pinales > Pinaceae > Picea > Picea engelmannii. Next base: position 101,341 of record ML802097.1, read on the forward strand.
TGCAAATTCATGTTTCTTGTTGCACTATGTACATGTTGCAGTCAATGTTTTTTAGGTTCCAGCGAAATTTTCAAGTCAAAAATCATCTTGTAGATTGGGAGATCATTTTCATTTGAAGAAACCAATCCATTAATATATATTACTATGAATACTATTCAGATAAATATGAAAACTTTGTTCATTGCTAGATCCTAGTATGAAAAATGTTGAAATAGATATCATAACTTTGTCTTGGCCAATACTTGCCCAGTTGTTTGGGCACCAGGCCCCGGGTTGGCGGTACCCAGCACCTATGTCCCCTATTTCGTCGTATACATGTTGCAGGGAAACAATTCGAGTGATTTGTTCCTTTCCATACTTGGCCAATTTTATGCCTGCCGCTGCGGGGCTGATGCTTGCGAACCCAACTGCTTATCATTCCACAATATACATCTTGCACTGAAAAGATCTCTGATCTATAGTTTCATCATGGGTTCAACATACACATTGACTTCATTCAAAGTATTTTTTTCTTCTTTCCACCCATAGAAACTTCGCATCCTTCCTGATATACATCAACAATGCTCTTACTAGTGACAAGTGGACAAAGTGGTACGAAAGATACCTCTGTCATATGCAATCCATGCTTTAACATATTCATCTATATCCTCACACAACGGATCTGACCGAGCATTCTTCCTTTCCATACTTAGGCAATTTTATGCCCATCGTTGCGGAGTCGGGGCTTGCGAACCCTGATGTTCTTCTGCGATATACTTAGTTCTTTTTCCCTTCTCTTGTTCTCATATATTATCTACAATTCCACTGCCAACACCTTCGTCCTTTTTCCCTTATTTTCTTCCAATGTATTATGGGACTATAAAATATGGACATAATATTCTATAAAGCTCGCACAAATTCCGCATTCCATACCTAGCGACATTTTCGATCGCGGGTTCTCGGGTGCATAGGCGAGCTCAAAAATGGGGTTCCATTGTTCTGTAGCCTACAAATAGCACCCAAAATTCCATGATATACAAATTGACAAGTGAATATGCAGACTGGTTGAGTCAACATTGCACTTCTATTGTTCTGTGTCCTCCAAACAACACTCCCAGTTCCACGATATAGAAATTGACACACGGAATGCCGAAATGGCAGAGTGCAGATTACCATTGTTTACAGATGCCAATCCCTGTGAAGTATCTAATAGTATCTAAAAATTTATGTAGAATACTAAATTATCACTTATTAGTGACAACTAGACACAAAGGTACGAAACAATTGGAATCGTAGTCTCCGCATTATAAAAATTGACTACCAGACATCGTCCGCTCTTTCATCTTACAGATTATGCATTAAAATGTTCAGAGCAATACAATTAGAAGGTTCAAGCCTCGCCTCCTCTGCAGATACCTTATCAACTTGTTTTGGATCCTACTTTTGGTGGGTTCATGAAATATGCAACTCCAGCATTGGCGGGTTGGCATATCTTTATTTCCATCTATAAAAATAGACAAAAAATCCGACGGACCGTTGTTTCTTTCGATACATGGCCAATTTTATGTCCATGGTCACCACGTTGGGACCAATTTCAGTTCCATCTATATCCTTGCATGGAGAATTGAACCGACAGTTTTTCCTTTTCATACTTATCAACATTTCTGATCACGGGTTCTCGGGCGGGCAGGCTCAAAATTGGCCCTCCATTGTTGTGTATGTTACAAATAACACCCAAAATTCCGTGATATACAAATTGAGAAGTGGAACTACAGACTGGCTAACTCGAGATTTCACTTCTATTGTTCTATGTCCTCCAAATAGTCCTTCAAGTTCCGCGATATACAAATTCACATGCGAAATGCAAGGTTGGTGGGGTGGAGATTGCCATTGTTTACAGATACTAATCTCTATGAAGTATTTAACATAATCTAAAATATTATTTTCAATACTAGATTACCTCTTAGTACTGACAACTGGACAAAGGTGTGGGTTCCGACATCATCCTCTCTTCTGACATCATCCCCTCTTCCGTGTTACAAATTATGCATTCAAATTATTTACTCTGGTCCTTCGCAATATACAAATTGACTACGGGGTTCACATCTTGTATTCAAAATTTCCCTAATCTACAATTCCACCACCGACTCCTTTCTCCTTTTTCCCTTTTCTTCTTCCCCTGTATTATGGCTCTCATTATCTCCATGTATATAATCACACCTTAGGCAATTTTATAGCCACGGTTGTTGGGTTGGAAATCTACAATTCTATCGCGTGCTCCTCAAACTCGCAAGATTCACTGTACCACGGTTGACAAATGTGCTTCCTAATATACATTTTCTATTCTCTTTCTAATGACTCTTACAAGTGATAGTTGCACACAGCAATACGAAACAATTCGTATCCAACCATTCGCAACATAGAAATTGACTACTGGGTTCCGACATCGTTCCCTCTTATGTGTTACAGATTGTGCATTCAAATGTTCTGAATAATACAATTTGACCATCTGGACCTCTGACGCTATTTTGCATCTTCCTGTTCACGGATTCACGAAATCTCAAATTCTTAGTCTATGTTTCAAGTTAGCGCATTTGAAGTTTGTTTCTTCTTCTTCCTTGATATGCATATTGCACTCAAAATTTCCATGATTTACATTTCCACTACGGACTCATTGGTCCTTTTTCCCTTTTCTTCTTCCCTTGTATTATCGTTGTGTGGTTATATACATAGTCACCTTTCTATAAACACAGGTTCCAGCGTTGTCGGGTTGAGATATCTTTATTTCCATCTATATAATCACACGACTCCTCCAACCGACTGTTATTTCTCTCCCTACTTAGCCAATTTTATCTCCATGGTTGGTGGGTTACGCTTATTGCAATCAAAAAGTTTTGAGACATACAATTTGACCTTGGCACCCTCACCTTCAACAGTTGTACCTTGCAACCCTATTTTGTAGGGGGGGTTTTCCCCTACCCGTGACCTCCGTACTTTCTTTCTATGCAATTAGAAACCTTTGATGCTAACAGGTCACCATGTAGGAACCGTCAACATTGTCATTAATGGGTGAAAAACTCGAGGGGATATTGCATTATTACACATTAAACCAAGTTGTGCTGAAACTTATTTTGTCCCTTTCGATTGTTCATCTCCAACACGTGTCGTCGTGTTGGGCCGCTCAAGAAATATGCAATGATTAATCGCTCATTGCAATATTCACCATGTTCGCATTTCTATATATTCAATTAGTAGTGTTTAATGTTAACAACGCATCATGCAACAATCGTCCAGATTGTCATTAATCAATGAAATTCTCAAGGACATCTCCCATTCACACGCTTTTGACCAAAATTTGCATAGGGTTATATTATCCCTTCTAACCTTTCATTTCATTCATCGTCTGGAACAAATAAATGTCTTTGTAAACCTATGGTAGTGGGTCAACAACAGTTTTGTGGAGATATAATAAATATGTTCGCAGAAGAGGACCAAAGGTTCCAGTGGTCCATGGCATACTTTTACTATTGATCTCGTTCTACCCAGAATGAAGTGATTTGGACCTCCAAAATCGCTCTTGCAGGTTGTCCCTGAGGTTTTTTACTGTAAGGAGGTGGTCTCTTGGTGCACTGAAAAATATATTCTAGGCCAAATAAATATTCCACTGCGCGACCATTCTCTTGTTTCTTTGTCACCTCAGCTCTTCCGCGAGATGTTGAAATTGTCGAAACCAACATTAACGTTCAGAGGATAAGACTACAAGAAGTTTCTAGAAAAACATCATAATGGGTTGGAAATATTAGTCGACTTCCTCGAAGACCTGACAATAGTTCCTGAAGATATCAAAATGCTCCACGTAAGTTCCTTTAGAAATCCATTCCAGGAAATTGCTTGGTTGTTTACAAGAATAATGAAACAGACATCCACAACAAGCATTTCCCATATAATTATTTATATTTTGTATTTCACAGTTAAGGAACAATACATTTTGGGTTGGGGAGAGATAATCTGCATTGAAATTTGTTTCCAATTGTCACGATTCAAAGAATCGAATAAATTTTATATGTCATCCTATTTGATTTTCGCAATTGTGTATTGCTGCCTGTTTCCAAAACTTTCTCTTTCCAATAAAATAAACTGTGGATTCGACCCAGTAACATTCTGTCATGACGCCCTGTGGAGACACAAGGCCCCAAATTGTTTTTATGAAGTTTTTAATGACATTCTCTCAGTTTTCAAATATTTATTGTTAGGCAAGGATTCTCTGCGGATGTCTGGCCATGCAAGCAAGTTTTTGAACAAGAAGAGCACAATTGAGCAAAAGGAAAATCAAAGTCTCCTCATGGTATTTGGATCTAAGGAAAATCCTACCTTCCTTCCATGCCACATCATGAACAAGATGTTTGTTGTAGAAATAAAAATGCAATACAACCATTGGTTGCATTTTTTCCATGAGAAGAAAAAAAAAAAATTCATTCCTCTGCCCTAGAAAGTCGAAGACTTTGTGTGCAGAAACATCAACAAGATTGATGATTTTTCCACCCATTTCAAGAAATTGAATCTAATGTATGCTAAAAGGAAAAAAGGTTTTGATCCCAATGGCATTTTTGGAGAACATTTACTGGGTGTTGGCTTTAACACCTCTTTTATCCATAGACCCTTGACCCAAGACAAGGACAGTGTAGATAACAATCCTGCTTCTTCCCATTGCGATGTAGAGACATTACAAAGTGAAACTAAATTGTACGGACAACATGGTAAATTATCCGGTGAGAAGAGTACCCAGTCCCCTGCCAACACTCCCAAGAGCACGACACCATGAAGCGTCGCTTCGACGATCCATCCGAGTAAGAAAGCAACCCAGAAATCTTCGAATTGAGGATGAGATAAGAACCCTTACATAAATATTAATAGTTCTCACAAAGTTCCACTGACGAAGAAGAGGAAAAAAAATACTATCCACGTGGAGGAACCTGAAATCGACAGTGGAAAAGTACAAATTGAAATTGAAGCTGAGCAGATGCAAAAAATTGGGTCATCCGCGGTGGACATATCTGACACCGAATTTTTTGACATAGATGAATCCTTCATAATCCAGAGTGTTATTTTTGACAGCCAATCTAAAAGTATGGTCATTGAAAAGAGAGATGTAACAAACAAGAAAGGCAAATCTCAAATCGAGATTGACTTTAGCGAAATGACCCCATCCAAAATCTGCTCATTTCACCAAGTAACTGGTGACGTTCTTCGCAATTCCATTGGAGAAATGGAGACAGATTATACCAATCTGAAACACCGCCTCTACGAATTTGAACAGGTTTTTATTGCAACACCATAATTTGCCACTCCTTTGGCAAAAATCATGCCTTCTACCACTACAACGAAGATGAAATTATCCTCTACCCTCCTTGCATTCTCTAGAGCCCTTGTAGAGAACAACATCAACAAAAGAATGCAGCTAGTTAACGAAGCCTCAGAAACATTGCAAAATTTAGTTTCCTTTGAAAAGAAGGCCAATGATTTGCTTGAACATTTGGAGGCAAATTTTAAAAATGAACAACTTTTCTGTCATCAGGTCCTGCACACTTTTTCCAACTATGTGTTGATTAAGGTTGGTTGTCATTGATGTCAACCCTTGAAGAAAGACCCATAGCACAAAGGTTTGGGTAATGGAACCAATAGTGTTTGATGTAAATATGACTCATTATTGTTTTGTCATGGTTGATAAGAAGTAAATATGGATGAACTCCAAAGTGGTCCCCTTATGGTGAAAGCCCTCACGGGAAGACACTTTGTGGAGTAAGAGAACCCATGCTTAATTTTGGAATAATGAGATGAAGGAAAGTGAATTTGTTAGGTAAAATATCCTAGATGGATATTTCTTGTCATGTTATTTTCAGTGGTATGTGGAATGTCACATAATTCCTCACGGTTAGAGAGTTATGGCCATGAGAAGTTGGAGACCCTAGGTTTGGGTAATGGACCCAAGTTTGTTTGATGGGTAATGGTATGAGTTAT
>ML802097.1:127323-143465 GCA_009831015.1 Picea engelmannii
TGTAGATTAGTCTGTAACACAAACTCATACATTTCTATGCATTATCATCATGTAATTGCATACTATCATCATTTCAATTTGGTCTCCCGGTACCGATAAATTAACATCAAAGTTTTCCAGTTAGGAATAGATCTCATAATATCCCATAATTCAATTTCGACACCCATTCATAAGATTATCATTCACCCAAAATAGATTTCATAATATCCAACATCATCCTAATATCATTTAAACATTCATTAAATTCACATTCTCACAATATGTCGCATAATATACATCATCATCAATAACATTTAAACATTCGTAAAATTTATATTCACATAATAGATCGCATTACATACATCATCATCAATAACATTTAAACATTCGTAAGATTTACATTCACATAATAGATCGCATTACATACATCATCATCAATAATATTTAAACATTCGTAAAAGTTCATACATTTAAAGTTTAGGTGTATCACTTAATAGTTTCACTGTGACTAGAAAATAAAGTATATAGGCCTCAGGTAATCCTGGTTGTCTAAGTCAAAAGGTGGTGTTACATACACCCCACCTTCTCGAAACATGTTCTCAAGGTGGTCAAAATAGTGAGGGATAGTCTCGTCGTAATGTCTCAGCATCTTCCCAAGTAGCAGATCCTGGGCTATACTTGTCCCATTGGACCTTAACTTGGTCTACTAGATGGTTCCTGAGCTGTCGGACTCTACGGTCCAATATGCGTAATGGTTCTACTGTGAGCTTTCTCACATCCGATACCTGCAATTACTTCCAATTTAGTTTATGTGATTCATTAGCAACATAATGACGTAAAACAAATACATGAAATACATTATGAGTTTTATGCAAGTGGGGTGGTAGTACGAGACGATATGCAACGGGTCCAATTTTCTCTTGGATCCTGAATGGTCCTATAAATCGAGGTGACAACTTTTTCCCCTTCCTGAACCATATGGTACTCTTATTAGGCCTGATACGAATGAAAACCTAGTCTCCCACTTCATAACTTCGGTCGGTCTTGTGTGCATCCGCATAACTTTTCTGCCTATCCTGTGCTTCCTTTAGTCTCTGCCTAATCTGAATCACCTATTCCTCCATTTCTTGAATCAATTCTGGCCCAATTGTTACTTGGTCTTCTAGTCTATCCCAACTCAATGGAATTCTTCATGGCCTCCCATACAAAGCTTCGTAGGGTGGCATTCTGATGGAGCTATGATAACTGTTATTGTAGGCAAAATCTACCAGAGGTAGGTACTTCTCCGATTGGGTTTGATTATCCATTACATACATCCTAAGCATGTCTTCCATGACTTGATTTACTCTCTCAGTTTTCCCATCTATTTCAGGATGATAAGTTGTGCTTAAGTTCAAATGAGTCCCCAACGCTGACTGTAAACTTGTCCAAAAGCTAGAAGTGAATCTGGAGTCCCTATCTGAAATGATCTTCTTAGGTATCTCGTGCAAACGGATAACCTAGCTTACAAACACACGTGCCATATTAGTGACATCGTAAGTGTCTCTAACTGGAATAAAATGAGAACTCTTGGTTAACTTATCCACTATCACAAGAATGGAATTGTGTCTATGGGATGTGAGTGGTAACCCCACAACAAAATCCATAGAGATGACTTCCCACTTGGACATAGGGACATCATGTGGTTGTAGGAGGCCTGCCGGGTGATGGTGGTCGACTTTCACTTGTTGACATTCGAGGAACTTGGTGACGAAATGGACTACATCGTGCTTCATGCCTACCCAAAAGAAGAGCTTCCTCATATCTGCATACATCTTCTTCACACCCGGATGCACACAATAAAGTGTTCTATGGGCTTCCTTCTGTATGATGCTTCGAATATCCCCATTCTCAGGGATGTACATCCTTCCTCGATATCTTAACAGTCCATCTGTTTCTAGACTATATCCTTCATACTTTGGATCTAACTGCCTCCCGCTCTGGAGGTTTGAAGTAACCTTTAAATACCAACTCTCTCCTGGGAGTTGTGTCAACACATGTTCCCTTCGATTGACCTTTAAGGTTACCAAGGAGAAGATACGTGGTCTCCTACTCAAGGCATCTGCGACCACATTTTCCTTTCCCTTGATGTATGAAATACCAAAATCGTACTCACTCATAAACTCACTCCATCACCTTTTCCTGGCATTCAGATCTCTTTGAGTGAAGAGATGTTTTAAACTTTGATGGTCCATTTTGAGCTAAAAGTTTCGCCCAACAAGATAGTGCCTCCAAATTTTCAGATCCAGCATTACAGTTGCCAACTCTAAATCATGAGTCATGTATAACTCTTCATGTTTCTTCAACTTCCTTGACCCATAGGCTATCACTCCTCCATCCTGCATTAGCACGGCCCCCAACCCTTGCTTCGAGGCATCCGTGCAGACTGTGAAGTCATTTTCCATATCCGGCACTCGTAGAATTGGCGCACTAGTTAGTAACCTCTTAATCTCAATGAATGCACTATCACATTCTTTTGTCCATTCATACATGACCCCCTTGCGTTGCAAAGTGGTGATGGGTTTCGCTATTTTTGAGAATCCTTCCACAAATCTTCGGTAATAACCTGCTATCCCCATGAAGCTTCTCACCTCATGGGCATTTTTTGGCACTGGCCACTCCATAATGGCCTTTACCTTTTCTGGGTCCAGAGAGATTCCTTTGCCAGAAATGATATGACCTAAATAGTGGATCTCTTTCTGGAAGAAGGAACACTTCGATAGCTTCTCATACAATTTGTTCTCTCTAAGGCAGGACAACACTATTCGCAAGTGTTCCTCATGTTCTCTTTCATTCTTGGAATAGATGAGGATGTCATCTAAAAAGACTTGTACAAAATGGTCTAAGTACTTCTGAAATAAGTCGTTCATGAGGCTCATGAATACTGCTGGCGCATTGGTCAATCCGAAAGGTACTACAACAAACTCGTAATGTCCAAACCGAGTTCAGAAGGAAGTTTTTGGGATATCACCTTCCTTAATCCTTAACTAATGATACCCTGATCGCAAATCAATCTTTGAGAATACCGCTGCTCCTTTCATTTGATCGAAGAGGTCATTTATGCATGGCATCGGGTACCTATTTTTCACTGTAGCACGGTTCAAGTCCCTGTAGTCTATACACAGTCATAAGGATCCATCCTTCTTCTTTACAAAAATTACCAGTGCGCCCCAAGGTGAGACACTGGGCCTTATTAGCCCTAAGTCCAGTAACTCTTTCAACTGCATTTGCAATTCACAAAGTTCCGGTGTTGTCATCCGATACGGAGTCTTGGAGATTGGTTCTGCACCAGGTTTTAGCTCAATAGTAAAATCAAGCTCCCTCTCAGGAGGTAACCCTGGTAACTCATTTGGAAAGACATATTTAAATTCTGACAATACTGGGTACTGATCCAATGAGGGTCCCTTCCTTTCATTTACTGCTTCCACTACATAAAGTCGACACCCTTGCCTCAAGAATCACTTAACCTTCATAGTTGATATAAAGCGTAATGACACTTTTCTTTGTACACCCTAGATCTCTACTAGTCTTCCTTCATCATCGACACAAAGCACCCTCTTTACGAAACAATCTACCAAAGATCGATGAGCTGCTAACCAATCCATTCCAATGATTAGGTCATATGCCCCGAGAGCAGCGACATATACCTTGAACCTAGTAGTACACACTCCCAGGTCTACTATACAATTATCAACACTAGGTCTTACTACTTGTTTTTCCCCCGAAGCCATCTCGACTTGTTTAAAGTCATCGTGCTCGTAGGCTGCCAAACCACTCTTTTCTAATGCAGATGGTGAAATGAAACTATCTGTCGCACCAAAATCAAACAAAATCTTGACAATGATATGATTTAGCGTACCTGATGACTCCACCACCTTGGATTGATGTTTGGCCTGGCGATTATTAACTGTTGCGTAAATTTGGTGGCTGCTACTTGCTCTCCCCGTCGATGCCTTTCCTTCTCTGTGCACGAACCCTGATTGTAACTCTGGGTAGTCACACTGGTAATGGGGTACTCCGCACCCCCAACAGGTAACACAAGATTGAACCTGTGCACTGTTATGTGACTGTCTCTGAAATGAGTTCCTTCCCCTGGAACCCCTGCCCCTACTTGTTGTTCCCTGAGATGGTCGTGGACCTATCTGCGTTGTTGGTGATGAACGAGATGCTGCACTCATTGCCATCGAAATCCTTGCGGCTACTGTGATGCAGGCGCACCCTCACGGGCACGTCCTCTCTCACAGGATCTTCTTCGTTCTTGCCCGAAGAACTCCAAGGTCCTTCTATTTCCCTATCGGGAAATCTGCACCCACAGAAATATTTTCCCGAGGTCTCCCCTTTACTACCGGGAGATCAGCTAAATCTCACTATCTTAAGAGTTCGTGACTCAAAGCCTCCTACTCTTCCTTTCCAATCTTGCGATACCCGAACTGTCGATACGGGTATAGCTCCTTTCTTTGTTAGTGCCCTCTCCACATGTAACCGTAGGTTAGGCTTAAATGTCAGCGCCTCTCGCAACTCGCGCCTTCGCGACTAAGTGAGTCGAACTCTTATGCCTCCCGTTGCAATCTTTCAAGACGCGATAGGTCAACGCTGGGTTGACTCCTCCCTTAAATGGATTTCTCTACTTGCAACCTCGCAATCTCGCAGGTTGAACCGTCGAGCTTTCACCCTCCTATTCCGCCAACCCTCGAGATGCGAGAATTCAACGGAATGTTGACTCCTATCTCCAGGCAACACATGTCCACCCGTCGACCACTCAGGTCCCACCTTATGCTCTGCCACACGTCCACACGAACCTCGGCACTCGGCACTTCACGTCTCGCGAATCCTAACGCCAATACTTCGAGACTTCTCGCGGTGAGATCCTGATGACTTTGTGCCACCTGTACTCCACTCACCGACTTCGCTATGACCCACACTGTCCTCCAGCTGTTGGGATATCGCTTCTCGCGATCTCGTGATCCCCGTGGCCAAATTCTCGAGTCTTTTCTCGTAAGACTCCGATACACGATCCCACGTGCGGATCCAACGGTCCTCCCGCGATCTGGATCCAACGGTTATTCACCTTCTCGCTTCTCGCATCCTCATGACTTTGAATACCCAATACTTGGGCTCTCACCCTACGAACTCCCGAGTCTGCGAGATCTCTCGATCTCTGCCACCTGTTCTTCTCATATGGACGGCTCCTGTCCTTCTCATCACTTCACCACTTCGTGACCTCGCGTCTCGCGAATTTTAACACCAAATACTTGGGCATTCACCTTGCAAACTCCCGAGTTCACGAGATCTCTCGATCTCTGCCACCTTTCCTCCCTTAGATGGACGACTCCTGGTTTTTCTCTCCACTTTGTTGCTCATGAAGTTGAAGGTATTCCCCTTCCGTTCTCGAATATCCGAGTCCCCGAGATGGGAAAATCTCGCTACACGCGTCCTCCATAATGAACGGTCCTGATCTTGTTGGGATATCGTGTCTCACGATATCGTTGTTCCTGTTACACAACTTTTGGGGCTTCAAGTCGCGAGTCCCTGATACACGATACCACGTGTAGATGCGACGGCCCCTGCGACTCAGGATCAACGGCTCTGCCCCTCTTGAGCTTCAAAACCCTCCAAACCTTCTCATCGTAACCTCCTTGCACCTCTGCAAGATCTAACGATCCTTGGAATTTCGCGAAATCTCCTTAGAGGATTCTGACCGTCCGTTCTTCCTTATGTAATCCGCGAAATGAAAACGTGTCTCTCCACGAGACTCCTTCGCCGCTTCGTGAACCTATGACACTTCTTGCAACTTTGAGTCGCACTTATCTACGCTGATCTTCAGTGACTCAAAGGCCTATCCTTCCTGAGCTTTTCTAAATTTCTTCAACCTCCACGAGGTTCTTTACACACACTCCTGGTGGAAAATTTGCGAACACTTAAACGGTTCGAGCTTCCTTTGACTCTACGCATGCTCGTAGCAACAGTCCTCCAAATATTTTTCTCAGATTCACGACTGAGACTTCCCTTAGCCTGCACACTCCTTGCACGGCTCGTATAAACTGATTTCACCCTGGGTGAATGAGAAACAAAAGTTAACTATCTAAGCCTTCTGGTGACGCACTCCTTGCGGACGACTTCAACTGCACTCCTTGTAGGAAACCTTGCTTAGATAGAGAAACAATTGAAACTCATTCACTCTTCCTCTCAGACTTCTGGTTAAACCATGAAATCATATGCACAGTATAATAGAAAATGCTTAACAAGAAGTAAATACTCATGAGCATAGCATTCAACACACATACACAGAGAATAACACAACAGCCATGAATTTGAATCAACTTCTTATATTAATTCAAGATCTGTACATGGGTGTTCTTCTACAATTCTTTGTTTTTCTCCTATGCTCTTCCTACTCTGAATTATGCTGGCTTATGTTACAATATGAAATGAGGGTGTCTATATCCATTTTCCCTCCTGTGCTCTAAAACTGTCTAATCTAAGAATTCAATTCTATCTACCTGCATCTACTACTATAAATGCCTCTATCTATCTCAGACGAGAGCATATGGATCGAGGTCAGAATACATTTTTCCCAATACGCCATAATTAAATGATCTCATTTATGTTTGCGCATCAACTTCAAGGGAAATTCAAAAACTTGCGTTGGACGTCTTCCAGCTATCTTCTGCTTCCACGTTGGTTTTGCTTGTCATGAGGGATGCTCCTGCATCATACTCCCTCGCTTGAAAATTTACATGGGATCCTTTCCATGAGCTCCTGCACAGTATGTCCATGCTTCATAATTTCGGCTTCAGTCTCCCAGCTGGCATCTTCAACTGGATGACCCTTCCACTTGACCAAATATTTGAAATATTCTTTCCTTCTGGTTTTCTTACCCACTCGTTTATTCAGTATATGTTCCATTTGGGGCTTCTCTGCAACTAGCATCTGCTTCTGCCATTGAACTTCTGGTTGTTCATCACTTGTTCCTGCTTCCTCAAACTTGTATGGGTATAATTCCGAGACATTAAACGTCGGATGTATTCTGATCCCATCCGGTAACTCAATTTCATAAGCATTCTATCCCATCTTTTTCAAGACCTTGCATGGCCCAATTTTCTTCATTTTTAATTTATTATATGTTCCCCTCGGGAACCTTTCTTTCCTCAAATGCACTAGAACTCGATCACCAAATTCAAAATGAAGTTGTCTTCTATGTTGATCGGCTCTGCACTTGTACTCCTAGCTTGATTTCAACAGTCCCTCCTTCACCCTGGTGTGAAGTTCTTTCATCGCTTCAGCGAATTCTTCTGCACTAGTGCTGCTAGTCGCAGTCTCTTTTGAATCCCTCAATTCAGAAACTCCTCTTGGATACATTCCATATACAATCTGAAATGGACTTCGGCCTGTGCTCCTGTTCACTGAATCATTGTATGTGAACCCTTCTTGCGGCAATATGCTATCCCAGCTGCTATGGTGCTCTGTCACCAAGCTCCTCAACAAGTCTCCCAGACTTCTGTTGACCACTTATGTTTGTCCATCCGTCTGAGGATGATAAGTAGAACTAAACATCAAATTAGTTCCTAGCTTCTTCCATAATGTCCTCTAGAAATGCCCTATGAATTTTCTGTCTCATTCCGAAACTATGCTTTTCGGCAATCCATGAAGTCGAACGACATCCTTGAAAAATAGATTTGCGATATGAGTCGCATCACTGGTCTTCTGGCATGGGATAAAATGTGTCATTTTGGAAAACCTATCCACTACCACAAAGATGGAATCAACACCTCTTTGGGTCCTTGGCAACCCCAATATAAAATCCATGCTAATTTCATCCCACGGCCTGTCTGGTATGGGAAATGGTTGATAAAATCTTGTGTTCTGCTTTCTTCCCTTTGAATGCTGGCAAATCCTACACCTGTCTACAAACCTCTTGACCTCTGACCGCATCCCTGGCCAAAAGTATGACTCGCTCAGCTTTGTAAATGTCTTATCATGACCAAAGTGTCCAACCAATCCTCCACTGTGTTTTTCTTTCAACAAGTTCTCCCTCATGGAGCAATTTGGAATACACAACTGATTTCCCTTAAACAACAACCCTTCCTAGATCACGTACTCTATCCACTGGCTTCTGTCTCTGAGAACTGGATTCTCAGCTGCTTCGTAAGCTTCCTTAAATTCTGAATCATCTGCATACATGTCCTTAAGATCATCAAAGCCTAATGTTCGGACTTTTAACTCCTGCAACAGCAAACACTTCCTGCTCAAAGCATCAACAAATTTGTTAGCAGTACCAGATATATGCTTTATCACAAAAGTGAAATTTTGCATGTATTCAACCCATTTAACATGCCTCTGATTCAACTTTTCCTGTTGAGTCGCAAATTGTAATGCATGGTTATCACTATATAAAACAAATTCCTTTGGAATCAAATAGTGCCTCCATTTCTTTAATGCCTGTATGATGGCATAGAATTCCTTATCATATGTGGAATATTTCTCTTTTGCCTCATTCAGCTTCTCGCTGAAATATGCAATCGGCCTGTCTTCCTGGCTCAAGACTGCCCCTATGGCAAAACCCGCTTGCATCACACTTTACCTGAAATGTTTTCTGAAAATCCGACAACACCAACACCGGTTGTTCCGTAATCTTTCGTTTCAATAAATTGAAACTCTTCTCAGCCTCTGCTTTCCAGTGAAAAGATTTATGTCTTTTCTTCACTGTGTCCATCAGTGCTGCGCTAATTCCACTGAAATTTCTAATGAATTTTCGGTAGAAACTAGCCAGTCCATGAAAATTCCTCACCTCAATACGTTCCTCGGTGATGGCCACTTCTTGATTACCTCCACCTTATCTGGATCCATCCTCAACTCATTTGCAGATATAACAAACCCCAAATAAATGAGTTCTATCTTCATGAATGAGGACTTCTTCATGTTTATCAACAACTTCTCTTGCTGTAATCTCTTCATCACAATAGCCAAATGCTTCAGATGTTCATCCTTTGTCTTGATGAAAATCAATATATCATCTAGATACATGATGACAAATTTCCCGATGAACTCCTTCAGGACTTCATTCATCAATCTCATAAAGGTACTTGGTGCATTTGTCAAGCCAAACAGCATGACAAGCCATTCATACAAACCTTCATTTGTCTTGAATGTTGTTTTCCATTCGTCACCTTCTCTCATACGAATATGATGATATCCACTCTTCAAATCTATCTTTGAAAAAAAAATTGCTCCACTTAAGCAGTCCATCAGATCATCCATTCTCGGCAATGGGAATCTATACCTGATATTTATCTTATTAATGGCTCTTGAATCAGTGCACATCCTCCAGCCTCCGTCTTTCTTTGGACTGAGTACCATTGGAACAACACACGTACTCAAGCTTTCTCTGACCAAACCTTTGTCCAACAACTCCTGGACCTGCTTCTTGATCTCCTCATTCTCTTGTGGTGTCAATCTGTACGCGGCTTTGTTTGGCAAACTAGCTCCTGGTATGAGATCAATGTGATGGCTCACACTTCTCATCGGTGGCAACGAATGAGGTAGTTCGTCCACTACAATATCAACGAACTCTTCCAGCAGTTCCCGAACTTCTTCTGGCAAATCATCCACTCTTGTGCTAGTCAGAACAATTCTTGGTTTTCTGACCACAAAGAATTGTGGATCCCCCTTTTTCTTAACTTCTGTAAGAAGTTCCTTCCCACTCATGAGAAGTACTCTGTTGCTTACTTCCGGTTTCGCCTCCTTATCCTCAATTGGATACAACATATGAGTTCTCCTATTCCTTTCCAGGGTATATGTATTCATCCTCCCATCATGAATTACATTTCTATCATATTGCCATGGTCGACCCAAAAATAAATGACAGACATCCATAAGAATAACATCACATAAAATCTTATCATTATATCCTCCTATCTTAATGTCAACTAAGCATTGTTTAGTGACATTTACCTGATGTCCCTTCTGTAGCTATGAAAATTTGTATGGACTCGGGTGATCAGTTGTCTCCAGCTCCAACTTTCCTACCATCTCGGTTGAAACGAGATTATCGGTGCTTCCACTGTCCACGATGACCTTGCATGCCCAACCCTTGGTCTTGCAAGCAATCCTAAAAAGATTGTTCCTCTGCGCTGAATTCTCCATCTCTTTCTCTGGTGTCAAAAGGACTTTCCGCATCACTAGCGATCTTCCGCCTTCAGCGTACTCTGCCTCAGCATCTCGCCTCTGTGCCTCGGCGATGTGAGTCTCTCCAGTTTCTTTCTTTTTCTCTGGACACTCGAATGACTTGTGACCATTTTTTCCACATGTGAAGCATGTGATTACTCCACCTCTTCCTCTTCCTCTACCTATGGTACAAGGAAACCTATTATTATCAGCATATCTCCTCTCTGCTTAGTATGCTGTCCTCTTTTCTCAACATATCACCCTCGCTGTGAACTTCCCCCTCTCTCTGTCTGAGTCTGAGGTTTCTTCCAGTCGTCCTTGGGCTTCTGGGATTTATCTTGGGCAACCAATTTGCCTTTGGGCTGACTCCTGCCTCTGCCCCACTGACCTTTCTTACGGCTCAACTTCTCTTCATCTTTCAAAGCCATTTGATAGGCATCCTCCACTGTTCGAATGGTTGCCATATTTATTTCATCCTGAATTTCATACCTCAGGCCATTCATATACCTGGCCACCTTTTTGTCATTGCTTTCACTATGACCTGCCCTAATATTCAACTTGTAAAATTCCTCAGTATACTCCTTCACTGTCATCAACTTCTGTCTCAGGTTCTGCATCCTCCTGAACAGAGAAATTTGATAATCCCTAGGAATGAATTTTGCCTTCATCTTTGCAATAATCCTGTCCCAGCTCTTAATTTTTTGCTTGCCTTGGCAACGCCTGTCATCTTGTAGTTCATCCCACCACAAGGTTGCATGTCCTTTTAATCTCATGAAGGCATGTCTGACCTTCTTATCCTCTTCGATATCTTCATAATCGAATTAAGTGTCTAGAGCTCTAATCCAATCTAGCAGATCTTCCGCATCCAGATTTCCCTCATAAACTGGAATGTCCATCTTTACCTTTGTACTAATTTTTGAAACAACTTTAAGTAAGCATTCACTTGCTACATCTTCCGCTGGGATTTCTTCCCCTCCGTGTCCAACATCCTCCTCATCTTTGGATTCACTGGTATCTCCTACATCATCTTTGCGCCTTTGTGATGCCTCCATGTCCTCGATCCTAGCACGAAGATTTCACATTTCTTTCTCCATGTCTAAATTTTTCCCTTGCCTACCTCTTTCTCTGGACAATTCCCTTTCCTCCTCTAGATCAGGTGATTGTCTACCCCTTCTCCTTGGCGGCATGGTGAATTCTCCTTATCCTCTACTACATAAAGCAAAGAAGCTTTTCTAAGCTCTAATACCACTTGACGTGTGTATCAGAGTGCTTTCCTTCTCTGCCTCTCTTCCTGCCTGAAATATACAGACAAGAACTAGCTCTGATACCACTTGACGCAGGCACACCCTCACGGGCACGTCCACTCTCACGGGATCTTCTTTATTCTCGCCTGAAGAACTCCAAGGTCCTT
Organism: Picea engelmannii; assembly: GCA_009831015.1. Lineage (NCBI taxonomy): Eukaryota > Viridiplantae > Streptophyta > Pinopsida > Pinales > Pinaceae > Picea > Picea engelmannii. Next base: position 138,917 of record ML802097.1, read on the forward strand.
CTATTTCCCTATCGAGAAATCTGCACCCACATAAATCTTTTCCCGAGGTCTCCCCTTTACTACCTGGAGATCAGCTAAATCTCGCTATCTCGCGAGTTCGTGACTCAAAGCCTCCTACTCTTCCTTTTCAATCTTGCGATACCCGAACTGTCGATACGGGTATAGCTCCTTTCTTTGTTAGTGCCCTCTCCACATGTAACCGTAGGTTAGGCTTAAATGTCAGCGCCTCTCGCAACGCGCGCCTTCGCGACTGTGTGAGTCGAACTCTTATGCCTCCCCTTGCAACCTTTCGAGACGCGATAGGTCAACGCCGGGTTGACTCCTCCCTTAAATGGATTTCTCTACTCGCAACCTCGCAATCTCGCAGGTTGAACCGTCGATCTTTCACCCTCCTATTCCGCGAACCCCCGAGATGCGAGAATTCAACGGAATGTTGACTCCTATCTCCAGGCAACATGTGTCCACCCGTCGACCACACGGGTCCCACCTTATGCTCTGCAACGCGTCCACATGAACCTCAGCACTCGGCACTTCGCGGCTCGCAAATCCTAACGCCAATACTTCGGGACTTCTCGTGGTGAGATCCTGATGACTTTGTGCCACCTGTACTCCACTCACCGACTTCTCTATGGCCCACACTGTCCTCCAGCTATCGGGATATCGCTTCTCACAATCTCGCAATCCCCGTGGCCAAATTCTCGAGTCTTTTCTCGCGAGACTCCGATACACGATCCCACGTGCAGATCCAATGGTCCTCCTGCGATCTAGATCCAACGGTTATTCACCTTCTCGCTTCTCGCATCCTCGTAATTTTGAATACCCAATACTTGGGCTCTCACCCTACGAACTCTTGAGTCCGCAAGATCTCTCGATCTCTGCCACCTGTCCTTCTCAAATGGACGGTTCCTAGCCTTATCATCACTTCTCCACTTCGTGACCTTGCGTCTCGCGACTTTTAACACCAAATACTTGGGCGTTCACCCTGCGAACTCCCGAGTTCGTGAGATCTCTCGATCTCTACCACCTGTCCTCCCTCAGATGGATGGCACCTGGTTTTTCTCGCCACTTCACTACTCGCAAAGTTGAAGGTCTTCCCCTTCCATCCTCCAATGTCTGAGTCCCCGACATGGGAAAATCTCACTACACGCGTCCTCCACAATGAACGGTCCTGATCTTGTCGGGATATCGCATCTCGCGATATCGTTGTTCATGTTACACAACTTTTGGGGCTTCAACTCGTGAGTCCCCGATACACGATACCACGTGTAGATCTGACGGCCCCTGTGACTCGAGATCGATGGCTCTGCCCTGCCTAAGCTTCAAAACCCTCCGGACCTTCTCGCCGCAACCTCCTTGCACCCCTGCAAGATCTAACGATCCTTGGAATTTCGCGAAATCTCCTCAGAGGATTCCGACCCTCCGTTCTTCCTTATGTAATCTGCGAAATGAAAACATGTCTCTCCATGAGACTCCTTCGCTGCTTCGCCAACCTGTGACGCTTCTTGCAACTTCGAGTCGCACTTATCTATGTTGATCTTCAGCGACTCAGAGGCCTATCCTTCCTGAGGTTTTCTAAATTTCTTCAACCTCCACGAGGTTCTTTGCACGCACTCCTGGCGGAAAATCTGCGAACACTTCAACTGTTCAAGCTTCCTTTGACTCTGTGCATGCCCGTAGCAGCAGTCCTCGAAATCTTTTGCTCAGATTCACGACTGAGACTTCCCTTAGCCTACACACTCCTTGCATGAATCGTATAAACCGATTTCACCCTGGGTGAATGAGAAACAAGAGTTAACTATCTGAGCCTTCTGTCGACGCACTCCTTGCGGACGACTTCAACTGCACTCCTTGCAGGAATCCTTGCTCAGATAGAGAAACAATTGAAACTCATTCACTCTTCCTCTCAGACTTATGGTTAAACCATGAAATCATATGTACAGTATAATAGCAAATGCTTAACAAGAAGTAAATACTCATGAGCATAGCATTCAACACACATACACAGAGAATAACACAACGACCATGAATCTGAATCAACTTCTTCTATTAATTCAAGATCTGTACATGGGTGTTCTTCTACAGTTCTCTATTTTTCTCCTATGCTCTTCCTACTCTGAATTATGTTGGCTTATGTTACAATATGAAATGAGGGTGTCTATATCCGTTTTCCCTCCCGCGCTCTAAACCTGTCTAATCTAAGAATTCAATTCTATCTACCTGCATATACTACTATAAATGCCTCTGTCTATCTCAGACGAGAGCATATGGCTCGAGGTCTGAATACATTTTTCCCAAGACACCATAATTAAATGATCTCATTTATGTTTGCGCATCAACTTCAAGGGAAATTCAAAAACTTGCGCTGGACGTCTTCCCTCTATCTTCTGCTTCCATGTTGGTTTTGCTTGTCATGAGGGATGCTCCTGCATCATACTGTCCTTGGCGCGACTCTGTTACCATATGGCGGTGGCCTTGAGCCCCCTCCCCTAGGAAATATCCTCGGGGCCTTTCCTATGAATCTAGGGCGATCCGAAAATGTCGGTCTTGTACCCTCGGCTAAGTTCATGTGTTCTTCCGCATAATGCGCATTTTCCACCGCCTTCGCTACTAAAGACGGTTTCCACATCCGCACCATATCTCTTATCTTAGGGTTCAATCCATAGACGAAGCGCTCTGCCTATCGTTGGTCATTATCCATATACAAAACATATTTGACCAGTTCCATAAATCTGATCTCATATTCTTCTACAGTTCTATTTCCCTATACTAAGGCATGAAATGCCCCTACCTGTTGTTCCTCGTAGTATGCTGGTAGATATTTCATTCGGAACCTCTCCTCGAAAAGTTCCCAAGATACTGTGTCTGGGGTAAGGTGCAATTGTCTTTCCAGGTTTCCCCACCAGTTCAAGGCACTGTCTCTTAACTGAAAAATGGAAATATTTGCCTTTGAGTTGGACGCATAGTCCCTTAAGGCAAAACACCTAGTCATGCCTTCCAACCATGCTTCCATGCGTTCACTGGCGCGACCCCTAGCAAACTTCGGAAGTTTGATCTTCTACAATTCTCACGTGATGTCTTCAGGTGGAGGTCCTCCCCCTGAATCCCTTGATGCTTTAGGATTAACCATTCCGGACGGTGGGGGTTCCACTTCAGTCCCTGCCAGTTGTCGCCCCTTTAAAATCTCATTAATGGCTTCCAATGAGCGCAGGATGAGGGCTAGTTCAGGCGATGATGGTGGTGGTGCTAGCGGTGTTGGCGTTGCTTGCGATGACGCTCCCCTGCCTCAACTCCTTCGAGTCCTGACCATCCTGTATGCTTTGACCTGCATCAACCCAAGTTGTCAGGGTGAGTTCCAAGATGTTTCAAATTGGTGCTAGTCAAACTAGAAACAGAGTTAGGCGTAAGTTTTCTTTACTTGTATGTAAACAGACATTACTCCTTTAGGGGATTGGCTAGGTTAGGGTTAGGATTAAGCGTCTAACATTGATTTCTTCGCCCCTACGAAAAGAACTATTGGTTCCCTTTCTCTGCAGCTACGCTAGCCTTGCGCCATACTCGCCAATTCCTATGATTACTCTCTTAGTGCATATGTCGCCTCCTTCCTGCTTGTCATAGTCTAAGCCCTTTTAACTTTTTACTTACAACTTGATTAAAGTGACTTCTGACCTTATGTTTATTAATTTACGCCGAAAGGTGTACACCTATTGACAATGGGCACAATTAATGATCTTTTAATCTTATTTAATCCTTAAACCATTATCTGATGGCTATGCATTGAAGATGCTGGCATATTCTTCGTCGTCCTCCAAAATCAATGGGTCAGATTTATTGTTCATAACTTTCTTGAATTTATCAAGGCATTCGTTAACATGTTTACTTTTTAACATTTACCTAATCACATTAAAAAATTGCTGTAAGGATATATAATTACCCCGTTTAAATGATTAAATAGGATTAAACAGTGGCATCTAAATAATTGTCCACAACTGCTAGCCACGTTTCGGTGTTCACCAACGCTATGTAACTTTTGACATTAGTGTTCTTCTTAAGACGCTTCTCTTGGTGGGGGTCTTGGGTTCAAACCCATGTGTTCGACAACACAGGTATTCCAATAGAGGACGAACACCTTCAGTAACTACTCACATAACCAGATCAAAGATCAACACACCGATGTTTTCACGTGGTAAAACCCCTACGGGGAAACATCCACGGCCCCAGCCAATGCGACCACTTGGAGCAGTTTATTAATGCAAAGAAAAAGATTACAGAGAGATTTTACAAGAGAGTTTCTCACAATCGATCATCGACAAATGACCCTCCATGTTCTTTAAATAGAGATCATGGACCAATTGGGTGTTAATCCATGGATCAATGGCCGTTAAGATCGAGGGGAGTATGAACCGTCAGATCACTCTATGTCAGGAACATATCGTGACCATTGGATTGCCTAACTACAAATGCATACTAATGCATACTAAAGAAACACACTTTTACCTAACGACATATTAGACCAAGTAGATCTTAACTAACTCCTAAGTGTCTAAATATC
>ML802097.1:146472-158582 GCA_009831015.1 Picea engelmannii
TCACAATCGATCATCGGCAAATGACCCTCCATGCTCTTTAAATAGAGATCATGGACCAATCGGGTGTTAAGCCACAGATCAATGGCCGTTAAGATCGAGGAGAGTATGAACCATCAGATCACTCTATGTCGGGAACATATCGTAACCGTCGGATTTCCTAACTACAAATGCATACTAATGCATACTAAATAAACACACTTTTACCTAACGACATATTAGACCAAGTAGATCTTAACTAACTCCTAAGTGTCTAAATATCCTAACACCATGGACCCCAAAACATTTTTATTTAATTAATTAATCATAATTACTTTTAATTAATTAATATACTTAGTTTTAATTTGCTATGTATATTATATTATTATTATTGTTTTTTTTTCAAAGGCACATACATGGTGCATTGGTGTTTAGTTGTTACTTAAGGCTTAGGTAGTGGATGGTGGTCAGGGGTTCAAAACCCATAGACTCCATATCACCCCTCCTTTTTTAATTTTTTTTTTAATACAATCAGTTTTAAATTAATTTATTTAATTTTAAATCCCTAATTCGAAATAAAACCCGTTTTCTTTAATTTACTTACTAATCACCTAGCTAATCCTTAATTCAATTAACCACTTCAAACATAATTAATCCTAATTGATTAATTATCGCTCGGTTTAAGTATTTAATATAAATCAAACATTAATATTTTAATATATAATGTTTAATCTAAATTAAGCATTATTATTTTTTTTTTATATTCAATATTTAATATAAATCAAACATTAATATTTTAATATTTAACCTAAGTTACACATAAAATAAGGAAAAAAAATAAATTAAAATAATAAATGAATTAAATAAAAAACTAGAGTCGGGCAGTGGGTCCTCGCATGAGGCCCACGTGCCCACTTATTCTTACAAAACCCTACACCTGCCAGCTCTTCGAACCCTACGTGTCCTTCCTCTGTCTCCTCCTTCTCCTCCACCGAGACCTTCCTCGCATCATTCTTTCTTCACCACAGATCTTGCCTTTACTCTGTTCAGAGGTTCCAGGAATCTCGCCCGCCATGGCTCGCATCCTCGCCATTGTTCCGAGCACTTTGGTAGCACTGGCCATTGTTGTATTTGCTGCCAGATCGTTTGAAGAAATGGAGTACGTGGAGTTGATTGAGTCAAGAAACAACATGAACCGTCCTTATACTTTGGCAATAAATGGTAATTTCATATTTTTGCAGTGCGGAATCTGGAAGTATCTGGAATTTGTAATGAAGTTTGTTGATTTGCAATGTTGATTTTGAGATTCTGGTGGTTTTTACCGGGCTATTTAACTGGTTAATTATATTAATTTATGAATCTTGGATATTGTATTCTTCAATAGTGGCTTTTGTCCCTGCCTTTAGTCTAGGAGTTGTTCTGTAATCTGACAAAGAAAAATCTCATTTTAGCCATGAAGAACTGTTTTCTGCGATTTTGACATTTTAGATAAAATCCCCACCCTCCATTACCATGTTTGAGTTTTTTCTAAAAAAAAACATATTTGTAGCTAATAAATCTATAGGAAGGAAACTCCACGCTTTCTTATTACCGGGGTAAAGAATGATGGCCCACTTCTCGGATCTTCATCTTCTTTATCCAAATCTTCTAAAGGAAGCAAAATAATTAATCAATTACAGTGGCAATGGCCAGGGAAGAAGGGGAACGAAAAAGTGGGACTAGATATTCGGCTTGTTTGTGGTGTACCCAGAGCTGTTACAGAACTCATGGTGACGGTAAACCCAATTCCGACGCGGTCTCCTCCTTTTTCAAGGTCATGCTCAACAACTTCTCCGAAAAGCTGGTACGCTAATAATTATTCTTATTCCCACTCTTCTCCTTCACTTCATTCATCTTAAATATTAGTTTCCAACAGTTTCTGCATACAAATGGGTATTCAACTTCAATATTAGTGTCCAACGGTTCCTGCTCACAATTGTGTATTCATCTTCCATATTAGTGCCCAACAGTTCTTGCTTACAATTGGGTTAGTAGTTAACATAAACATTTTTGTATGCGTATGCCCTGTTACTATGCGCGTGCATATGCTATGATCTACCTGGTCCTGGCCCGAGAGAATGCATGCCTTGCAGACACATCTCATATATTACAAAAGATTACTAAAAATTATTGAAAGCCTGTTTGTTTGTCTATCTTATGTCAGGACATCTACGAAAGAATTTAACGAGGATAAAATTAATGAATTTATTAAAAAAAAAGAACAATTGCCCTCGTGGCCTCTGTTCTGAGGTTGAACATTTTGGTTATGAAATCTCTTAGTTAGCGCTTCATCCAAAATTGTCTAAATGATTGCCCCATTTGAGTCGAAGACTGCATCTTATTGCAGCACAATGCGAGGATTGGTTAACCGAGTGAACTGTAGTCTCGAATGCCTGTGGACAATTCTCCCAACTAACAATGGGATTATTGTTCATACATCGGATTTTTTGGAGACAATTGTAACAACCCTAGTTGTATGTTTTACTTTGGTAATTTTATTTTATTTTTTTACAATTTAAATATGTATTTCTTTTATATTTATTTTTGTTTACATATAATCAAAATAATAGTGTTTTTGGTTTGCAGGTTAGGCGGAGCTGGAGTTGGAGCTGGGAACTTGGAGTTTTGGCCCTCGGCCCAGATTTCAAACAAAAGCTCTGATACCATGTGTAGGGGCCGAATAGATTTAACGTCAAATAATTATACAAATTGTAACAGTATTGATTTCAGAAAATTCACTAATTTCTTTTAATTGAGCAAAACAGTAAAATTCAAATATTCATTTAATTGAGCACATTCGCATATAAATTTATCAACAATAATAAAATTTTATAGAAAAATAAAACAAATACACAATTTAAATTACCTGGGTCTGATGCTAATTCGCCTTGTTGCCTTGTTGTTGCCTTCCTGTTGCCTGATGCACTGACCAACACTGCTCAAACCTACTATCCTCCCTGTCAACTAGGACAACTACGTAGCTCTAGGATATCATATGGATATCCTAGCCCCCCAAGCCCAAAACCTCCAGCAAACCAGTGCCCCTGTACTAAACCTTCTCACTCCTGAACTCAACTACTCTCTGCAAATCCAAGAGAGCCCCAAAATAAATGAATATCTCCTCTCGAAAAAAATGATCCCGTCCTTCCTAACCTTCTCCGCTCATATTGCCCCTTCACCAACTTCCCTCTCATTTACTTCCCTACCTACCCATTTATTACCTTATCTTATCCTTTCGTAGTTAATGCCCCTTATCCCCTTTATTTATTATTTTATCCTATATTTAATGTCCTATCCCTTCCCGAGCTTAATTTAACAATATAATTTATTAACCCCCTTTAATTCTTTACTTAATTAATTAATACGTCAATTAATAATTAATTAATCCTTGACAATCATGAACAAGTAATTAATAATAATTAAGTAATTAATGTTATTTAAGAAATAATTATTGTTTAGCTAACTTTTAGGACAGTTAGATTATTAAATTAATTAATAATCCTATACATCTATTTAAGCAGGGTCGTTACAAGAACTAATTCGGAAATACTATGTTCTGCACGCAAACCACATGTATTTCAACTTTCTAACCACCTATTTGTACCAGGTCACATTTACTCCCATACCAACCTAGCAAAAACTAAGCTGTCACGCAACACTTGTTTTTTAAAGTGTTAATCTTGCATTGTTCTTCACTATGAAATTTTAATAACAATTCAATAACAAACACGACCACTACATCTCACGGAAAAAGACCAAGCATAGTAAAATGATAGTATATAATGATGTTATTGGTGAAGTCATTAAAACAAAGTTATCTTGTTCTAGCACTAACTGAAATTATATAATAAAAGGGCTCTACTACAACAATTATCATCAAATCAATTTTTTTAAAAGATGTATTGTGGGAAAACCTAAGTAGATTCATTTTAACTAGAACTATCATGCTCCCATCATTTCACGTCTCATTTCAAACCTTCTTTAAAAAACTGTATAACTATTCCGTTAAATAAAAATGTGAATAATATTAATCATTCTTAACCATGCATTCATAATACTTCACTTTCATTTAACCAACCTTTGACCATTATTCTACCATTACACCCATCAAAGGTAAAAATAAAAGGTAAATGTGGTATTAACGATTTTAAGTATCATTAAGTTGCAGTTCTCAAATGAGAAGATAAAATGGAGTTACATTTAAACCGGCGAGCAGGATCCTGCCTTTAAAGCGGTGGGTAATTTATGGCGATCGAAGTTTATTCAACCAGTTCTTCAATTCACCGAACTTGCTTCTGGGCACCAAGCCTTTCAAGTGAGCAAACAATTCTATGTCTGTCTGACGTAAAATCTTCAGTGACACCAAATCATCAAATCATCTTCCCGCCCGTGAAGCAGAGAGCAAATCCAAACAATAACACCAGCTGTAGAGGCTGGTTTCCTCCTCGAGGTCACAGTCTTCACAACCTCTGCGGCCTTCTCCTCCGCAATCATGCGTTCACTAAATTCAAATCCATCCGAGCAGGCGGCAGAGCCGGGAGACGGAAGCCTTGAGTCCCTGGTCGCCTTCAACTCGCATGGGCTTCGGGTTGGAAAGGTAATAAGCGTTTTCTGCGGAAATGAATGGTTGAACAATCTTCCCAGCTTGGAATATATCCCTCAACGTCATGTCTGTTGCCTCCGCCCATTCGTCAGTGGGTTTCTGCTGGCTGAGCTGCTTGCCCGCGTGGTAAAGACAGGAGACGAGTATGGCGTCCATCTTCTTCTTGTCCTTCCCTCTGAACGGGGACTTGCTGGAGTTACAAAACTCGTTGAAGATGTAACTGGCGCGCTCGATCACAGGTTTACTCACATGCAGCCTGAAGGCCAACTCGCCCATGGCTTCCTGGTGTTCTCTCACTCTGCCCTCCTTGGAGCTGTTCACAGATTTCCTTGCTGTGCGGATCAAAGCGCCCGAGCCGCTGCCGGCGATGTTTGTGGCTGCCAGGCCGCGTTTGTCCAGTGGTCCGGCCAATTCGATCCTCTGAGCCTCCTGGTTGTCTTTGAAGATTCTGACATCGTGGGTTTCGGCTACGTTGTTGGTATCCAGCACCAGGCCACATTCCGTGCACATGCACTCTCCTGTAATGGAATCCACAATGGCTTCTGTTTTTCTCTTGCAATCCGGGCAATCTCGATAACCTCCTGCCATGGCTAATACTAATGAAGATTGCCTTGATGATCAATCGCAGGAAAATGTGTTTAATCTTCTAATTATGTGATATGCAGTTTGAGTTTGAATGGATATTGATGGTGTTTTTATACATATCAAAAGTCCTTCCTTATCATTCAAATTCAAGGTCGGCTGACACTTCTTGTGGATGGGACCAATGCGACTATTCAATGCCACAATTTTTTCCATTATGAATGTTTACCCACGGGGTTCGTTTGGTGAGGATTGAATTGTAAATGTATATTTTCAAAACATCCATGAATCAAGGATGGACAATTTGAAACATACCTTAAAGTTCCAAACTATATCCTAGTATCAAGTTAAATGCAAGTTCAACAAAGATGGATCAAGTTAAATGCAAGTTCATCAAAGATGGAGGCAAGTTCAACAAAGATGGATCAAGTTAAATGCAAGTTCATCAAAGATGGAGATTGAGGATAAAAGTTCATCAAAGATGGAGATTGAGGATAAAACATTAAAGTTGCAATGCACGAAGGAGTTTTGATTTTATGTGATGCATGGGGACTAGAGAAACCCCCTCCCTCTTCCATGATCATTATGTGGTATGGATCTAATGCCACACATTTCCCCAAGTAGTCCCCTCAAGCATTTACAAGGTTGTGCTATCCATGGCCATTCAACATCCTCAATCATATGAAGGATGATAAGGAATCAACTCCAAACATTCCACTTCACCTCTTCATTTCATTGCTCAAGTGGTGGATGATATCGTAGTTCATTGTTTAGTTGATACCATTGCATGTGTGTTGTTGCATGTAGATAAGTTCCCATGTGTGAATCTTATCTTATCTAGAATGGGAACTTGTGAGCAAGTTTGTGATAAAAGGTGGTTAAGGGAGATTGGTGCTAAATCATCTTGGCTTTGGAGGGTTGACAAAATATTGGGAGAAGCACCACCTAGGTGGAGATCGAAGTTAGCAACCTAGCGGCTTTGCCACTTGCCTCGTATGGTAAAAACCAATTCAATGCCCACCTACTCCACATCATCATCATCTTCATCTAGATCTATGATGAATTGGAATCTAAGCCCTTTATAATGCCACATTATCATCTTTATTGAATTGTGCGAGATAATATAGGAAGCCTAGCTTCCCATGTGGTTGTTTTTAAGGACACCCAATATGGATTTCAATTTTTAGTTTTTTTCACTACAAGGAAAAGACCTTGTAGTGGAGGTTATAGTGGAGGTTTTTAGTATTACAAAATTGGCAAAAATGGTCAAAAAAACCTCCGCTAAAACATCAATTGTTGGTAGTAGATGTTTTTGCGGAGATTATAATGGAACTTCATTATAACTAGAATTTTTTGGGCGGCCGAAGGTTTTAGAAGATGTTTTTCTAAGCGATGTGTTTCATAGTGTATACGCATTGGTGCATTCTCAAACTTAAAACATCGGTGCTTACATTTCATTGAAAGCACCGGGGCAGTCAAAACAATATTGGAGCACGAATGCTCTTGTAAATAATAATGTATCTGTGCTTTAATAATAATCATTCATCACTCGAATCTATAATACCATGCACCGGTGCGTTACAAGACAAACCAGACTAATCCATGAAATTTAGAATGCACCGATGCGGAAATCTGATATAGTAACACCAGTGCGTTGTTTTAATAAAACACAATGGAAGGCAGAATTTTAGTATTATAATTGTTGTTGTTAAAATAATATTATGATTGATGTTGGTCCATTGTATTACAACACCGATGCACATTTATTACAACATTGGTGTTTTTTAGCATTAGACACATCGGTGTTCATTTTCTCTTTTTAAAAACATTGACCTATGACAATGCAATTATTCTTATTTTTTAATTCCATTGTTCATCAACAAATTGAGATATATCTTATAATAGTATTCATATAAGTTAAATTTTGAGTAGTGCATTTGGATATGATATTTGGATTAATTTGTTATATCATTGTATTTCACATCTCTTCATTATAATATTTAATCATCCATATATTTAATCAATGATGTAACATTTCATGACGACATTGGACAACGCAATATAATAAAATAAAACATATTTTATTATATATGAATAAGAGACTTTTTGTCATACAAATGGGACACTTATTGGTAATCCCTTTTCTTTCAATCGGGACACTATATCCATTACATTAAACAAACTTTCGCATTTTCATAGACAACTATTTCAAAAAATACAAAAACTTGCATTGATATCTAAATATATTGATCATCATTGTTCGTTGGAACTTTGTCAGTGCTCAAGCTACTTCCATGACTCGGGTTATTTGGCAAAAACATTTATTGATTGCTTCGATTGTGTTCCTCTTCTTCAAGTTCCATCTACAAAAACAAAAATAAAGTGTAATGAGTGTATCTACATTGGTGAAAATAATGAAAATTGAAATGAATAGTATATATGAATGTAAATTGGAAAACGACATACCATAGAAAAAATTAAGTCCTGAATGACACACATTCTTTGAAAACCAAATTGCATGTCTTCTATCAACAACTCTTTTGTTGGCACATTTCCATACTTTGTTTCCTGCAAATTTTAAACCCCATAATAAATCTTAGTGTCAATATAAAGAATTTTTTTTGTCCCATTAATTATAAAATGAGAGAAGTAAAACAAAATACATACTTACAAATTCCACAATTAATTTTTGATATAGTAATATATACTCAAAACCCATACTTTACCCAATGACAATCAATTCTTTCGATGACTCTTCTTTTTATGTTAGCACCTATTTGAATACATTCAAGGATTGTTGTCGTAAAACAACTTAAAATATACAAAAATGAAATCTTAAGTTATGTAGCACCCCTCTAGAAGATACTAATCAATTAATCATTTATTAAATGCATACACAATAACAACTTTGATTTAACATAATTTCATTTAATTTACACAATTCTTCTACATTTGCTCAATGATAAATCTAAATAGCACGATGAAATAAGTAATAGGTTAACTCTAAGATTTGCAACTTAAAACAAAAGCATATACAAAATATCAACAACAAATACCACTGAAAAATACCTCTTCCTTAGTTTGTTGAAGCTCATCAATTGTAATGTAGTCCTAGGCGCTTCCAAGCATTATTTTCCCGCTTTCCTAGAGTGAAACAACGGAATCCTCCCAGCTAACTAGGAGCCTAGACGGCTTCCTAGATCCAAGAAACTTTTCGATTTCTTGGCCCTTCATGCCTTTGACTCCAAGAACAACAAAGAACAATTGCTCAAAGAAAACCATCATCAGAAATATATTTTCCAAAGATTTCACAACCTCTCATCATACTCAAACCTCCCAATCCCCCCTTCCTCTCCACTTCTCCTCCCTATTTATCAAGTTTCCATACAATCTTCCCCAAGTCTCCTCAACCACCCTCATTATTATCCATCAACCTCCCTTATCTAGATTTTTGGGAAAAGTTTAAAATAAAACTAAAATATAAATGACTTGAATTAAACAATAATAAATAAAATGAAAAGTCTTTCTTCTCATACTAGCTAATAAATGTAATTTGACAATTTTCCCGAAAATGTACATAACACCCCATCATGCTCATTTAATTCATCATACCCACCATCTATCAAAGTCAATAAGGTATTTAATGCTTCTAGATATTTTGTATGCAATATAATTTACATATTCAATAAGCATTCAATTAAATAGATAATAATTTACTTTAATACTTAATACATTAATTAATTGTACTAGTGTACATGGGTAAGGTATGTGTGGGTAGCTAGCGGACACATATCTCATGTATGTACTAACAATAAACAACCATTGCCTCTAGTGCATAGTTCTTATATGATCACCAAGACATGTAGGACAACAGATCAAGTAATGCATCATTTAATAATCTTAACGAACAAAATTACACCAATTCGTCAATAACTCATTATCACACTTAAAATATTAATAGGAAATCAAAGAAGATTTTAAACATGGTAGGAACCAAATGATTAAACAATAGTGGCATCTCTAATCTCAAACCAGTATTTTCAAGTAACATCGAAGCATCCTTCCTTCCTAACCTGCTTACATCTTCCATCCTATCCTTTCCTCTGTTGGAATAAGTTGGAGCATCAACTATATTGACCTAACTCCACATATAACCCATAAATGGAAGTGTCATACATCTTCACCAAGCTTCCCCAACAAACAACTAGTAGTCGCCATCACATGTCTAGGGGAGCATGACTTCACACAACCCTCCCACGACAATAGGTTTCGGAGGACAAATGGTGGAAAATACCTCCACCCCTCCTCATCGAACTATGATCAACACAACTAGCAGTCGTCATCACACGTCTAGAGGAGCGTGACTTCACACATCCCTCCCACGACTCTAGATTTCAGAGGATAAACGGTGGGAAATACCTCCACCCCTCCTTATAGAAATAGGGTCAAAACCCTATATCAATCCCTATTGTGCAACTACTGTTCTTAGAGTCACGTCATCAAACAACCACTCTAGAAAATTTGTGTGTCATGTCAAAACCACACTTACCACAAATCATAGCAATATTTTGAATCATAAATTTATAACTTATAACATACACTATCGTCTTGATGTCTACGACATCCATGTTACCTCATCATTGTAGTCATTTGGATATCACATATCTCATCAACCTATAGTTTAGTTCACCAATAACTCATATCTATGTATATACATCATAATTTCATATAAGAATCCACATCTGTATTGACATTCAATTAAGAAATATATGTTTATTTTTATCATGGCTTGCATTTGTTATACATTCACAACATAACTTTGAGTCGATATCCATGTACCTAAATTCCATAACTTAATTTGCATGTTTAAAAAAATCAAAGAGTTATCATCATCATGAGCATATGTAACATCCCGCTCTAACGCACTGAGAAAACTTATTCTTTGAGGACACTTGCTCGCAAGTGATCTGGACTTTTATGATGTTAAAACATTTATCCTTGATTATGATGCGTTATGATAGATGACATGATGTTTTACTGCTTTGACGTAGACAGGTGCTATTGACTCAGTTTTATTGAGCGTGTAGGGTTTTGGACCTTGAGGATGTACAGGCATCGGTGGAACCCCTTGGACTCTGGATTGAGTCAAGGAGTGTGCTATTTGGGTTGATTTATTTACTATGATATTTCATTGATTTGATGATATGATGTTGACATGTTCTGACATGATTGTTGATGATGCAGGCTGACGATAGCTTGTCGACCAGACTCACATATGGAGTAAAGGGGCCACACATGATTTCCAGAGAGGTTGAGGGAGAGGTGTGGACAACAGCCCTGCCACAACCTACTAGCACTCCCGCCGTGGCTTGAACTGTAGGTTAACGATTACCTAGTTCGAGAGGATCCACGATGCCATGAGGGAAGACTGCGACAGTCGCTCACGATGATTCTAAGGGGAACACAATAAGGCGGGGGCATTATTCCTTAGAGCCCTTAGTCTCCTACAAGTTCACTTGGCAGAGTGTTGACTCCAGCGGTTATAGATGTCTACCAATCAGTCAAGTTGGCGAGTGGCACCCTTGGAGCACGTGGTGCATCCTGAAGGGCATGACGCGCAAAAGAAACACAAGAAGCGAGTGGCACTCTTGGAGCACATGGTTCATCCTGAAGGACACGTCGCGCAAAAGAAACGAACGAGGCGAGTGGCACCCTTGGAGCACGTAGTGCATCCTAAAGGGCACGTCACGCTGATGATGATGAAGAAACAAACCTAGATGGCCCTAAGACTTTAACGCCTTAATAAATCCTTAAACAACGTCCCTAACCAAGTGTCTCCCAGTTCAGAATCTAAGTCATAAGTCTAAAAATTCTCTAGGGTAAAAATTTAGTCTAACCTTAAAAAAAGACCCTAAGAATAAAAATAAAAATTTAAACAAAAAAACCCACCTTAGTAATAGTTTAGTCTTCATAAAATTCTTGGGGTAAATGAAGAGAGTAAGAGTTTTATTAAACTAAGGGATTTAAAAATTTGCAAAGAAGAGATTATTTCTTAACTTATGAAAGTACAAAAGATATTAAATAAATAATAAAAAGAAAAGATTTAATAACGCAACTGGCATTTTGGGATTTAATAAAAAGGAGAAAGAAGGGAATAATAAGAAATAGGAAACTAAGTAATGGAGGAAACTTAATAAAGGAAAGATGGAAACTTATGGTAAAAAGCACGGTCAACATAGTAAGGAATCTGCAATTAAGAACCTGCTAATCTGAGCTAATTTAGTAACATCTTTTTTTAGGAAATTATTTAAAACATGTAAGGGGATCTAGGAACACCTAGGAGTAAATTTAGGAGCGAATCTAGGTGGGTGAGGGATTTGAGACATTTAATAAATTTAAAGAAAATATTTATTGGAGAAAAGAGGGGGATGGACGACACTTGTGCGATGGAGAATATTTAGAATATTTTATTGAAACTTAATTTAAAATGTGAATTAGGAAAGTTGGTGGGTCTCAAAACTCTATAAAAGAAAAGGGAGATGAGGAAGAGAGGGAGAATCGGCTGTAAGCGTAATGTTACGCTGCCAGATTTGTGACTTGACTGATTACTTGTGAGGAGTTGGGATTTTCCAGCTCAGATTGGAGTGGTAGCTCGGCCTTGCGAGGTGCGCTGGGAAGCTAGACTTACCCTCTAGATTTTGTGTGGCCCCTTTGTGGCTCGGGGGGCTAAGGGGGAAGTAGAGTACCCCTAGAGAATGGCTGGGAGGTGTTATCGCACGGTTTGTAGGAAAGGTCCAAGAGCTTGAGTCAGGGCTTGAAACCGGCGTAACAGGAGCTTCCCCACCCACTGTCACCTCAATGGGGAGCTCTTTCTATTTAGGAGGGAAAGTCCAAGGGAGACGTCCCTAAG
>ML802097.1:189357-206055 GCA_009831015.1 Picea engelmannii
GAGAGAAAGGGGCCCGTGGCCTATCGACTAGCCTTGCCTGATTCTTTGAGGCGTATGCATGATGTTTTTCATGTATCTGTTTTGAGACATTATATTAGTGATCCTACACACGTGATTGACATGAGTTCCTTGCAGGTATCGGATGCAAGAGCGCTCACGGATGAGCCGATCTACATCTTAGATCATCACGTTCGACAGTTACGACGTCGAACGGTAGATCAGGTCAAGGTCCAGTGGGACAGTTATAGTCCACACTCGGCGACCTGGGAGGACGCATATGATATGCGCCAGCAGTTCCCATTTTTGCTTGATAGATAGACTTATGATACTGTGGTACTTTTATTTCGGCATTTATACTGAGAAAATTTGGGATGAATTTTAGACCAAGAGGGGGGGTGTATGTAACAACCTGCTCTGGCGCACTGAGAAAACTTATTCTTTGAGGACACTTGCTCGCAAGTGATCTGGACTTTTATGATGTTAAAACATTTATCCTTGATTATATTGCGTTATGATAGATGGCATGATGTTTTACTGCTTTGTAGTAGACAGGTGCTATTGAATCAGTTTTATTGAGCGTGCAGGGTTTTGGACCTTGAGGATGCAGAGGCATCGGTGGAACCCCTTGGACTCTGGATTGAGTCAGGGAGTGTGTTATTTGGGTTGATTTATTTACTGTGATATTTCATTGATTTGATGATATGATGTTGACATGTTCTGACACGATTGTTTATGATGCAGGATGACGATAGATTGCCGACCAGACTCACATATGGAGTAAAGGGGCCACACACGATTTCCAGAGAGGTTGAGGGAGAGGTGTGGACAGCAGCCCTGCCACAACCTACTAGCACTCCCACCGTGGCTCGAAATGTAGGTTAACGATTACCTAGTTCAAGAGGATCCACGATGCCATGAGGGAAGACTGCGACAGTCGCTCACGATGATTCTAAGGGGCATGCAATAAGGCGGGGGCCTTATTCCTTAGAGCCGTTAGTCTCCCACAAGTTCACCTGGTGGAGTGTTGACTCCAGGGGTTATAGATGTCTACCAATCAGTCAAGTTGGCGAGTGGCACCCTTGGAGCACGTGCTGCATCTTGAAGGGCACGTTGCACAAAAGGAACACAAGAAGCGAGTGGAACCCTTGGAGCACGTGGTGCATCCTGAAGGGCACGTCGTGCAAAAGAAACGAACGAGGCGAGTGGCACCCTTGGAGCACGTAGTGCGTCCTGAAGGGCACGTCGCGCTGATGATGATGAAGAAACAAACCTAGATGGCCCTAAGACTTTAACACCTTAAGAAATCCTTAAACAACATCCCTAACCAAGTGTCTCCCAGTTCAGAATCTAAGTCATAAGTCTAAAAATTCTCTAGGGTTAAAATTTAGTCTAACCTTAAAAAAAGACCCTAAGAATAAAAATAAAAATTTAAACAAAAAAACCCACCTCAGTAATAGTTTAGTCTTCATAAAATTCTTGGGGTAAATGAAGAGAGTAAGAGTTTAATTAAACTAAGGGATTTAAAAATTTTCAAAGAAGAGATTATTTCTTAACTTATGAAAGTACAAAAGATATTAAATAAATAATAAAAAGAAAAGATTTAATAACACAACTGACATTTTGGGATTTAATAAAAAGGGGAAAGAAGGGAATAATAAGAAATAGGAAACTAAGTAATGGAGGAAACTTAATAAAGGAAAGATGGGAACTTATGGTAAAAAGCACGGTCAACATAGTAAGGAATCTGCAATTAAGAACCTGCTAATCTGAGATAATTTAGTAACATCTTTTTTTAGGAAAGTATTTAAAACATGTAAGGGGATCTAGGAACACCTAGGAGTAAATTTAGGAGCGACTCTAGGTGTGTGAGGGATTTGAGACATTTAATAAATTTAAAGAAAATATTTATTGGAGAAAAGAGGGGGATGGACGACACTTGTGTGATGGAGAATATTTAGAATATTTTATTGAAACTTAATTTAAAATGTGAATTAGGAATGTTGGTGGGTCTCAAAACTCTATAAAAGAAAAGGGAGATAAGGAAGAGAGGGGGAATTGGCTGTAAGCATAACGTTACTTTGCCGGATTTGTGACTTGAATGATTACTTGTGAAGAGTTGGGATTTTCCAGCTCAGATTGGAGTGGTAGCTCGGCCTTGCGAGGCGAGCTGGGAAGCTAGACTTACCCTCTGGATTTTGTGTGGCCCCTTTGTGGATCGGGGGGCTAATGGGGAAGAAGAGTACCCCTAGCGAATGGTTGGGAGGTACCGGTGAGGTCTCTATGGTCGGCGAGCAGGAGCAGCATGGAGCACAGGACGCGGCACGGAGCGCGGGATGTCATTCGAAGCGGGCGAAAGGCAACGGTATGATTTTTATTTCTGGTAGAGTAGAACACATTTGGATATATGGTTAGATCTGCAGTTGTTAAGTTGGTAAATTGATTTTTAGTTTCATGACTAAATTTTTATAGCCGGGCTGAAGGATTGTTGATTGATTTATGTGACCTTCCTTGGATCTGTGTGATCTCCTGTCGTGCCTTGTGTTGTTGTCTGCATTTTTACCTTTGCAGTGGCGATTATATGTTCATGGTTGTGTGTAGGTCGTTTATATGTTAATGGTTGGGTGTATGGAGTTTATATGTTAATGGTTGTGTGTATGGCGTTTATATCCCAGTGGGCATTTTTACCCAGTGGGCGTTTATAGGTTAATGGTTGTTTTTACCCAGTGGGCATTTTTAAGTTAATGGATGTGTGTATATATGACTGGGGCATTTTCCGGTTAAGACTGTGGGCATTCTAATCTCTGTGGGGGCGATTTGTTTCTACTGGGCATTTCCTTCTCTCTGTGGGCGTTTATTTTCTCTATGGGCGCATTCATCCTCTGTGGGCGAATTCATTCCCATGGGCATTTTTCCTTTGCCTGTGAGGGTTTTTAATTAGTGTTGGCGTTCTGTATATCACCGTGAGCATTTTCGTTTTGGTAATTTGATATGAGAACTCAATGCTGGCATTTTTGTTGGGCAATTTTTATTCTAAGATCAGTTGATCTGGTGTTTAGATCTGACATTCATTCTGGCAATGAGTGTGCTGTCAATTCGTTTTGTAAAATTTAGTTTGAGATTTCATTATGGCAACGAGTGTGCTGTCAATTCGTTTTGTAAAAATTAGTTGAGAATTCACTCTGGCAACGAGTGTTCTGTCATTTCGTTTTTGTAAAATTTAGTTGAGATTTCATTCTGGAAATGAGTGTGCTGCCAATTCGTTTTGTAAAATTTAGTTGAGAATTCATTCTGGCAATGAGTGTGTTGTCATTTCGTTTTGTAAAATTTAGTTTGAGAATTCACTCTGGCAATGAGTGTTCTGTCATTTCGTTTTGTAAAATTTAGTTTGAGATTTCATTCTAGCAATGAGTGTACTGGTAATTTGTTTGAACGATTGGTTCTTAACGTTCCCTTTGGCCATAACTGCAGGCTTCTGCTCAAACTTGCCCCTTTTCTAACTGCTTGAGAGACTTGTCACGTCAATTTTGTACTTTTTATTAGCAGTTTTTGGATAATTTTTTTCTTTAAATCATGAAAGATGTTATTCCTTTTTAGTTCCTGTTTGCAACGTGACCGTACACCTTGTATTGAGAAATCAAGAATGTTATTTACTGTGGCTTTGGTGAACGTTACTACTGTAATCTTCATTACTAGATTCTAATGCCATACCATTTACATTGTGTTAATCAATCTTCTAATTCCTTGGGCATGAAATCATAAGCTATTGTTTCCCACCACATTTCAAGTTGCATTAGAGGCACAAAGAATGTATTATGTATCAGTAGGGAACATTATCTACTTTACCACTACATTTGTGAATTGGATAATTGAAAGAAAGGTTATTTGCAAATTGCCCATTCATAGATTGTTTGGTGGAGTTGGGTAAAGAAATTCCTCTTATTAGACTGTAATTAACCTTGTGCATTAATTGCAAAGAAATTAAAAATGGGACTGTAGGCTCTCCGYCAAAYTRATCTAAACAACCCAAAATCATCAAAGGYTRMCCTRATTTCTTTTATTTATTCACTKCTTTTAGGTTTTWGGSTTBCTCCAATTTGRCGTAACATCCATGCAATTTCCAATGCTGGCTTTAGACGATTTAGAATATTACTGAAATGGTGGAGCATTGCTTAAATGGTAATTCTTAATTATTTAATTATTCTTGATTAAAACTTGAATGAGTTAATGATTTTAATATGTTGCGTTATTATGGTATTATAATCTTAGATTGAAGTTAATGTTGCTTTAAATGATGAATCATAACTATTCCTTGTTAATCCATGAAGGAGATAATTGATTTTTGAACATTGCTTTAATTATGAATTAAAGGTTAATTTCCGCTTTAATTGATAAAATGTCACCATTCATTATTCTGGATTAAGATTGAATTGAGTTTCATGATGTAGGATGTTTCTTTATTTATGATAGTATAATTATAGATTAATGCCATTTGTTTCTTAAATGATAAATCATAACTCTTCATTTTATTTATAGTTAATGCACGAGTTAATTGATTTTAGACTATTGTGTTAACCTTAAGGTTGTTGTAAATGAAAACTTTTAACTAGTCCTTTTTCTTGATTAATTATGGATCAATTATTTGGTTAAATGTTATCCCAGTTGAGAACAGACTTGCACAATAAACAACTAGAATGATTAATTTTAGAAGGTACCTAGATGACAAATTTTGATCTATAGTTGCACGATGGAATGGCCTTAAGACTAGGACAAATGGTAGTTCTTGTTCAATCTCGTGTTGTGCCGGGTCGTAAACTTATGTGTGCTTAGTCTGCTAGTGTCGGGAGGGATGTAGATACCTCCATGTTCCTCAGAATAGTCGCCAACCCTGAGACCTTAAATGGTTAAAATTGATGGGAACCTGGGCTTGAGCGTTGCTTATGTGTCTTGGAGGTCCTAACCTTTGCAGGGTAGGACGGGCGGGTAGTCAGTCTTACTTATTGTAGCCAGATCATCGTTAAACGCATGATGTTACTGTGGTACATCGTATGTCGTCTTGCTGTGTTCGTCTAGATTGCATCTTTTTCGTCTTCGGGTTACTAGTTTCTGCCTGATCAATCGGCCAGGAGCCTATCTGACCTTCTCTCTCTCCAGAGAAGAGGACTAAGATTAAACGCCCTGCTTTCCTGTGCAGAAATAGTAAAATCTACTATTATGGATTCTTCCTTATGTCTATGGTCGTTTAATGCTTGCAGTTACTTGTTGTGCGCCTTATGTCTTCTTGTTATGATCATCATGGTTGCGTCTTGTTAGTCGTCGGGTGGCGACGTAGATTCAAGTGTGTCTGCTTCCTTCCTACACGCGCGCACACACTTTTTAAAAAATAAAAAAAATAAAAAAAATTGCACCTGTTATCAGAGTTGTTGTCGTAAGTGTGGAGGATGTTACATTTCTGTAGCCAAGACACTATGTAGGGACTGGTATGTGCCATCTTCTTCAATCCAAATTTCTCTACCATCTCTGTGGAGACAAATCTATTTGTACTCGCAGTGTCAATTACTACTTTGCAACACTTTCCATTTGACTTGCACATAGTCCTAAACAAACTCTTCCTTTGTGTGGGTTCACTTGTCTCCTTTTCTTCTTTAACAAAGACCCTTTTCAACATCAAATACTCCTTGTGTTCCTATGATTTGGTGATTTATTTTTAGGACGGTCCTAATACATGTGTCCTCATTCTCCACATATGTAGCATATAATTTCTCTTCCTCTACCCCTTCCTATTGACCCAAAACTCCTTCCTCTGGAGTCCCCTATCTGTGGTGATTGGCTATTAAGGATCTCTCTGATTCATTCCTAGAATCCTAGAATTTTCCTCTGTTAGAGGATCCTCTTCCTCTTGCTAGAATTTTCCCTCTACCTCTCTGGTTCTATTTCCTTTCCAACTTCCCCTCTACTCTTAAGGATGCCTAGTAAGCATCTTCAACCATCCTAAGACTCAACAAAGTTATTTCTTATTGAATATCATATCTTAAACCATTTATGTACTTCACCACCTTTTCCACATCTTCATCAATATGTCGAGCTCTGATGCTGAGTCTGTAAAACTCCTCAATGTATTCTTTGATTGGCATACCCTTTTGTATTAAATTATGGAGTTTCCTAAAGAGGTTTATCTAGTAATCCTTTGGCATAAACTTGCTCTTAATTATTCTCACCATTTTTTCCGAATTCTTAATCTTAGAATTACCTTTTCTTTCCATATATATCTTCATTTGATCCCACCATATGGATGCATGTCCTTTCATCTTGGTTGTTGCATACTTCAATTTCTTCTTGTCTTCAATCTCT
Source organism: Picea engelmannii (assembly GCA_009831015.1). Taxonomy (NCBI): domain Eukaryota; kingdom Viridiplantae; phylum Streptophyta; class Pinopsida; order Pinales; family Pinaceae; genus Picea; species Picea engelmannii. Next base: position 195,706 of record ML802097.1, read on the forward strand.
TCAAAATAAAAATACTTTTCCTCGTATTTATCCAATAAATTATCTCTTCCACATTCAAATTCCCTTCATATATGGCAACCTATACCTTTGTTATGCAACTAGCCTTCACAACCATCCTCAATACTCTGCTTTCTTTAGTTACTTTCTTTTTTTCATCATGAGAGGATCCTTCTTCATCATTGATATCTCCAATATTAGGTTCTCTCCTTTGCGATGTATCCATAGCCTCCATCCTTATTCTAAGTTGTTTTATTTATTGTAGTAGAGTTTCATTTTCTACAAGCCTTCCTCTAACATTGGCTCCTTCTCCTCTTCTTGGTGGCATGTTTCCTTGAATTCAAGCTTAGAACTATGCTCTCATACCAAAATGATGGCCTTGATGGAAAAAAATATCCTTTCATCTGCTTCTTTCCCAAATATCCTTTATAGAATCTTTGTATGCACAAAATTATGTATTCTGCAATCGAAGGCACTTCCTATTATCCCCTTGTTCAGTAAAACATTAGCTCCAAAGACCAAGGCTACTCACAATCTTTGTGCGCATAATTATAGTGTTAAGGTTTGGAACTAATGCTTAACCTAAAAAGTGTTATTAATTGTTGATCCCAAAGGTATAAACCATCCAATGGTTAAAAAAAAATCTGAGGGTTTAGGATCAATGTCCTCATCATATCACAACAAGCCAATGTATTTTTGAAACCCACCAAGGTTAAATGGGATGGAATATCGCTTTCATTCATGGAAAAGGAATACCACTCAGATTCCTTTTCACAAATCTAATTGGAAATAAACTTCATGCAAGTTATGTTTGCGAAGAGATCTAACTCTGCAATAAAATCTGCAGCTACAAACAAATATCCTCTACGACCACAAACTAAATTCTGGAGTTAAAGAAACATGCTATACATAAGGATTGGAGGCATGAATTAATTGATAGAATAATTAAGAATTCCTTCAATATACACAAAGCTTCTTTTATTAAAATTGGATTTGACATATAAATAATTGCATGTCTCTATCTCTCTTACACTCACTGTTCTACCTTCACACTCTATCTATCTCTCGCTTGCACTCAATCTTATACCTTCACACTCTATCATAAACTATCCAAACTATGATTCAAAACTTTTGCATAATAAATAGTTCAATGAAATCTTGAATGTATCTAACAACAAGATCCTAATTAAATCCCAACAATTCCTCTAATACCTAATCTAATGAAATAAACTAACACCTATTCTAACTAATCATATCTTGTTGATGCCTTTTAGAGGAAATCTAACAATTTATTACAATTAAAGTAAAATTAAGGGTACCAACTCCCTTTAGTAAATGGATTTGACCCCTAGGGTCAATTGGATGATTGTTGAATAGATGCTCCTACATCCATATTCTTCTTCTTCTTTCCCTCGTTGATCTCCTTTCTTTTTTCTTTGAGTACAAGTGCATAATGCATTTGTGAACTCTTGTCATTGTTTCTCTTATTCAATATTCCACAAGAAGGATGAGGTGGTATTGAGATACCACCTTCACTTACCATTGTTGATCCTTCTCTTGATGAGAAGGACAACTCCAACATGTATTTTGACTTCACAAAAATGGTATTCATGGTCATGGGATTTTCCATTCTTCTATAGAATCCTAGGCCTTCTTGCTTGATCCATAGTGTATCTATAACATGGCTCAATATGCCTTGTCTCTACTTGCCTAACCATTTTCCATCATATCCCATTTTACTTAAGAGTTTGGAACCAATGCATCTGGTATGATTTTCAAATTCACCAAAATACTCTTACGAATTGTCTATGGAAGGTGAAATTACAAAAGGTCTCTCAATCATGGTGCTGGATGTTGGACCACATAAATACACCTTTTATTCCTTGATCATACACCATTTATCACCTCATTCTTATCTTATCTTTCCATAAAACCATTAATCTCCACCACTTTCATAATACATATGGGTTTATATCTCCATTTTCCAAATTATTTATTTTCAAGTATTTTTAAGAGAATTTGTGATTAAATACTAGAAAATTAACATATTTTCATTATATCTCAAAGTTGGATGAGTTTTATGATGACTACAGGCATATTTGAAAATTTTCACAAGGTCAAAAATCACCACCTAGCTTCAAATTCGAATTTCATCTTCAAGCTTTGATTTGGAGATAATCATTCAAGCTAACTTCAAGGAAAATATCATGGATAGAATATCTTATCTAAGATATTTGTGGAGGATTTGAAGGTATAGGTTGAGAGAAAAGTAGATTTGTAATTATGAGTTTGTTATCTTTATTCATGTATAAATATGCGGGTTCTCTCCTCATTTGGGAGGAGCCCTCTCTCTAGAATAGAGAATAGAAGAATAGAGTGATTGAGCTTTGATTCATAGTCTTGTAGTTTTGAGATAGTGATTTTCATTATTTTTCATGTATTGGATTGTTTTAATGCAAGATTTTACTTTCTCATAGTGGTTTGTCATTTACCTCTTTGTCGTGTGTTGTTGTAGATGTTTTTAAAATGCTTTCATTAGATTTAATTTACGCACTTTCATGTTTTCATAGATTAATTCTATATTTCATGCTTTCGTAGTTAGATTAAGTTTTTTCTTTCATAGTTAGATTATGTCTCATTTGATTTCGTAGATTCAGTTTTAGTCTCAAGTTTATGTAGCATTAGGATAGTTTCTGCATATTTTGTGATTTCTTAGATTTAGATTCAACAACAGTAGTTTAACATGTTTATTTTCAATCATTAGCATAGATTAGAAATCCTCTTACCCTACATATACTTTGCATACATCTCATAAGATTGCGACTTCGGATTGATAATTTATGTCACAATTACTATCATATAATTCTCTTGACATTGTGGCACCCTTGCCAGGGAGGTGTTAAAAGGGTTAGAGTTAGATTTTATTTTCAGTTGTGTGCATTTTTCGTTTTGCAAGTGTTTCCTTAGTTTTATTTCTTTTCATGCGAATTTCGTTTTTATGCAAGTGTGATTTTGCATTTTTCATTTTCATAGTGTAAAGTTTGGATTGTGAATTAGTTTTTGTTTTCTTAGTTCACTTTTGATTTTGTACATGTTTACCTTTAGTTTTTTTTTTATTTTTCACTTGTTTAGTTTTGTTTTGCACTCGTTTCCTACTAGTTTGTTTTGTATTGATTTTGCACTTGTCATGTACTCATTTTCATTTTGTTTTCTAGTATTTGGATTTGATTTTCACTAAGATGATTTTACAATGAGTGTAAGTTTGGAATTACTCACTGAGATCCTTGCAAAAGCTGGGATCTCCTCTTCTCAGGAAGAGGAGATCCTGACCGCAATTAAAGATGCAACCACTCCTCCAGAAGCGAACGAAAAATTAACATCTGAAGAGTTCTATACAACCGATAATGAACAAGCATGCAAGCAGGAAATCGAGGAGGATGAAGAAGGGATTTCGGGTGAGTTTGATCAAAATGAAGAAGTAGATCATGCTTATGAAATCTGCATCGAACATTGGTTTCAAGTAAGTACAGGGATAGATCAATTTTTTTTTGGCTTTTATTTCATTAATTTACATTTTGAGCAGTTAAATTCGCACATTATTGTACATCCTAGATTTCATTTTTCAAAATTAAATGTAAATCTTTGTTTACTTTTGTTACGTAGATGGTTACATTGGAAGTTTCATTTCATTTAGATAATTTTTAGTTTCTAATTAGATTAAAATAGGTAGGGTTTGATTATGAATAAGCATGCGCACTTAAAAATTAGAAAAAAACATGGTTGAATTTCTATTTTAGATCAATTAAATTTCTTGTTTTAGAAAACTTTCATTGTTTTAGTTTGGTAGGAATTCAAAGATTTTATAAGAATTTGTGTGTACATAAAAATAAAATTAAAACAAAATATAAAACATTAAAAAATAAAAAACTATAAAACACATAAAAACAAAAATATATATATAAACAAAACACTTTTTGTGTGTGCATGTATCTTTCGATTTTCTGGGTTACACCTACAATAAACCAATTTCTATGCACAATGAGCAATAATAACCCATGAACCTCTCGATCTAAATTCCTTACCTGTCGATCTGAGTATTAAGTTGCAGTCGCTTTGATTATTATCTGTTTGATCATCTTGGAAAGACCATCTCCATACTTGAGAACTGGGCCACCATTCGAGAATGTCTGCTTATTTTAAGAGTCATATTCTTACGTGCCCTATTAGCAAAAGAAGAAAGTGGAAAACTCATACTACCATATGAGAATTTCTTTTATGAATCAAGGTTTACAGAAGAGGTAGATATTGATGACCTAAAAACCTGCAACTTCCACGACCAATAAAGCACTCCTTAGAGATAACATGGGCCATTCTTTGCATTGAAAGCCACCTATCGACCTTATGGAGAATCCAAACCTGATTGTTGTCACAATTATGGAAACAAGTAAGATTTGGTGAGATTGATTACGTTATCATGTATCATGTGATCTCTCCTAGTCTTCTTAAATGTTTAGGAAGGAGAATCCAGGATCAATTTGAACCAGATTGTTAACCAAATCTTATCATCTCACGATTCTTTGTTGCCTTTACCTAAATATTGTTGTATGAGATCAAAATATTGATTGGATGGCAAGAATAAGTTGTCAACGAATCTATCACCAAGGGAAAAATGTGGGAAGAGTGTTTGATTCGATCCAAAACAAATCTCAGTGATTAAAATTAAAAAAATCTTCTACATATCTGAAGCATGGATTTGGTGCAAGTTTTTTTCGGGCCAGCATATCTCTTCTGGAGGAAAATAAAAATGATCTCATGGATTATCTTCTCATGTTTTCTCTCTGTGATTACATTCCATTATTGATGCATGTAGAACGCATTCCTTGTGGCAGTTTTGATTATTGCAGTCAATCGTTCGAAATTTTTGGGATCCCAATGCATACGAAATTATAATTCTAATCTCGCACTTCCTCTGCTAGATCTGATCTCTAGGTATACCTCCTCACATTGAAATCGAAGGCCAGGATCTCACACTTTCATGGCCGATGACTCTCAAATTAAAAATTTCCGTCAGTTAACGTCCATATGCAGACAATCAACTTCGGGTTCAATTTCTGAGCAAATGAAGTAGAATTTAGAAAATCTGGCACATGTGTTTTGTACAGAATGGTCTCATTTAGCTGACATGCTAGCGGTTTTTGAAACTTCAAAGTGGTTTGAGAGCATTTCATGTTTTTATAAACAGAAAGTGAACCCAAATTACTTCTCCCTTTCCCACGTGGCAGCCAACATTACTCTATTGACAAGGCATATGGTGAATTTCCTGATAATATTGGGGTTAATGAAGAGATTCAGAATTCCATTTCTGAAGAAGTTCTATGGATTTCCAGGGTCATCGAAGGAACCTCAGGGTAATACTACAGGTATCATGATCATTGGGGAAATCAAACTCATACTGTACTATTTTTAATTATTTACCTTCAATTGGTTGTAAATGGGCAACCTTCTGTCATATGATGAAACACAAATGATTTCCAATCAGTACAGATAATTTTGCCTCAGAAGCAATTTGGGTGCAAGTTTGACATATATGAATTTTGTTCACATAATTTTGTTCCCAAAGGGAAGTACATTGATTTTGTTTTGGCTGAGACAGATACTGATCAACCTGAAGGAGGACATATTTTGCTTGGACCTATTAATGAGTCTTCTCTAGACAATTGTTTCATATCAACTAGCTATGATGCAACAACACATTTTGAGTCAACAGTGTAGGATTTTCTTGCTATGTACACCTGCATACCTGGAACCGTCGACCTAAGTGTTGCAAGTACAACTAAAGAATGATGGGCTATAACATACCAACCTTTGCCTAGTTTTTATTTCCAGCACGTTGATGCCAACGCACCTCTGCCTCAACAGAGTCTCTGCGCTGACCTCCCGGTCTTAAGGATCGTTCTAATTTCCCTTTGAGATGAAGCGACCCTTTCAATTCCTCATTGGAATCTCTATTAAAATCCGATCCACTGGTCCTTTCTTTTCCCTCACGGCCTCTGAACATGACCATGAACAATTTCCCCATAGGAAATGTGATTTCGGGCTTCAGGGTTTCCTAATTCCCGATGATAAGAATCCTCTTTCTTCTCGACCTCCCGAACGTCGAATATCCAAAATGCTGAAATGTCTTCAACAACGTTTAACCCCCATGGCTATCTCCTGGTCCATGTGACCACTATTCCATATGATCGCAGTCCTATGGCTTTCGCGATTTCAGGATTTCAAATGTTGAAACGCATTTGTCCTCAAGATTCTCGATCCTCCAAATCCTGATTTCCTAGTATGATGTTAGTTGGCCCCACAATGGAGCTCTCCACCTTGTTAGGGTTTCAGACTTCATGGTTCTGAAATGCACCTACTTCCTGTCCTCAGGATTCACGAAATGTCGAACCCCAATATGCCGATCGACTTTCCTATCGAGAATTTTTTCGAAGGCATCAATTTTTTCCATGCGTCCCTACCGATGGACAACTCATATATGTTTCAAGGTTTTCACTATGAAGTGACCTGATCTCTCGTCATCGAGATCTCCCATATCTCGATTTCCAAAATCCCGATAAGCCATCTCTTTCGTGACTTTCTTCTCCCTGTTCACGAAGGCTTTAAACCCCTCGCAGCTCCTATCAGATCCAACGGTTGACGGGTATTTGGATCAAGATCCAACAATATAGATCCGTCCTCCTTGTACGCTCCTCCTACAGCTCTCTGGACGTGAAACTCTCAACGGTCCAGATCCTTTCGACAGATTCGATGGTAGTTGTTTCTCCTCCCGATCTTTGGTGCTTTCTTCCAATGCTTGGAAGATTTTTCCAAGACCAAAGGCCTCGACATTTGCTTTCTTTTATTCTCTGCGAACTCTCTGACTTGAGTCCTCCCGTGCGTATATAAAACGTTGTCCCTCCTGAGCTTTGGGAACTCTAAACTCTTCAAAGAGTTCTGTGGCTTCTGCACTCCTTGCAATTATGGCTCCGTGCATTGAAATCACTACTCCTCCTGAGCCTATCCTTTGAATCCTCAAGGGATTCTTTGACTTCTGTGCCTCTACAGAGTCTTCATGCACACAAAGTGTTATCTCTCCTGAGCTTCTCAAACACTCAGATCTCTAAGGAAATAAATCCTTCTTCCTTTCTCCTGCAGATGGAGAATTTGGATGCCCTCCTAGCTATCCTTCACTCAAGAAACTTATTGTTGAATCATTCAGGGTGTTCAACAACCCTGTGAATATCCCTCAGTGGATTCTTCCACCAAAATACAGAACTCAACAGAGTTCTCTTCTTGTGCCGATATGCACATGGTCTCAATGCCCTCCTGGCAGAGTTATACAGAACTCACATCAGAGTTCTTCTGTGCACTCTTTGCACCTGCTCAATGCCCACCTGGTAGAGCTCTCAGAATCCTTAGTGATTCGGGTTCTTCTGTTGAACTCACAATAGATTTCTCCCTCTATGCATTCCTTGCACTGGCTCAATGCCCACCTAGCAGATCTTCATAGAACTCCTCAGAGATTCTGTCTGCAACTGTGTTCTTCTCCATAGTCTTGCCTCCTGAGGTATTCAACAACCTCAAAGGTCTTCCCTGAAATTGATGATTTCATCTTCTATGCCCACCTGGCACGCCTCTATCTGACTCCCTAGAGTTTAGAAATGCACCCTTTGTGCACGGCTATCAGAACCCACAACGTTCTGTCACACCCTCCTGGTGTGAAGCCTCAAAGACCTCTCAATCCTGAAATCAAAACAACTCCTGCAAATGCATAAACTTAACATACATTCACAAAACATAAAGAACACTCACAGACATTCATTTAACACAAAAACATGCAGGAAAAACTATTGTTCGTATTAAAATGGAAAATGCTTGTTTACAATGGTGTTCCTGAGCACGGCCTGTAACAAGGTCTCGGCTCTTATCTACTCTCTTTTCTTATCTACTAACTCCTCCCCTCTCAAAATGAGATCCAAATTTATCTTTTACATGAGGGGGCTCTTCGAGCTCTTCCCTCCAATCTACCTACCCTATTCAATTACATTGAATGGTCTGTCTAGTCCACAAATCGGATCTAGATCTCAGCCTTACAAACATTAAAGCATACCTACTCTAATGCCCGCACAAAGGCACGACTCCATGGCTCAACAACCTACAACATTAATTACATTCAAATTCAAATTTGAAAATGAGGTTTGCACCTCTCTTCAGCCTTAAATGTATGCGCTGTCGTGGCTGGCTGGCTGGCTGGCTGATGTGGAGAGATGCTCCTGCATCACACGTTCTTAATTGTTTTATAATTTTTGGTGCTAGGCCTCTATTCAATTAGATTTTTCCTTTGCTCATGTCCCCCACACTAGAAGATCAAGAGAAACATCTTTTAGTAAAACATTTACGTTCTTTGGTTGAAATTATAAGAACATGGTCTTAATAATGAAAATCAAAACATTTTTTTGAAGACTATTGAATGATATAAATGTTGGTTATTATACAAAGGAAGGGATGGTTATTTTGATTTGCGAGTTCAATTGTTTTGTAAATATTTTTCATTGTAGGGTTATTGTAAATAGGGTTTTGTAAATAAAGAAAAAAACTTAAAAAATTTAATAAAAAATTTAAAAACAATTAAAACAATTTTTTTTTTAAATTTTGCGAATGAACTTGGAAACTTTTCAAAACCAAAATTTCATTGTATTAAAAAATATGTTTTGTGCTAACTTGTTTGCGTAAGTCACTTAAAAATAGGTTTTGATGAAGAGGAGTGCTTAAGATGCTTTTCAGGTATAAAAATGTGTTTCACTTTATTTACATTTGATTTAAATGTGTTGTTTTGCCATTTATCTTTTGCGTTGCTCTCACAATTTTGTTGCAGGGAAATACTAACCTTTTACAGGTTCAAGGCAATCAAATTGCATGCAAAAGTGATTTCATAAATCACATAACATTTCTATAAAAAACATGCTTCATGAATACTTGAAAGAGTTGAGTTTTCTATTGTGCTTGTCATAACATTTGCTACCATTAAAAAGAAATTTTCTTAGAAACCATTTGTGTCATGACATGAGCGCTTCTCTTTCCTCTTTCAAACTTCATTAGTCATTCATGATAAATCCTATTTCATCATTTGATATGTTGTGAGCCTAAAACTTTTCTATCCATCGCTACTACCTTATGACTTCCCACATGATTAATTTTCTAAGTTGCCTATATTTCGCCTGATTGCACCTATCTTTTGCCTCATTCTCGAGTCTTTTTTTGCCATTTTTCAGATTCTTGAAATATGAAAAAGCAACGAGCATAAACTAACTAGGGCTCGAAAAATCCACTAGTAAGTGTTCACTATTCCACCAAATCATTTTCTGCAATTTTTTATATTTTCACTCGTGTTGGATGATGTGGGATACATTAAGTCCCACCTTTCAACAAGTCTCTTTCCATCAAATTCAACACCTTATCTGGAACAGGAACTAGAGACTATTTAGTACCCTAGAATCTCCATGCCTTAATGGAAAATTTCCTTGCTAACAACCATGGGAATACATCAATGTCCCTTGATTGATAGATCTTACAGGTGACTCGACACCAAAACCTTTATTCGTACCTGTTAATATGTACTATTGGTACCTTGAGGCCCATTGACATCAATGGTGGGTCCTCTCACATTGGTTAATGACATATATTAATGGTTCGTAATCCAATGATTTCTTTTTGTATTCGACTACAAAACATTCATTCACACAACAAAGATTTGTACCATGGGTAAGAGCTTTGAAGTTGTTGCATATTTTATGATTTTGGTTGATTCCTCTTATAAATAAAAGGAGGACAGGTTCAGAGTTAGTCAGAGATTTGTTTGCTCCAAAATGAGAATTTTTCTATACCTCAGCAAGTTCGGTACTTGCCCAGTTGCAGTGGGTTTTTCAGTTATAGATCTTTGAGCTTGATATCTGACTAGATATAATTTTGATCTGGTTGTTCTCACTGCAGTTATTGTTTCTTTCCATTTTCAGTATTTTCAGATTCTGTTCTGCACCAGTTTTGTACTCGTTTCGTACCAGTTTTGCACTGGTTCGTTTCATCACTCTTTCACCACATGTTCATTACCAAACAATACTAGAGAATGTAGAATTCTTTTCAGCCGTACCACAGTTCCACTTTCAGATTCTAGTTCTTAATTCTATGATCAACAACAACATCAACCACATTCCTATTGTAGAGTTCATCAACTTTTTGGGTAAGTGGAGGTATGTTCTTTTCTAATCTTTAATCATGCAATTCCTTAAGTGATAAAAATAGATAAATTTGGAAAATTTC
>ML802097.1:217643-229814 GCA_009831015.1 Picea engelmannii
CTGATTCAAAGTGCTATTTCTGTTGCTATTTCGTATATCATTTCTGTGTATTGTGAATATTATGCTAGATATTTTACTGTTATTCTGTCATTTCTAGCATTTCGTTTCTGTTCTGCATATTTTATATATCTGGTATCTTGCAAAAAATGCCAATAGTTAGGATGAATTTAAATAAATAGAGTGATTGCATTCTAATCAATGGATTTTGTGTAACGTCCCCAACCACCAACAATCTTGGACATCTCTCTTAGCTATGATACCATTTTGTAACATCCCCATCCACCAATAGGTCGAGAAACATCACTTCTTGGATGTCTCTCTTAGCTCAGATACCATTTTGTGTATTTATATGCATATCTATCTAATGCAAATTAACAACTATAACATTCTTCTCATGCCACTATTCATGTGGAAATAATCATTAAAAACATTCGACCAATATATGCATATAGACAACATATTTTGACCATACATAGATTAGTGTTGAAATAGTAGTAAGCCTACAAATACAACATAAATGATATATCTAGGAATTACTCATCAATTTATAAAACATGTACAATTACACAACATACAATCAACAAAGATTTGGTACTTATATTTCAATAGATGACCACCAACTGCATGCAGACCTTCCACGAACCTCCCAGCCTTATACCACACTGCTCATCACACTCAACAGTGGGTCACCCCCAAGTTGGAACTAAACTCCACCGAGAAAGGGATTCCTAGGCTTTTCAAGGGAAACAAGAAAGTCGCACAGGTCAACGGGAAGGATTATCTCCCATGGTTAGCTCACAGTAAAAGCCTAGAACCTCTCATTTCACACATGTCTATCCCACCATAGGAAGTGGGCCTCTTCACTGCTCAATAGTCCTTCGGCTTCCCCACTTCCCTTCTAGGGCTTCAACAACTGGCTAAAACAAGAACTTGTCAAGCACTATAGTTGCAGTTGGACTCCCTATGGGAAATCACTTCCCCAACAACCTCTCTCACATGGAGAGAGTTTCTTGTAGGCTTGAAAACCTACTTATTTAGTCCACGAGCCTGACAACCCTTCTCTTCAAACCACATGCCTAACAACCTGCTTCTTCAAACTAGCTTCTAAGTCAATTCTAGTAAGGTGATGGAAACAACAAAGCTCAGTATAGAACAGATGATGGAAGCAAGCCACACTTAGTCAAGGAATTGTGTGGGTTGTAACAACGAAACGTTAAGGAACAATATGACTCAATAAAGTTACATGTGTATTGTACTTCACAAGAAATACATAGGATAACTCAAATATGACTGTAGGTTCCAAAGGTGTGTGCTTGTTCAGAGGTCGATGATGGAGATGATGGCTTAGTACGTGAGTCAGTGGGTTAATTAGGTAGGGTGGCAGAATTGTGATCATGCGATGGTCACAAGAATGGCGAGGAGGAACCCCCAACGAGTTGGATTTCCTAGCTTTAAACTACATGTGCCCAGTTTGACACATGTCTTCCTGAATCCACATGAGTTCCCCTTACCACTCATTCCCTTTACCAGGAACTTAGGACAACACTGAACATGTCCACCTTAGCGTTTAGGAAATAATAATAAAATATTATTCCCTTAGACGTGAGCCCTCTAGCTTAGACTCTAGGCCTAGACACTTATCCCCCTCCCTTACCCTACCTAGTGGAGCTTAGTACCCCATAACTCTTTCTTCGTGGTCGGTCTACAAGAAGTAGTGTAGTTTTATTAATGATATGTGCATTTACTTATACAAAAAAAAGGCTCATGGACTCAAGCATCTAGGCTCTCCAACCTAATAAACATATAAGTCTTCAGCTTATAAACACTTGGCTCACCAGCCTATAAACATAATTACAATTCAACAGGGGATCGGGCTTGGGATGTTACAATCCCCTCCCCTTATTTTTGCATTGTCCTTAGTGCAGCTTACTTACACAACAACAAAAAGATTTCCAAAATCTTAAAAAAAAATGTGGGTACTCTTCTCGCATAGCATCTTCATTCTCTCATAGGTCCACTAAACTTTTACAAATTCTATGGCACGGTTCCAGAGCTTCTTGCTTTTACGGTCCAATATACACACCAGATGCACCTCAAAAGCACTTTCCTGCTCCACCTGAATCACATTCCAATGAATAACATGATTAGCATCAGGTACCTATTTATTGAACAATGACACATGAAATACATTATGTATAGACATGCATGCAGGCAATGCAATCCTATATGCTACTGGACCAATCCTCTCTATGATTTCAAATGACCCACAATATCGAGCTGCCAACTTTGAACAATTTCCCAACTTCAGGGAGGTTCTGTTGGCCTTCACTCTCAGGAATACATGATCCCCTACTTTAAATTCCCTGTGAGTTCTGTTCTTATCAATATAGCTTTTCTTCCTATCTTGGGAAGCCTTCAAATTCTATTTAATCTTCAACATTTTCTCTTCCATTTTCTTGAGAAACTCTGGCCCAACCACTTCCCTGTCAACTGGGTTATCCCAACTTACTGGGGGGTTGCACTTTCTTCCATAAAGTGCTTCAAATAGACGCATCTTCAGTGATGCTTGATACCAATTATTGTAGGAAAAATCTACCAAGTGTAGATAATCTTCCCATTTAGATGATTTTTCCATCACATACATCCTTAGAATGTCCTTTATCACTTGGTTCACCCTTTCTATTTTCCCATCTGACTCAGGATGATATGCTATGTTGAAGTTCAGATTTGTTCTAAACCCTTTGAATAACTCCTTCCAGAACTTTGATGTAAACTTTGGGTCTCTATGACACACAATTGTCTTGGCTATGTCATGCAAGCATGATACTTTCCTCATATAAATAGAAACAACATTAGTTTATTTATGATTAGTCTTCATAGGAATGAAATAGGAAGCTTTAGAAAGATTGTCCACCACCACCATGATTGCATCATGTTGTTTTCTTGTTCTAGGAAATACCGTGATGAAATCCATTGTTACAACTTCCCATTTCCACTCAGGAATGGGTAATGGCTGCAGTAAACCCACTGGGTGTCTATTCTCAATCCTTACCCTTTGACATTCCAAACATTTGGCAATAAAATCAGCAATATCCCTCTTCATGATTGGCCAATAATATTGGATTTTGACTACCGAGATTGTTTTCTGATATTCTGGGTGTCTTGCATAAGGTACATTGTGCATTTATTTTAAAATTTCACTCTCAATTCAGAAGATTTGGGTACATAAAATCTATTTATGTACATGATAATTCCATCAATTCCCAACTCATAATCCTCAACTTTCAGTTTCATTTTACCTAGATGCAATTTTGTTACCAATTCCATGTATTGCAAATATAATTTTGCAGCCTCCATAATTCTGTGTTTCAAATATGATTGGTACATGATAATGGTTGTAGTGTGCAAATCATGCACTCTTCTGCTGAGTGCCTCAACCACTATGTTCTCTTTTCCTTTGATATGCTTTATATCAAAGTCATATTCACTGAGAAACTTTAACCATCTTCTTTTCCTGGAATTTAGAGTTGTCTGATCAAACAAATACCTCATACCATTATGGTTTTTCCTCAGCTCAAACCTCTTTCCCATGAGTTAGTTCATCCACTTATTCAAAGTGTGAACTATGGCTACCAACTCCAAATCGTGAGTGACATAGATCCTTTCATGTTACTTCAACTTCCTTGATTGATAAAATACAAAAAACCCATTTTGACTAAGGAATCCACCCAGTTATTTACATGCATCTGTGAATACAATGAAGTCTTCATTTGGATCTACAATCCTCAGAATTGGAACACTGGTTAACCGTTGCTTCAATTGTTGGAAGCTTCTTTCACATTCTTTTGTCCATTGAAATTTATTCCCCTTCCTTTGCAAGGAAGTGATGGGGTGGGATATTCTCAAAAACCCTCCAATGAACCTTCTGTAGTAACCATCTAGACCCATGAAGGATCTGACTTCTATCAAATTCTTAGGTGTTTTCCACCCTTTAATGGCCTTAATATTTTCAGGGTCCACTGCTATCCCTTCTTTAGATATGACATGTCCAAAGTAATGAATTTTGTTTTGATAAAATGAGCATTTGCTCAACTTGACATACAACTGATGCTCTCTTAGCACTTGCAACACCATCCTCAAATGATGCTCAGGATTTTCCTCTAACTTGAAATATACAAGGATGTCATCCAAAAATACAATGACAAACTTGTCTAAATATTCCTGGAAAACACCATTCATTAAGCACATGAAAATGGTTGGTGCATTTGACAACCCAAATAGCACCACTATGACCTCATAATGATCATACCTTGTCTTGAAGGTAGTCTTATTGATATCTTCCTCTTTAATCCTTACCTGATGGTATCCTGACCTAACATCTATCTTGGAAAATATCCTTGCATCCTTTAATTGATCAAAGATATCATCAATCCTTGGCAAATGATACTTGTTCTTTATAGTTATTTTATTCAATTGTCTAAAGTCTATGCACAATATCAACATCCCATATTTTCTTTTCACAAACTCTATTGTGGCACCCTAAGGTGAAACACTTACACATATATACCCCTTCTTCAGAAGTTCTTCAAGATAAATTTGCAACTCCTTCAGTTCTGTTGTACTCATTCTGTAAGGAGTCTTTGACACTAGAGCTGCTCCAAGAATTAAATTTATAGATAAATAAATATCTCTTTTTGGGGGTAGTCCTGGTACCTCCTTGAACACATCTTCAAAGTATTTTAGGACTGCATGATCCTCCAAATTTGGCACCTTATCCTTATGTTCTTCCTTCATATGGGATGGAAATATTTGACAACCTTTACTGTAGCCTTTCTTCAACTGCATTACTAAAATTTATCTTATAGTTACTACCCTTAGAATTCCTTGGACTGTTCTCTGATTTCCTTCCTCATCTAGGAAAGTGAATTCCTTGTTACAACATTCTAATATGGCATGGTGTTGGTCCAACCAATCCATACCAATTAAGGAGTCATCAGATCCTAAAGGCAAGATGTTCAAATATTTGCTTGTGCTCAGTCCATTCATGTCCATAATACATGACTTAACCATCTCATTTACTTTTCTTTTGGCTTCGGTAGCCAGCTGCACCAACCAATATTCATGCTTTCTTCTTGGAAAATGAAAACCTTCCACCATATTAGGATATATATAACTATGACTAGCTCGTGAATCAATTAAAATAGTAATGGTTTGGTTGTTGATCATACCTTCCAGTTCAATCATATGTGATTGATACTTTGCTTTCTTTTTGTCCAAGACTACATAGATCGTTGGTATATTTCTTCCTATGTCCCCCACTGTTTCAGCTCGCAAAACATTGTGAACAACTTTCACTTTGTCACTTCTGTGAGGATAATATCTAAACATATGATCACCTTTACAACCCCAACAATGACTACATTGTTGCCTTGGCTTTTGACCACCTGTCTCAATCATTTCGGGTTCTCTAAAATTTGGTTGTCCCTGATGATTATTTCTAAAGAATGGTGGCTTAATTCCCTTCTTCCTCTAATCGGTATTGAATTTCTTCTTGTCTTCCCAATATTTTTGGAGAGTTGGACTTGCTTTTTGTTGATCATATAGTCACTAGCTCGCCTTATTGTCTCCTCCAATTTTTTGGGATCATCATGTTGTATTTTGTCACTGATGAATGGTGGAAAACCACTCAAGTACCTATGAATCTTGACTATCTCATCCTTGATCAAAGAGATATACTTCAACAATTATAAAAACCTTCTTTCATACTCATCAATGGACATACTTCCCAGCTTGAGTTCAAAGAAATATTTCATTTTCTTATCATAGTACCTCTTAGTCAAGTATTTATTTTCAAAATAATTCTTCAATTCCCTCCATGTAACGTTTTTCTCATCAATCTGCTACACCTACACCAACTGATCCCACCACACGGATGCCTTACCTTTGAGTTGATATATGAAAATTATTCCTTCTGCATGAGAAGAATAATTATGCAATTGAAAATACTTTATCATGCCCAACAACCATGTCTCTTCATATTCATCCTTCTTGTGCTCCCCATAAAATGTACTAGGTTTGATTGTGTTCATTTCTACTCATAGCTCATCCTCCCATGACCTCTTATGCTTCCTAATAGGGGATATAATTTAGTTTTTGTATGCTCTCTTATTGGAATGCCTCAGGGAGCGTTGGTGATGTTTGCTATCACGTTTTTTTCTTCTGTGACTTCCTGATTTACTTGAGCCACTCTCTTTATCCAATTTGTTTTCTGTTATTTCTAGGATCAACATCAAATTTATGTTGAATTCTCCCTGTTGCTCCCTCTCCTTCATGTTCTTTTTTTTTATCTACTTGGTGAGTTTGGACATTTATCCCCAACTTTTTAATGTTTTTCATCATGTTCCCTTGTTTATCTATGTCTTATCCATGCCCATTGGAGTTTGATCCTTCAAATCCCAAATAGACATACATTCCTCTAACTTCATTCCCCAAACTATAAGAATCCCATGCCTCCTTCCTTTATCTAAACCATGGAATGAATTCAGTTCAGTTCTGTCAATTGTTAACTCTATAAAAATGTGCAGTCAACTGGAACCTTTTGGGAATGCGTCGTCGTATCTTCCCTGCACCTTTCCAAGATCTAACGGCTCACGGTGATTCATGAATTCTCCTAGGGAAATTCCAACCATCCATTCTCCCTAATGCATTCTATGAAATGGATCAAGTACTCCCTCCATGAAGACTTGTTTTCCTACATGTAAACTTGCAGTGCCTGCTTAAACACTTCAAGCACAACTTGCCTACGCTGTTCTTCAACAACTCAACGACCTACCCTTCCTGAGATTTCCCACGACTTTCAAGTCCTTAGAAAAAAAACCCTCTTGCACGCACTCCTGGTGACAACCCTTCAATCATGGCTAAGTGTTGAAGTCTCTTCCGACCCTGCACACACCTGCAGCAACAATCCTTTGACGCTTCACTCAGGTTCACAACCCTGAGTATTTTACCTAGTCTGCGCACTCCTTGCACAGATCTTTTGCCCAACTGCACCTTCGAGGAAATGAGAACAAAATCTATCTTTATTTGAACCCTTCTATCAACGCACTCCTTGTGGAAAATTCAACTGCACTCCTTGCAGGAACCTCTGGCTCAAATAGAGAAACAATTGAAACTCATTCCTTCACCCTCTCAGACTTCAATTCAACCATGAAATTATATACACAACATATAAAAGCAATGTATAACAGGAAGCAAACATTCATGATCATATCAACATCAAATATACACAGAGAACAAAAAAAACCATGAATTTGAATCAGAACTCTTCTATTAATTCAAATGTCTATACATGGGTGTTTTTACACAGCTCTCTGCATGCTCTTGTTCCTGAATGCTCCATCTAATCCTAAATAATGTTACAATGAAAAATGAGGGTGTCTATATCTGTTCTCCCTCCTTCTTCTAAAACTTTCTAATCTATGAATTAAAATCCTATCTACCTGCATTAACTATATTAAATGCCTCCTATCTTCTTAAGGGAGAGAGTTATCCGCTCAAGGTACATTACAATACAAAAGTGTGCCTCATTAAATTATCACATTAATGTCAGTGCAACAGTTTCAAGGTGTTTCAAACTTCATGCTGGACGCCTTCCAGCTGTCTTCCGCTTCCATGTTGGCTCACTTGACGTGTTGGCGATGCTCCTGCATCATACTCCCTCGCTTGAAAACTTTCATGGGCTCCTGTCCATGAGCTCCTGCACGGTATGTCCATGCTTCAGAATCTCTGCTGGATTTTCCCAGCTGGCATCTTCAACTGGATGATTCATCCACTTGACCAGATACTTGAAGTATTTCTTTCGCCTAGTCTTCTTGATCACTCTCTTATCCAGTATGCACTCCATTTGTGGCTTCTCTGCAACTGGCATCTGTTTCGTCCACTGGATCACTGGATCCTCTATTCCAGTCTCTACTTCTCCGGTCCTATATGGGTATAAATCTGCGACATTGAATATCAGAGATATTTCGATCCCATCCGGTAATTCGATCTCATAAGCATTTTCCCCCAATTTCCTCAAGACCTTACATGGACCAATTTTCTTCATTTTCAATTTATTGTATGTTCCCCTCGGGAACCTTTCTTTCCTCAAGTGTGCCAGAACTAGATCACCAACTTCAAACTGAAGTTGTCTCTGATGCTGATCTGCTCTGTGCTTATATTCCTGGCTTGATTTCAGCAACCACTCCTTCACCCTGCTGTGAAGTTCTTTCATCGCCTCAGCAAATTCTTCTTCACTAGCGCTGCTAGTTGCAGTCTGTTCTGAATCCCTTAATTCAGAAACTCCTCTCAGCTGCATCCCATAGAAAACTTGAAATGGACTTTTTCCTGTACTCTGGTTCACTGAGTCGTTGTATGCAAACTCTACTTGGGGTAATATACTATCCCACCGGCTGTGGTGCTCTGTCACCAGGCTTCTCAGCAAGTCTCTCAGACTTTTGTTCACCACTTTCGTCTGCCCATCCATCTGAGGATGATAAGCTGAACTAAACTCCAAGTTAGTTCCCAACTTCCTACATAAGGTCCTCCAAAAATGCCCTATGAATTTAGTGTCTCTGTCCGAAACTATGCTTTTCAGCAAACCATGAAGTCGAATGACCTCTTTGAAGAACAGATTTGCGATGTGAGTCACATCGCTAGTTTTCTGACATGGGATAAAATGTGTCATCTTAGAAAACCTATCCACTACCACAAATATGGAATCAACACCCCTTTGCATCCTTGGCAATCCCAATACAAAATCCATGTTGATCGCATCCCATGACCTCTCAGGTATGGGAAATGGTTGATAGAATCCTGCATTATGCTTCCTCCCCTTCGAATTCTGGCAAATTCGACAACTGTCAACGAACCACTTGACCTCTGAGCACATCCCTAGCCAAAAGTATGACTTGCTTAGCTTCGCGAATGTTTTGTCATGACCAAAATGTCCTGCTAATCCACCACTGTGTTTCTCCTTCAACAAGTTCTCCCTCATGGAGCATTTCGGAATACACAGTTTATTGCCTCTGAACAACAATCCTTCTTGGATCATATAGTCTATCCAAGGGATTCTATATATGAGAGCCGGATTCTCAGCTACTTCATACACTTTTGCAAAATCTTCATCACCTGCGTACATGTCCCTGAGATCATCAAAACCTAAGGTCTTGACTCAGAACTCCTGCATCAGCAAACATTTCCTGCTTAAAGCATCAACCACTTTGTTAGCAGTACCTGAAATGTGTTTAATCACAAATGTGAAATTTTTCATATACTCTACCCATTTTACATGTCTCTAATTCAACTTCTCTTGTTGAGTCACAAACTGTAATGCGTGGTTATCACTATATAAAACAAATTCTTTTGGGATCAAGTAATGCCTCCACTTCTTCAGTGCCTAGATGATAGCATAGAATTATTTATCATACATGGAGTATTTGACCTTTTCCTCATTCAACTTCTCACTGAAATATGCAATCGGTATGTCTTCTTGACTCAATACCGCTCCTATGGCAAACCCGCTTGCGTCACATTTTACTTGAAATGGCTTTTGGAAATCTGGCAACACCAAAACTGGTTGTTCCGTGATCTTCTACTTCAAAAGATTGAAGCTCTTCTCAGCCTCTGTTGTCCAATGAAAAGATTTATGTCTTTTCTTCACTGTCTCCATCATCGCTATGTTAATCCCACTAAAATTCCTGATGAACTTCCGGTAGAAACTAGCCAATCCGTGAAAATTTCTCACCTCGAATGCACTTCTCGGTGATGGCCAATTATTAATCACTTCTACCTTATCTGGATCCATCCTTAACTCATTCGTCGAAATAAAAAACCCCAAATAAGTGAGTTATGTCTTCATAAATGAGGATTTATTCATATTAATCAACAACTTCTCCCGTTGTAGCTTCTGCATCACTGTAGCCAAATGCTTCAAGTGTTCTGCCACTGATATATTGCAAATCAATATGTCATCCAAATACACAATGACAAATTTCCCGATGAAATCCCTCAGGACTTCATTCATCAACCTCATAAAGGTACTTGGTGCATTTGTTAAGCCAAACGACATGAAAATGCATTGATACAGTCCTTCGTTGGTTTTGAAGGCCGTCTTCCACTCATCACCTTCTCTCATGCGAATCTGGTGATACCCGCTTTTCAAATCAATCTTTGAAAAATACTTTGCCCCACTCAAGAATTTCATTAGATCATCCATCCTCGGCAATGGAAACTCATACCTAATGGTTATATTATTGATCGACCTTGAGTCGGTACACATTCTCCAACCTCCATCCTTCTTCGGACTGAGTACCATTGGAACAACACACAAACTCAAGCTTTCCCTGACCAATCCTTTGTCCAACAACTCCTGGACTTTCCTTTTAACCTCCTCATTCTCCTGCGACGTCAACCTGTACACGGCTTTGTTTGGAAAACTAGCTCCTGGTATGAGGTCAATATGATGACTCACACTCCTCATCGGTGGTAACGAACGAGGTAGTTCATCCACTATAATGTCAGTGAACTCTTCCAGCAGTTCCTGAACTTCCTCTGGTAGATCATCCACTCTTGTGCTAGTCATAACAATCCTCAACTTTCTGACCACAAAGAATTGGGAAGGATGTAAGAAGTTCCTTCCCACTCATGATAAGTACTGTGTTGCTTACTTCCGGCTTCACCTCCTTATCCCTTATTGGAAGCAACATATGGGTTCTCCCATTCTTCTCTAGGGTATATGTGTTCATTCTCCCGTCATGAATCACATTTCTGTCATATTTCCATGGTCTACCCAGCAATAGATGACATACATCCATAGGAATGACATCACATAAGATCTTATCATTATATCCTCCTATCTTGAATTCAACTAAAAACTGTTTAGTGACACTTACCTGATGTCCCTTTCGTAGCCATGAAACTCTGTATGGGCTTGGATGATCAGTTGTCTCCAGCTCCAGCTTCTCTACCATCTCCGTAGATACGAGATTATCCGTGCTACCACTGTCCACGATAACCTTGCATACCCTATCCCTGGTCTTGAAAGCAGTCCAAAAGAGTCTGGTCCTTTGAACTTAACTCCCCACCTCCTTCTCGGGTGTCAAAAGGACTTTTCGCATCATGAGCGATCTTCCGCCTTCTACATATTCTACCTCAACATCATGCCTCTGTGCATCGGTGATGTAAAATTCTCCAATGTCCTTCTTTTTCTCTGGACACTTATAGGACTTCTGCCCATTCTTTCCACATGTAAAACATTTGATGACTCCACCTCTTCCTCTTTCTCTACCTCTGGTACGAGGAAATATGTTGTTATCAACATATCCTTCACTCTGCTCTGTATGTTGTTCTCTTGGTTCAACGTATGACCCTCTCTGTGAGGTTCCACCTCTCTCTGCATGAGTCTGAGGTTTCTTCCATTCCTCCTTGGGCTTCTGGTATTTTTCCTGGGTAACTTCTTTGCCTCTGGGCTGACTTCTGCCTCGGTCCCTCTGACTCTGTTTTCGGCTCAACTTCTTGTTGTTGGGAAAAATACCCTACGGACTAGCAAACTAGGGTCAGACTTGCATGCAGATTTTTGACCGTAAAAGAAATTACTTTTTTTCCTACCACCCAAAACTTAAACCCCTCTTTCGTGATACATGCATGGAAAGGAACTACTAACCTTTTTACTGATGTTTGGTGTAGATCCTCAGTTGCACTTTTCCCGCTTGCTTGCTCCGCTCCTTCCAAAGATAATCCTGCAATCAAGACAAACCACTACGCATGCATGCTACTTTTCTACTTGAGGGTTATAAATTAAGAATAAATTAAACAAATCACATATAACTCATGCATTGGGATGGGAAAAGTATTATTTTATTATTTTCAAAAATGAATCAACTTACAATCAAAGTCAAGACCGGACACCGCTCCTTGATCCTGATCCTGGGCTCCTCCTCTTCTTTGTCCTCCAACTGCTTTGCGTTAATTCTCCTTAGGCTTGAGGAAAGTGTTAAGGTCCTAACCCGCACATGGGTAGATTAATGTATTCGGATGTAATAAAGGTCAATATTAATAAGACCTTTCAATAAAAGAGAATTAGGTGGATGTAAGAAGACCTAATAGAAGCTTCTGCTTCTAGAAGGATCTTCC
>ML802097.1:246714-266273 GCA_009831015.1 Picea engelmannii
GCACAATGAACTTTTGAAAACAAGTTAGCTGTGGAAAGTAAAAATGACAATTTTGCAAAAGAAGACTTTACAATCCAAATTTAAGTCAAACCCAAATCTAAAATTTTGCAGCTAAAAGACTCAACAATGAATTGAGGAAACCATCAATAGCTATGCTATCCACCGTAAAAATCAACCAAAATGATGGTGCTATTTTGGGAGTTAACAGTAAGGAAGATGAGGTTTTAAGTCAGTTGTATCTAGCACAATGGTACCCAGGTTACAAGTCTTAGTAGAGCTTAAAGCAGTTAGCAAGGCTTTCCTCTGAGTAGGGTATCTTTGGAGGACCTCCAAAGCGGACATCGCACAAGGGGTTTGTGATAAATCTTCCACCATAGAGTAATTCTGGGCAGCCCTTGCGTTTTGGTTGTGATAAGCTTTCTTAAATGCACCCTTTGGAATGCGTGTCATTGTTTCACCCTACGTCTTCTCGATCTGTAGAGGAAGAGATGAGATCTCAGCTTCTTTACCCTTCTCAGAGGTGCTTGGTTTACTATAGTTGTGCGCTCTAGTTGTTATGAAAGCATCACCCCTAACCATATATACGTTCATGGATGAGGAATTGTTTGGAGGAGGGAACGTTTCTTGGCTGCCCCCTTCGGTACTTGTAGAGGCTTGAGTTAAATTTTTCCCATGATGTAAGGGATTAGTCAACACGGCTTGTTGTTGCTGTGTGACAAACTTTTGGGCCTCTGCAAGTCGAGGACAAAGATGGGTCAAGTGGTCTTCCGCACACAAGTTGCACAGATACCTCGCCTTTCGTTTTTCCGTGGTGCCCTCACCAGTGGTATCAATGGGTTTTTTCTCCCCCTTACCCTTCTTTTGTTGTT
Organism: Picea engelmannii; assembly: GCA_009831015.1. Taxonomy (NCBI): domain Eukaryota; kingdom Viridiplantae; phylum Streptophyta; class Pinopsida; order Pinales; family Pinaceae; genus Picea; species Picea engelmannii. The sequence continues at coordinate 247,584 of ML802097.1, forward strand.
TTTTCTTCCCTTCAGGCTGCTGGGTGGCCTTTGGGTTAGTCGTCTGCACGGAGTGTACTTTCGACATTTGGGTAGGAAGAGCAGTCAAAGTAGTAGTCTAGTTGGCCGCTGAGTGTTGTATAGATAACTGTTGCAATTGCTTTGTCAATTGCTCAGTAGGCTTGGTTTGTGCTGAGCCAACAATACCATTGGCATGTGGTCCATCTCTCTGTCTAGTTTTATCTAGTATCGATCGTGGTGCATTCGGAAGGATGTTGTACAATAAACCAGACTGAGAATAGATAAGATCAAACTATTGAGCCCTCATGATGGCATCTTCTTCGGAGAAAACTCCTGAAGTCGCGACGTCTTTGGATAATTGTGGGACTAAAGACTTAAGGAACCACTCAAGCAAGAATGTTGGTGGGACTGGTACTTTGATTAGACTCTTTCGGCGTCTCCACTCTCTGATATGATCAGAGATATGGTCCGCTGTCATCTGTTCGAAATTGGCAAGCAGCTCTGTGCCAGCATTGTATCTCACAGGTAACTGGAAATGGTTAAGGAAGGCCATCACCAGTTCACCAAAAGAATAATATCTTGAGCGATCAAGCTCGATGTACCATATCGCAGCACTCCCGATAAGAGTGCGTTGAAACAATCGCAACTGGATGGAGTCATATTTCAATGAGTTAGATGAACACCAAAGATGGAAGGTAGTCACGTGATCACCTGGATCTTCGTTAGGCTTGGCCTCAAACTTTGGAATGTCTGAAGGAAACTTCGTTGGCATAGGAGGCCAACATGGATCTTGACAAATAGGATCATTTAACAACCTTGTCAAATATGGCAAGTGTAACGTCGCCAGGAATGGTAGTTTGGGTTGTTGTTGATAGCCTGGGAAAAAGGGTCCTGGAGTTTGACTGGCACCAGGTTTCCATGAAAAGTTTGGCTGCTGGCTCGGATTCTGGTAGAAACCATGGCCCTGACAATCGTAAGGATTTTTCATATGTGGAGACATCATTAGTTGATTCCCCATAAAGGACATAGGATGTTGGGCATTCATCGTGTTTGATGGACTTTGGGAAGGATTACCCCATGCTGGTCCTGCTGGGAGAGGCATAGAAGTCTGCCCGGGGTTCCATTGACTATGGAAAAAATTACCCCAGAATGGCATTCCAGAGGAGGGAATGGCTCCTTGTCCTGAGTTCCAAGGTCCTGGTATATGTGCCCCTGGCGCAGGAATAGTACCCTGCACCGGAGTAGACTGTCCAAAGATGGGAGTGACCCCATATGGGAAAGCATTGGATGTGAAAGTGTTGTTACCAAACATCACGTTCCAAACAAATGGTGACGAACCTACCAGCATAGTGTGTGCAGGTGTTCCTTGACTCCCGGCTCCAAATAAACTAGTGTGTGCAGGCTGCCCGGCGGACTGCTGATGCGGACCACCAAGCGAAGGGGACGAAGGAGGAATATGACCTCCAGCGTAAGGAAAAGCATTAAAAGGGACAGGAATTCCCCCAAGTTGACCTTGCAGAGGAGCGTTAGAGCTCCCTTCCCCCAGACCCAAAGTCTGTAAAGTGGAGTAAGCGAGTGCAGGACTTGTACCCGAACTAGGCATACTGTATGAAAATGGAGGGCCTGTTGCACTAGGTGTGAAGGGAGTTGTGGCTACTTCTATAAATGGGATCGGTCCATTGTGCGACGTAGTTGCGGCCGAGACCATGGTGGCTTAGACCAACGACGCCAAGTTAGGAGATGCTTCTCCTATGGTAGAAACAATGGTGGGAATGGAAGAATTCCCAGAGGAAGTAACATCGTTTGTTTCCATGGCTGTGTGAGGCACTGACAGGCATTCATAAAATTGAATTGGTACAATAACTTGTGGCCAAGTATCAGTGGTTGGGGTTTCAACCGAGCCAATATTGGTGGTTGATTCCTCCGGGAGTTGTTCAGGCACAATGGTTTGTAACCCGGTTGCTTTGAAATACCCTTGTTGGTCTAGCTTCCGCCTCAATGGTGGCGAGGGTGGCTCCAGTATAACCGGCGGTAGGCCTAAAAGCCTTCATGACCGGTGGAGCTGGGGATCCTCCACTGTGTGAGAAGATCCAAGACACGCTAAGGTATTCTACACATTCAAACAGTAACACACACTAAAAATAAGCCCCTAAGAGATAAGACAAGCAATCACTAACTATTTTGAAGAACAGTTACAACAACCAACACTAGAGCAACTTACCGGTGCAAGTGCAACTCGAATACGGAAGAACCCTCAGGGTATACTCTACAAAGCATGGCCTGATGTCTATCCTAGGTACCGTGGTATACCCCCGTAGTCACCTATGTATGTCCCTAAAAAGATTGGCAACTAGTTTGCCAGCATGCGAACAATCACCAGGCGGGTACAGTCGATAGTCGGGTAGACCACAATGAGCAGGGTATCAAGCCTGAAAGCTGTCAAGGGTGTCGAGAGAAAATGGTCTGGAAGACAACTGAGGACCTCGAATGGATTCGAGACCCATGAAGCCCTGTGGCAAATGCAAACGACGGAATCCCAAAACAAATCCTCGATATGTGTTCTCCACTATGCTTGGTCCGACTTTGGAGGGGTTATCTCCGCTACCTTTCCTCACGCGCCCTCGTGTTTATCTCCTGTGTTAGAGGGGGGTCCCGGATAATTTCCACGTAACTAGACTTCTACACTCCCTATCACATACTCCAATGTTTGGTTTTGAGTGGCCTTGGAGAGTTTCCTCTCCAACCTAATCCAAGGCCCTAGTCCTGAACTAGTTTGTGAACCCTACAAACAAAAAGTCTAATAGATTTTTAAATTAGCGTTGCTTTTATGGTATTTTTTACATCACGGGATATGAAGGTGAAACTGATGATGTGAAAAGACTCAAAGCAAAAATGAATGAAAAAAGCTGGAAACAAAAGACTTTTACTAAATGCAAAAATCAACAACTTTTCACAAAGAAAGACTTCTTTTTCTTTTCAATTTTTCTAAGATTTCATGGAGCAAACATAAAGGAATTTCGCTTGACTAAGAGCTACTTATGCTCTAAATGTACTGCAAAAACTTATGAACAAAAAGACTTCTTCCTAGCTATTGATGTAGAAACACAATCTTTAAACAAAGAAGAAAATGAAAAGATGTTTTTTTCTCTTTTTTTTTATTTACGTGCAAATCAAGCAACAAAGGGAAAATACTGACAAGATTAAAACCGAGAAAAATGAAATTCTGGCTTAAAGTGAAGATCGCAAAGAATCAGAGAAAATACACACAATGGCAATCAAGAAAGCAAAGACTCTTACACTTGTCTAAAAACCATAAGACAATTTTTTTTCTTTTTATCTTTTCTATCAATTATCAACTAAGAAAAAGCAGGCTAAGGGTAAGTTGACCTAACCTACTGACTGTTCAACCCCAGACTTAAATACCTAAGAGCACTATTCCTCACCAAAAGAGGGGATGATTGCCCCACCTTGATAAAAAAATAGCCTGTCAAACACGGTCCTGTAACTGAAACAACACGTGTGCAAACGCGTGCTGAGCTGAAACAGAATGCGTGTACCCGCGGTCTGACCTTGTACAGGCTGCGTGTATGTATAACCTATAAGGAAAAAATAAAGACAGACAGCCCAGACCCAGAAGAGGCCTATGGTATTGATAACCAGGCTCTCTTGAAGGCTTGGATGCTTATTCTAACAGAAAAGAAAAATAATTGCAAGGAATAACAAAACACAACAAGACAAACTGAGACAAGACTGTGAACCAACAAGACTCAGACACGATCCAGAAAACCCCTTGAGAATGTATAATTCTGACAGGGAAGAGGAGGACTGCCTCTCATGCTTTCTAAAATTCTACACGCTACTAAAACCTTTACATCTAGCATTCAAACGCGGGCTGTAAGAGGTTAGGGCGTGGGTACACGTGTGCAAGCCTTATGCAGGCCGCGTGTACCTCTGTGTGTCTCGATAATTACCATCAAGCAACAGTCAAGGAAAAACTTGTATAAAGAACCAGGTTCCCTGCTAGCTCTGACCTAACAGAAAATAAATAGGCAAAGAAATAGAAAATCCACTCCTTTAAACTACCCAAAAAACCTCAACTAAATCCGGAAAACCCTAAAGAGTATCATTCCCCAGTACTAGCAAACTAGGGTCAGACTTGCATGAATATTTTTGACTGTAAAAGAAATTACTTTTTTTCCTACCACCCAAAACTTAAACCCCTCTTTCATGATACATGCATGGAAAGGAACTACTAACCCTTTTACTGATGTTTGGTGTAGATCCTCCATTGCGCTTTGCCTGCTTGCTTGCTCTGCTCCTTCCAAAGATAATCCTGCAATCAAGACAAACCACTACACATGCATGCTACTTTTCTACTTGAGGGTTAGAAATTAAGCACAAATTAAACAAATCACATATAACTCATGCATTGGGACGGGAAAAGTATTCTTTTATTATTTTAAAAAATGAATCAACTTACAATCAAAGTCGAGACCGGCCACTGCTCCTTGATCCTGATCCTAGGTTCCTCCTCTTCTTTGTCCTCCAACTGCTTTGCGTTAATTCTCCTTAGGCTTGACGAAAGGCTAAAGGGTTGGGACAAATGGATTTGGCAATTGGGCAGAGTTTCTTCGCTATAATTTTTTCCTCCCAAATGGTACCCCTACCCCTTCTTTTATAGGTTAGAAGGAGCTAGGGTTTTGGACGAACTCTCGGCCATGCATGGCCGGGAGTTTTAGTTAACTGACCCATAGATTTTTGTCCCGTCTGCAAATTTCCTATTTGTGTGTTTTGTTAGGTAAACGTGGGATGTAGTAGGCCTTCCAGTGTTCACACGCATGCAGTAGTGGGTTAGGGCGCGTGTGCCTTTACCTAAGAGGATTTTCAAAGAGGTTATTCAGCAGATGTTTTGGAAATGAAGGGATATGAGTTGGCTAGATGCCATGTAAGCATGTGTGGTGAAATTTAGGGTTATAACACTTGTCCTCAGGTTTCAGAACCATTTGATAAGCATCCTCCACTTTTCGGAGGGTTACCATGCTCATCTCATCCTAGATATCATATCTCAGGCCATTCATATACCTGGCAACTTTCTCATCATCACTCTCCTGATGACCTTCCCTGATGTTTAGTCGATAGAATTCTTCAGTGTATTCTTTCACTGTCATCAACTTCTGTCTCAGGTTCTACATCCTCCTGAATAGAGTAATTTGATAGTCTCTTAGGATGAATTTCGCTTTCATCTTCGCAATCATTCGATCCCAACTTTTAATTTTCTGCTTGCCCTTGCAACGTCTATCTTCTTGTAGCTCATCCCACCATAATGTTGTGTGTCCTTTCAGTCTCATGACAGCATGCCTGACTTTCTTATCCTCTTCGACATCTTCATAGTCGAAGTATGTATCTAGAGCTCTAATCCAATCTAGAAGATCCTCTACATCCAGATTTCCCTCGTAAACTGGAATGCCCATCTTTGCTCTTTCACCCATCTTGAAAATAGCTTTGATTAAACGTTTGTTTGATTCATATTCGGCTGCAACTTCCTCTTCACACTCAGCCTCAATCTCACTCTCGAAATCACTGAGATCCCCTGCACTGGTTGTGCATCTTTGTGTTGTCTCCATGTCTTCGAGTCTTGCTCGGAGATCACGCATTTGTCTCTCCATTTCTGGATTGGTTACCTGCCTACCTCTTCTTCTCTGCACCTCCCTATCCTATGGATCGGGTGACTGTCTTTCTCTCCTTGGCGGAATGGTGAATTCTCTTCTCCTTTGCTACAGAAAGCAAAGAATATTTTTGAGCTCTGATACCACTCTGATAGCAACGTGGCCCCTTCACCACCCGCAGATCGGAAGGTCCACGTGCGCACACAGGATCTTCTTCTTCTCGGCCCGAAGAACTCTTGAATAGATCTTCTATCTCTCTATCGGGAAATCCGCACCCACAGAACACTCTGCATGATTCCCCCTCTCTTTACTTATCGGGGAATCGAACTTCGCGACTTCGCGATGTCAAAGATCGATCACTGGGTTCTCGAATCCCTGAGACCTGATGGCCAGTCAACGTTGACGTTTCTCTTGTCGGTACTTTCCTTATCGCGATTTTGCTACTCGTGATATCGAACCATTCAATTTATCAACTTCCGAACCCCGATGCGCCGAAACTCTGATGCACTCGCGGGTTGACTTTTCAACGGTCCCGTCACCTCGTCAGGATTTCGAACTTCGCGGGATCACGAATCCTGATGTCAATGGTTTCAGGACTTTAATTTCCCTGAACTCTGATACAGTGTGCAACCTTTCCTCCACTAACTCCCTGTGGCCCCACACACTGTCCTTTGACCATCGGGATATCGCGTATCGCGATATCACGATTCCTTTTGCAATAATTTGGAGCTTCGACTCATGAAACCCCGATCCACGATATGCGTGTGAATATAATGACCCTCGTAGTCCTGATCAATGGCTCCTCCCCTCCTGAACTTGGAACCTTTTGGGAATGTGTCATTGTATCTTCCCTGCACCTTTCCAAGATCTAACGACTCATGGTGATTCGTGAATTCTCCTAGGGGAATTCCGACCGTCCGTTCTCCCTAATGAATTCTATGAAATGGATCAAGCACTCCCTCCATGAATACTTGTTCACCTGCGTGCAAACTTGCAACGCCTGCTTGAACACTTCAAACACAACTTGCCTGCGTTGTTCTTCAACAACTCAACAGCCTAGCCTTCCTAAGCTTTCCCACGAATTTCAAGTCCTTAGAAAAAAAACCCTCTTGCACGCACTCCTGGCGACAACCCTTCAATCACAGCTAAGTGTTGAAGTCTCTTCTGACCTTGCGCACACCTGCAGCAATAGTCCTTTGATGCTTCACTCAGGTTCACAACCCTGAGTCTTTTACCTAGCCTGCGCACTCATTGCACGGCTCCTGTGCCCAACTACACCTTTGAGGAAATGAGAACAAAAGATATCTCTATTTGAACCCTTCTGTCAACGCACTCCTTGTGGAAAATTCGACTGCACTCCTTGCAGGAACCTCTGGCTCAAATAGAGAAACAATTGAAACTCATTCCTTCACCCTCTCAGACTTCAATTCAACCATGAAATCATATACACAGCATATAAAAGAAATGTATAACAGGAAGCAAACATTCATGAGCATATCAACATCAAATATACACAGAGAACAACACAAACCATGAATTTGAATCAGAACTCTTCTATTAATTCAAATGTCTGTACATGGGTGTTTTTACACAGCTCTCTGCATGCTCTTCTTCCTGAATGATCCATCTAATCCTTAATAATGTTACAATGCAAAATGAGGGTGTCTATATCCGTTCTCCCTCCTTCTTCTAAAATTGTCTAATCTATGAATTAAAATCCTATCTACCTGCATTAACTATATTAAATGCCTCCTATCTTCTTAAGGACGAGAGCTATCCACTAAAGGTCCATTACAATACAAAAGTGTGCCTCATTAAATTATCACATTAATGTCAGCGCAACAATTTCAAGGTGTTTCAAAATTCGTGTTGGACACCTTCCAGTTGTCTTCCGCTTCCACGTTGGCTCGCTTGACGTGTTGGTGATGCTCCTGCATCAAATATGTTTTATGTGTCTGACATATTGCAGTTGAAACATCACAAGGCTATGTGGTGCAATGGTCATAAATTTTGCATCAAAAAGTTGGACAAAAAGAGGAAAACTTCTAATTGTGGGATAACTGTAGTATTTGAGGTCACTAATGTTTCCTCTAGAAGTGATAGACATCTCGAAGTCTATGAAAATCGATACTATGGGTATTTGGAGGAAATACTTGAGTGTGACTTTAAATCCTTCAAAATAGTTTTCCTTGACGTCAAATGGTACAGGCTACGAATGAATGAATGTGATCCTGATAGAACTTTTGTTATACAGGATAACAGATTTACCAAGGTTAATACAAGGTCATTTGATCCAGGAATAGATCATTATGTTCTTCCAAGCCAATGTGAACAAGTCTTCTACTCAGAGGTTCCAGGTAAAGCAGGTTGGTCATTTGTTGTTAGGTATGATCCAAGAGGAAGGCCAATAAAGTATAATATTGTAGAGGAAGAAAATGATCTTGAAGAAGAAGATGATGTAGAAAAACAGGTAGCCGATGTAGCAGATGTCTCAGATGAAGAGCCCGAAGGAGATGAACCAAATGTACTAGTAGGAGGCAATGCAGATCTTGATGATGATATCCATGATGAAGATATATTTCTTGGAAATGAGTACATTGATGACGATGTTGATACGGTCAATCCTTAAAACACCTTATTTGAACCAGATGATATGGATGTTTAGTTCGACAAAGATGATCAACTAGAATATCGATGAATGTATTGAAATGTTGAAATATTGTATATATAAGGTCATAAGAGAAGGGAAAGTGGGCGCAAGTGGCAAGGGAAAGCTTAATTTGGAGTCACTTTCTATTCATTCGAGTACACTATGTCAACCAAGGAAAATACAAATCATGTAAAGGCAGTACATATTCTTTACTTATTATTTATTATGTTTCTTGTTCAAAAAGTTCTAAAAGAAGTACATATCTCAAACCACTACGCATGACCTCTCGAATTGATCCCGTGCCTTAGAATGTAACAAGACAATTTGATGTAGGAAAGAGTCTTTGTGATTATGAAGAGTGCGCTCTAACCTTTGTTGGAGGTTCTTTAATCAAAATGAAGAAAAAAATATACTGATAGCAATATGGTAAGGCAAAAGGTTTGGTGTAGTACTCCATAGGATACACAATAGATGGATGAGTAACCTCAGGGGTTTTAGCTTCAACTTCCTCATAATAAATGTCCTTTGAAATGACCATAAAGAGTTTTTTCTTGGTGTTACGATGTCATTAAATCTTCAAAGTGTGTTGAGGCCTCCACCATTTGGTCGTCCAAAACCCTTAACCCTGATTGCAATTACCAATTTGCCTTATATTATGGCTTCCATTATAGTCCCAATCCTTTACTAATGCCTTCTTCTTGGACTATCATCCTTTGATATGGATATGAATATATGAATAGAAACATCAATGTCTAATTTCTCATCATCCACTAATCATTACTAATATAAGAAAGCATTATGATTACCTTTACTAACATGAGATATTAATAATACATATAAAATTTGATTTTTTGTGTATATGATCATACTCATTAATATATTAATATAATTTATTTCATAAATTATAAATATTTATAATTACCTTCATATTGTACATTATAACTAATATTTAATATTGGTGAATTATGTTTTTTTGATTCAGTTGCTCAAGAGTGGGATGCACTACATTTATACATTGCAAATAATATTAATTGGATGAATGTATGGATTGAAATATGTAAACATCATAATGGAGGTAGGTTATTGTGGCAACGACTGTCTGAATTGGTTAGAGAATCTCGTCATAATGAAGGGTTTTTGGACTCAAATTTGACTGACACACCCACTTTCTTCCATCATCAATTCATCATGTAAACCATAAATCATAATTTTCTTTCAAAGTACACAATTTGGTTGACGCAAGTTTTAAGTTTTCGTCAGTCTTTCCTCATTTTTCTTTCAAGTTCTACATTAATGTATATACAATGTATCTGTGTCATATTTGTGATGAAAAAACCCTCTTTTTCATTGATTTCTTAATCAACACCATAAAAATACTAGAGGCGGGCAACAGTGACATGTGAATGAAGATAACGTTGAAAGTTTTTCAAACTATATCTGTATGCATTGAAATTTGACATGGATAGGCTATTCTCATGCCTTAACGATATGGGAGGGTTTCTGGACTCAAATTTCACTCACACACCTAGATTATTCCATCATCATATCATCATGGAAACCATAAACCCTATTTTTCATATGTTTTAGTAGATATGTTAATGATTCCAAATTTCATATTTGTATTTGACTCAAGGTCCAACTAGATTGCACAGTACCAAATTTTAATTTCAAGTTGATAAAACAGATATGAAATGAATCCAAGCATCATTTGATATCATTGCAAGAGAGATGAATGTAAATAATATTGCGACGAATTTGCTATACTATCGACGAAAAAATATATAGCTAATTTGTCGCAAGAATATTGTGTCTAATTTGAATGGTGTTAGATGGTTTGCAAGGAGTGTAGGGATTATATTATGGTGCAATGTAGTGTAGTCTATAATAACAATCTCTATGCCAAACCTGAAAATGGATAGTACCATATCTTGTTCATAAGACAAATATTTTGTGTATGTTTCCTTTGTGGTGGCTCAAGCCCTCAGTACACATGATGCCTTACAATGAAATGTAACAATTTTACTATTGAATGATAGCGTTATGTAACCCATGGTTAAGGAGGAGGTATGGAGGAGGTGAAGGGACAATGACATGTGATGAATCACACCCTATCATATACCAATTTGAAACAAATTGCTTGTGAGTCCTTAGAAAAAACCAAGAAAATAAGAAGGAAGCATACATATCTCTTTGGGATGTAAATTATATGGAATCCTAATCCTAATGGGGAAACAAAATTCACCGAATTGTCATCCTCTAAAGGTCGTTGTGCATACACATTTATAGGAATGGAGGAATGATCCACGTTGACCATGTCAAGGATCAAAATTGCCTAGGGTTTTTGTGTTTGTTCCATGAAATCAAGGTCTATGATTACATTCAACTAAGTTGATTAGAATTATTAGGGTGATGCTTAACAACCCATGTATAAAAATTGACTATGCATTATATGAACATTCAGAAAGTCATCACTCCATCAATAATCATCCCCACATCTTATCTTGTGCTAATTCACTTATGTTGTGCCATATCAACATCGACTTCAAGGTAGGCTTGTGCTAAATTATTGTGAAACATATATTATTCTTTTCTCCTATTTGTACACATACTTTGACTCTCACACACTAAACGCCTTTGCTAAATTACATTCAACACACTCAAATTTTCGTTATGTTTCTTAACAACTACTCTAATCAATGATTTTATTATTTTACCATAACTCTCAATAGATTGAATTTAAATTGTCTAGTGGAAACTATGTATAGGTAATACTTAATTATAGTGTATTGAAATCATAATGCACATATTTCCTAAGTCCTTGATCACAAATTCTTTCTAGTTTTCAAATTCATTTTTGTGAAAATCTAAAAAGGCTTTTATATGGCATTCAAAAATTTCGGGTCTTTATCATCAACATTTGTGCATTTAGACTCACATAGGTTGGTATTTCACTCTTGTTAGGATACGCAGTTATACTAAAGGGATTCTTAGAAAACGCAAGTTTTTCTCTCTTACCTACTTTCCCATGCCCATTTCAAAGGTCTTTGCTTCGGGAACTATCCAGGGTTTTGGGACCTTCGTATCTCAGTATCAGAGCCATTCCAACCCCCAAAATATCGTCAGTGATTTCCACCTCACCACTACGTTGCAAGGATAAAGTGACCTTGGCCACTGCGATGCAAGGAGAAAGTGAACTTGGCCACTGTGGTGCAAGGAGACATAGACCACGAGCCACTACATGTGTAAGGAGATAGAGACCTTGACCTAGAGCCAATATTCACAAGGAACAAAAAATGGTGAGTAATTTCATTCCGAGAGTTTTGATTTGGAAAATGAATGAATAAATTTGGACTCCTTATTGCCATGAAATGTTTGAATAAGAGGTCTTTAGGATTCCAAAATCTCAAAATCCACAATCAGATACTGGCATTTCAATAGCTTTCTGATGATGCTCATACTAAATTTAGGGTTTGGTCAAATGTATATGGTTATTCCATGATTGTTTCATCTGATATTGGCTCACAACACATTGAGGGCCTTAAACATAACTTTGATATTACACATTGAGGGCCTTAAACATCTTTTTTCTTTAATATATTTAACAACTACAATAGAGATATTTTTCTTTGCCCCAATTTATATCTTATCTATACATTCGCACTGCTAGAAAATAAGGATCCCACATGTACCTCTCTTGTAGCCACAAACCTTTAGGAATAATATGTTGGGTAAGCACCCAACAAAAAATAGGTACGCATCCTCTTCCTTCCCACACTATCATAGTTTTAACCCTTATCATTAGTAAACCTCTTGATGCACTTGTATCCAATGTGGTTTTGGGTTCATGGTGAGATTTTTGTAGAGAGGAAATCACAAGTTATAAAATCCACCAACACACTAGGACCTAAATATTTATGGAACACACTTTAATTCCATCTAAGATAGAATATGCATGTTTGTATTGAGAAGGGGAGAACCCTCCATCAAGTATTCAATGAGGGAAGGCTACTAGGTACATTTGAGGGAAATCGTGTCATGGTTTGTGACTCGTGTTGTGTAATAAACTTAGATAACATTCAAGAAGAGATGAGTTGACTAAGGTTATGGAACATTAGGAGTCTCTTAAAATACATTTCCCTATACAGAATGCACCATTTTCCATGTTAGGTTTTATGCTTGGGGGCATGAGAAATAATTTTCATTAGACATCGAGAAATGACTTGTGCTCAATTTCTTCAACAACTCTATTGGTTTCTTCTTCTATTACAACACAAAAAATTATCCTCATTTTTAGGAAAACTACAAAAAAAAGGTGAGTTATAAAACACTAGTGTTAACCCACTTTCAAAGAATAACAAGCCCCATGACTTTTTATTTCTACACAATAAAAAATAAAAATACAAAATTTTGGCATTTTTTGTGCTACAAGTAAGCCTAGAATTTGACATCCCACATGGTTTGACAATGCTCATTCAATGGTATTCCTCATGATCCTATTTCCCACCAACACCATTATAATTTGTGTAATCTCACTCCTAAGTAGTGTCTTTCATATTGTTGTTTTGGCTCAAACAAAATATTTTATCTTCATACAAACTCAAAATCCTCTTCATCCTTTCAATCTAGGAATAGATTTATCCTTCTAGGTCCTTGGTATTTTTGTTTCTACACCCTTAACCTCCCAATATTTCCATCTTTTTCAATGCCAAATTTGGAAAATCCCTTTGCTCCAACAATGTTTTGAACTTCAAATTCCCTTCACTAATGAGTAACCTACCTCTTTATTACCTCCTCCAATCATTTGTTTCCTCCAGGGAATCTAAGATAACTCACAAGAAATTGTTGTCAAGATATTTACATCCATAGTTGTTAGTTTTCACTCAACCACATTGCAGAGGGTGTAGTTGTAATTCCTCCTAGTCACCAAGCTTATTGTTGTCCCACAATAGTACTAATGTGAAGTGTGGAGGGCATGCCTCTTTGCTTTCAAACCCCATTATCACATGTTATCATCCTTTGATATGGATATGAAAATATGAATAGAAACATCAATGTCTAATTGCTCATCATCCACTAATCATTACTAATATAAGAAAGAATTATGATTACCTTTACTAACATGAGATAATCATTACTAATATAAGAAATCATTATGAGGAGTCTTTGTTCCACCATATATCCACAATTTGGTCCCCTTTTCCACAATGTGTTAGTCCCCGAGTGTGGATAGTGTATCCAAATATTTTTCATACATACATTTTTTTTACTCCCTGTGGATGAGTGCATATACTGGCCTCATAAATTCTTCACATATATTCACATAAATACTAGTATATTTATATTCCCACAACACTTTTCAGTAAACATGAATCGGGGGATGTTTGGGAAAAGACAAGTAAAACTAACATTTTGAAAATCCATACCCGGGGTGATGTATCATGTTGATCCTTTCAAAGCAACTGTAGAAGTAAGTGACTCAATAGAGGTTTCACCCATTCATTTTGCAATCCCAAAATCTGTTACATGGCCTGACATGTCTTCATCTAGTTGGCCTCAAGTGAGCTCCCTTCTAAGTTTAATACTTTGACTCTATATGAAAATCACTCATTTATCTTTGTTGACCTTGCCTCAACTAGTTTGTCAGTGATTGAAACTTGACTTGTTGAACCAACTTGATATGTCACTTGGTCTTTCTACATCACAAATACGAGTTGATCAATCTACCATTTAAGAAGAATGCATATTTGTTGTTTTTCTTTTGTCATCCTTGTATCCTACATAATTATCATTACTAGAATTTAAAGGGGCATTCTTCTTAACTTTTCTCTCATTCTATGGATTATAGGTACAACCAACTAGGTATTTATTAGATCTATCTTCATCGAGAGAGGAAAGTTCAGGTAGTCGGAGAGCAACTAGAGGTGAGAAGATTAGAAGAAAATTCCATAGACGCATGGAATTTTTTCTTGCCGAAGGGGGGTCCTGCTCTTATGATGCTGAGAGCATAGACGACATCGAGGTGCCCTTGAGGTACAAAAATTTAGTGAAACGATGGGTACCCAAGGACCTTCCTCAAGTAAACACTGTTTTTTTTCTGAATGAGAGGATATACTGCATTGCTCCATCATCGTTAGATGGCTTGGGGATATTTTCCATGGATGGTATAAATGTTTTTTACGGAGGAATAACTGAATTGATGGAGTATGTCGGGCCTTGTTACAATTATAGAGATTGGATGAAGCTAGTCCAATATACGCAAGGTATGTGAATATACAGAGTGGCTGAAAATTATATACATCTAAGAGACAATGATAGAAACAAAGGAGGGTCTATGTATATTGACAGAAGGCCAAAGGTATTAGGCAATATTGCGGGGTTTATAAATAGTACATGACCCGGGACAACAAATAAGCAACCCAATTGCATATTTGAGGGGCAGGAACAAAACCATGTATTCGTATGCACAATAAAATCAATAACTACAGGGGAGGAGTTTTTGATTGATTAAAACTTGAATCGAATACATACGGACATTGCTATTATGGGGGCGGTAAATTGAAATCTATTATGTTTACTTATCATGATGTGATGTTGTGTAGTTTGTAAATTTGTATTCCCATTGTTTGTAAATTTGTCGTTGTTCATGATGTTTATTTGTTATGGATTTCTAACACCTAAATCTTATGCACATCATACTCTTAGTGTTTGCATGAGTCATTTCATTTTTTATAGATTTCTAATGCCTAATTCTTGGTAGGATGACCGTGGAAAAACACCAACCGACCCCTAAAAATAGGTAAATTACAAGCAATGCACTTCACTATAATTCACATCATACTCTGTGAGTTTGCATGAGTCATTTCATTTGTTATGTATTTCTAACACCTAATTCTTTGCAGGATGATCATGGAAAATCTCCAACCCCCCCAGAACAGGCATATGATTAACATTTCCGAATTACATTTAATGTGAAATTTATTATTTGTTTATATAATTGAAAATAAATTTTCTTTCTTGAAATATGTAGTCCACGGGCCATGGTTGTGATGATTGGGTTGAGAAACATGGCCAACACAAACTAGGCCAAGGTGGCTATCTGAAGTTATAAGCACGAATTGTAAGTAATAAACATCTTAACAATATTATTAGTTATATCGCCTTCCAGGTTTCTGGTAATTCATGGGGTAACCAATAAAAAAAATCAATACTCTTATTCAATGTAGGGGGATGATTTTGGTACCTAGGCCACTACGAAAGACCTCCGTCTTGGTTACAAGTATGGATACCAAGATATTATTGATCAACGAAAAATATTGGGACTGTCGCCAAGATGTAGTGTGCATGAGATGGTATATTATAAAAATCTAACCACAATAACATGGTTTCATTACCTTTAAAATACATTCTCGTTTGATATCGTCCAATAATTTTATATGTTTCTCTATTATTTATAGTAGAGGAGCAACAATATTACCGAGCCCATCAATAGTACTGTAGAACAATTTGTTGATAGTAGAGAGAAACCACAAGATGGTGCTTCCATGCAGCCCAATGAAAGTGAGGTACAACCTCCTGACAGTGAGGTGCAGCCTCCTGAAAGCGAGGTGCAACCTGATCCTAACATAACTGGGTTGGTGAAGCCCCATGTGTTGTTGCACATGAGAGACACTATGGTAATATGGTTGTATATTAATCATATATAACTTAATAATTTCGTACTTATGAATTTTGTGATTCTATTTTTTCTTTTTACTAATTCAATTATGATTGTCTACTTATAAATTTTGTGGTTTCAGTGGTAGAGTTGCATGACATACATCGAGATCCTCTAACAGAAGAGGAGCACAGGGAAGGTAAATTATTACATTCCAGTAGTATTTTTTCTTATTAATGAACTAAATCAATCGTATTCAATAACTTGCCCTATAAATTTAATATTGTTTGTCGCTGTAGGCAATGACCCACATCTGGTGCCTCAATGCCATGAGTATGTGACAAGGAATGCAATGCATGTGATAATGCAAGGACAATCAACAATAGAAGAGCACATAGTAAAAGAAGATGACATAGATATCGATGAAATACTTAGGAAATTAGCAGCAAGTCGTGCAAAGAAAAAAAAAAACCTAGTACTGATGTATAATATTATAATACTGATCATTTATAATAAAAAAAAAATTCACATATGCCTGTCAATATTAAGGTCTTGCATACCTTTTTTTTTGCTTTGCCTTTCAATGAGTTCTTGATAAATTTACTTTTCCGTGACATTTTTTGAATATTTTTAATGCATATTATCTAGTAGATAGTGTTATTTTGCTTTGCCTTTGACCATTTGATCCTTGGATTAGACTAGAAGGTATAAATCCCACATCAAAGTGTGGAAACCCCCTTTGTATGAGGATGACACCCCCACATTATGATTCGACCTTTTGACAGAGAGATGACCCTTTATGTTTTTGTCTTGTGATTGGTTAAGCCCCTCTTGTTGACTTGTATATTTTGGTCACCCTTATTGTGGCTAGGTTCCCCCTCTTATGTGTTGTTCACAACCTATCCTTGGCACTGTCAGCCTGTATCTGCCCCTTGACAGCCTTGTCGTGGCTTCCTTGACCCTGTCGCATCCTATCCTTGGCGTTGTCAGCCTGTAGCAACCCCTCAACAACCTTGTCATGGCTTCCTTGACCCTGTTGCAGCCTAACCTTGGCGTTGTCAGCCTATAGTTTCCCCTCGATAGCCTTGTCATGGCTTACTTGACCCTTTCGTAGCCTATCCTTGGTGTTTTCATACGATAGCTTCCCCTCGACAGCCTTGACCCTATCGCAACATATCCTTGGCATTGTCATCCTGTAGTTGCCCCTCGGTAGCCTTGTCGTGGCTTCCTTGACCCTGTTGTAGCCTAACCTTGGCACTATTATCTTGCCTCTACCTCTTTTGACCCCTGTTGTACCTCTGCGTTGTGTGGCGTGCCTCAAGGAAGTCTGTTGTGACCCTCCATAGTTTTCCTAATGTGTTAAGAGCAATGTGACCCAAAGTGGATAATTACAAGGCAACGTTGGTCTCTGAGGCTTCTTTGATTGATTGAGGTCATCTTGTTTTTGGGGTCTGTTGTGATTTTTTTTTCCTGCTGGTCATCTCTCTCTCACTTGGTAAGGTCTTTCCTCAGGTAAGTGCTTGACACTTCTCCCTTTACTGAGTACATCTATGGGGGTTTCCACACTCAGGTAAGCTTCTAACCCTATCTTTTTTACTACTGTTATTTATTATGTTCACTGTTCAGTTTCATATTGAAGATCAATGAATTATTTTACAGCAGTACCTATCTTCATAGTATGTTCAAATTATGAATTGATATTCAATTGCTATCAAATGGTTATCTTCTTGATGTGATCTGAAAATTTTTGTTATATTTCTATTATCTTGTTTTTACCCTTATGTTTAGATCCAATCTGTAGTAAGCATATTGTGAGGAAAAATATTAAATTTTTGTCTACTTCAGTCTTTAACCTAAATATATCAGTTATATTGGGTATTGGGGAATTGAGAGTGATGTGAGGGGGGGAGGGGCCATAAGATCTTCCACCTTCATGTGGTTGGCCATGTTTAGTAGAGAATAAATTAGGAATTGGCTAATCTTGGACCAAACCTCTCTCGATCCACCGAAGCAACAACAAAGACAATGTTGACTTCGTTGTTACTCCGTCAGATCGAGGGAGGTTTGCTACAAGATTAGACGGCTCCAATAAATTATTCTTGAAACCAAGAGGAGCCCATTCATGAGTTATTTCTAGTTCTATAACTATCACATTTGTATTTTGTTCTCAGTGAGTAAGTCGATGTTTGAATCTAGGATGATGAGGGGCTACTCCAAAAAAAGGTTGATAAGGTGCTTGTAAGCATTGTCAAGGTATGTTCTGACATTCTCAATTTAGTGCATCTTAACGTATAGTAAATAATTGCAGTTAAATAATTTTTTTTAAATACATTTTATTTAATATTATAGTCTATCCAATGTAGCGATCTATTATCTTGAGTAGGAATATCCTGGAGGTTAAATATGTCCATTGAATAATCTTGGATTTTTTTGTCTTGTTTAGGTTTTTCCTAATGGAAAAACTATTGAGCATGAAGCAACTCATGGAACTGTAACTCGGAGGTGAAACTAGCACAAATAAGGGGTTTGTTCTAGAAGTTTTAATTAAATATATGATGCATTATTGTTTTTAAGGGCGTATTTTTCTTTTATAATCTCCAAAGTAATGTTTCATAAATCACATAGTTATATAATTTCTTAATTAGCTATTGAAGGTTAGAAAATATTTAGTGATTAGCTGGTTTTCAATTGTATATGTTGGCCATATGTTGAAATTGCAA
>ML802097.1:277837-314361 GCA_009831015.1 Picea engelmannii
AAAATAAAAACATATATAAATTTAATTAAATAATTTAGACGCAAACGATGATAACAAAGGGCAAGCACGCATGAATCCCACGTGCCCCGCCCTCGTTCTCCTTACCCAAACCCTATACTCCCAACCCTAGCCTGGCAATGTCGTCTTTCCTCTCCTCATTCTACTCTGCATAACTCTCCTGGCGACAGAGAACCCAAGCGCAGAGGAGCCTCCTCTATTACGAATCGGAATTTGGTATGGCCTTTAGTGCTCTGAGCTATTGAGCGGTCTCTGCTAATGCCTTGTTGTGCTGCGTTGGCTTTGTACTGGTGTTGGCGCTTTGTGTAAAATAACATGTATTTCTACTCAGTTCATGTGCATTGTTGCTTTGTTTAATCTTAATTTGTTTCTCTTTATTTTTGTTTCTGAATTCTTGTTTCTACCAGATTTCTCAATGTTTCGATGGGATGGGGTTTCTGCGTTTTCTAACAATAACATCACTTTTTAGGAGGATCTTACCCATGAAAATATTAATATGCCAATACAAATCGACAGTCTTGTAATATTTCGTTTCCCTGGCCTGTGTACCCAGCTTCCAATCTCCTCGTCCACATCCCAATCATGAAGGGAAGTTCTTTCCTGGCGGACAACGACCTCTATTGTAGCTATATCCTCTTGGACTCGGGGTGGTATGCTCGCTCGGAATTCTCTAGCAGCTTCTTGGGCTGAAAGTATGACCCGCGGGATGGGGGATAAGGGCTAAGGTTACTGTGTGGGAGTTTTCGTTACGGTGATGTGGCAGGTGCTTGGATGAGGATGTGTTGTGCATAGTATGGCCCTCGTGGGATTCTCTCTTCGTGACTTGGCACTCACTAACATCTTCAATGCTCTGCTCGGGCTGAACCTTATGCATTGGAGAGACTCGCCTCTAATGTAGTCCGTGCAAGAAAAAAAATGTTCAGGACAATGCATTGAAAGCGAGTATTTCCAAGAAATGAGGCTCGCCCTCTGCCATCATTCAGTTCCTGAATCTTACTTGCAGGAGCTCTGCTAACCACATTTCCCGGTGCTCCTCAAACAGGTCAAGAACGAGCCTTCTGCGCTCCATATCTCATACCCACAACACATTCACTCTAAAGAAATACTGCTACCTCCCCACTATAATGCTAACTCATGCTCAGTAGAGCATAAATAGATAGTTTTTTTTTTATATTAAAGCTAACTCAAGATTGGCATGGATGCAAGCGGTAGCGGGAACACTAGGGTGGACGAGTACAGGAGGAGAGTAGAGGCAGGTTTGAGACATGTGGAAAAGAAATGGCTTGGTGCTTGCGTTTGGTGGTTTGAGGTATGGTATGGTCTTGACTTAAAGGCTGCAACATTTTTTTTTCTTAGGGTTTAGGCTTGATAAGCTGTTCATGATGAATTAATGCTAAATATAGAAGAATATTATGTTATTTTGGTGATATAGTTATTTGTTAGCCAATAATAGTTATATCAAGGTGCTTACAACCCAGCATGTTAATTGACTGCTTCTAATGTCATTAAGATTGCGGGAGCAGCGTTCAGAGAAAGATATAATACCAAAATCTAGAAGTAGTCAATGAGATTACATTGTTAAGTATGCTATGGCGAGAACAAACATGTGTATGCACACAAGGTATCTTTGCTCTGGTTTTTAGGGAATTACATAAATACTTTGTGGAAAATGCCTATGCACTATGTAATAAGAGCTAAAGGCTACATGAGCTAATTAGTAATGACCAACTGTTAAAAACATGATATAAACTCCATTTTTTTTTCATTTAAATGCATATATCTTCTTTTTTTTATATATTTGTTTTAATAATTTATGTGTTTGGCTTGTAGGTTAAGTGAAGCTTAGGTAGAGTTGGAGCTCATGGATTGGCCTTCAGGCCCAAATTTATATTTACCCTAATATATTTATTTATGGATTTACTATAACTAAATAGGAGTGTTTATTTATTTATTTTTGGTGTGATTTATTTAAATTTATGGGTGGGCAGGTAGGCCCTTGGTTCCAGATTTTGAACTAGGGCTCTGATACCATGTGTAGTGACTGTAAATACAAATTTTGATATAAATCATTTCAATTGTAAAAATAAATTAATCACCAGAACATATAAATTTATTGAGTTAAACATAATAGCTTATGGACATCCTCATAACACTTTATATTCCTTAAATTGCATAAAACAAATACGTAAATTTTAAAATACCTTGGTCTGATGTTAATTCCCCTGTCGATCTGGTTGTTCGTTGCTGATCTGTGTCAAACACTACCCAAACCTTGTTTCCACCCTGCCAACTAGAACAACTTCCTAGCTCCAGGATACCATATGGATATCCTGGCCCCCGTGCCTAAAACCTCCAGCAAATTGGTACCCCTTGTACTAATCCTTTGCCTGACTCCCCAACTAAATCTCTCTCTCCAGCCAATTCCCAAATCCCAGAGAGTGCTCTCCCAAAAATCCCAGTCCAATGATAATCCCCCTTCCGTCAACCCTCTTCCTCTCATATCCCCCTTCACCAACTCTCTCCCTTTCATTAATTTCTTTATCCCTTATTTATTATCTTATCCCCTTGTATTTATTATCTTATCTTATCCCCTTATTAATATCTTATCCTTACATTTAATGTCCTATCCCTTCCCGTATACGTAAGTCTTTAAAAAATTAAACTTATTAACCCCTTTAATTCTTTACTCAATTAATTAATGAGTCAATTAATAATTAATTAATCCTTGATAGACATGAACAAGTAATTAATAATAATTAATTAGTTAATATTATTTAAGAAATAATTATTGTTTAGCTAACTTTTAGGACAATCATATTATCAAATTAATTATAATTAATAATCCTATACATCTATTTAAGCAGGGTCGTTACATCCTTCGACTCTTCAACCTTAGTCGATAAGTCCTAAGGTCCCGACTAGCCTGTGCACACCTTTCATGGCTTCTGTGCTTCACCTGCACTTCTGCTGAAATGGGAACAATGGTATCTCTCATGAGATTTCAGAGATAAACTTCGAAACTTGTCAACGCACACCTTGTGGATGCTTTCACTACACTCCTTGCAGGAACTTCTCTCACTCAAGAAGAGAAACAATTGAATCTCATTCTCTCTCTCTCTCAGACTTCAAACATCCAACTTGAAATCATACATAGAACAAAGTATTTCAAGTAAATGAATAACAAATAAAATAAACAACTATCAGCATACCATTTAACATGTATACACAGAAAACATCATAACACCATGAGTCTGATTCAAAGCTTATGTACATAGGTTCTTCTCTACAACTTTCTACTACAACTTCTTCTTCTTCTCCTCTATGCTAATATTACAATGATCTAATCATCTCAAGATACAAAGACAAGGGTGTCTATATCCATTTTCCATCCTGCTCCTAAAACTGTCTAATCTATCATTCAAATCTACCTACTTTCATTAACTATGCATAAATGCCTCTACATTCTAAAGATGAGAGTGGATCGCTCATGATCTTCTTACAATATGCAAGTATGCTTCTGTTTAACCATTTCATTAATGCTTCAAAAACACTTCAAAAATGTGTGTTGGTGGTCTTCCAGCTGTCTTCCACCTTCACGCTTGTTTGGCTGCTGACGATGCTCATGCATCATACTCCCTTGCTTGAAAATTTTCATGAAATCATGTTCATGAGATCTTGCACGATATGTCCATGCTTATGAATTTATCCCTCATCCTCCCAACTAGAATTTTCAACTAGATGTCCCTTCCATTTGACCAAGTATTCAAAATACTCTTTCCTCCTGGTCTTCCTCCTGACCCTCTTATCAATTATTCTTTCCATCTGTGGATTTTCAGCTATAGGCATTTGTTTGGTCCACTGAACCTCTGTCTGATCATTTTCTACCCCGGATTCTTCATCTCTGTAAGGGTACAAATCTGATATGTTCAATATCGGTGAAATTTCGATCCCATTGGGTAATTCATTCTCATATGCATTTGCCCCAAATTTCTTTATGAACTTGCATGGTCCAATGTTATTCATTTTCAGTTTGTTATTTGTCCCCCTTGGGAACCTCTCCTTCCTCGGGTGTGCAAGAATCAGATCACCATCTTCAAATTGAAGTTCTCGCCTATGTTGTTCTGCTTTTTGCTTGTAATCTTGACTCAAATTATGCAATCATTTCTTAACTCGTCTATGAAGCTCCTTCATCGCTTCTACAAAGTCCTCTGCACTAGCACTTCTGAATTCAGTTTGTTCCATATATTTTAATTCAGAAACTCCCCTTGTCTTCATTCCATATACAATCTAGAATGGGCTCTACCCTATGCTTCTATTGATCGAATCATTATAAGAAAATTCCTCCTGTGGCAGAATGTGATCCCACTGACTGTGGTGTTTAGTCACTAGGCTCCTCAGTAAATCTCCCAAGATTTTGTTTACAAATGCTGTCTTCCCATCCGTCTGAGGATGATAATCTGAGCTAAAAGAAAAACTTGGCCCCAACTTCTTCCATAAAGTCCTCTAGAAATGTCCCACAAACTTGGTATCCCGATCTGAAATAATACTCCTTGGCAAGTCGTAAAGTCTAATGACTTCTTTGAAAAACAGGTTCACAATATGAGTTGCGTCACTGGTTTTCTGGCATGGTATGAAATGTGCCATCTTTGAAAATCTTTCTACCACTACAAAGATTGAATCAAATCCTCTTTGTGTCCTTGGCATCCCTAATACAAAATCCATGCTCACTGCATCCCACGACCTCTCAGGTATGGGTAATGGCTGGTATAATCCTATGTTCTTCCTTTTCCCCTTTGTGTGCTGACAAATCTGACACTTGTCCACAAATTTCTTAACATATGTCCTCATCCCTAGACAAAAATATGCACCATTCAATTTTAAGAATGTTTTTTCATGACCGAAATGTTCGGCCAATCCTCCACTGTGTTTTTCTTTCAGCAGGTTCTCCCTCATGGAGCATTTTGGAATACATAATTGATTGCCCCTAAATAATAATCTGCCTTGGATCATATATTCAGTTCATTGTTTTCTGTCCTTGAGAATTGGATTCTCAGACACCTCATATGCTTCTTTAAAATTTGGGTCATCCCTGTACATTTCTTTGAGGTTATCAAAACCCATAGTTTTGACTCTAAATTCCTGCATAAGAAAACATTTCCTGCTCAAATCATTAACAGCTTTGTTAGCAGTTCCAGAAATATGTTTAATTACAAAAGTAGAATTCTACATGTATTCAACCCATTTAGCATGCTTTTGGCTCAACTTTTCCTATTGAGTCATGAATTGCAAAGCATGATTATCGTTGTACAAAACAAACTCCTTAGGAACCAAATAATGTCTCCATTTCTTCAGCGCTTGTATGACAACATATAATTCTTTGTCATATGTTGAGTATTTAATCTTTGCTTCATTCAATTTCTCACCGAAGTATGTGACTAGCATGTCATCCTGGCTCAAGACCGCTCCAATTTCAAACCCACTCGCGTCACACTTGACCTGGAACGTCTTGTTAAAGTCTGGAAAAACCAGAATCGGTTTCTTAGTGATCTTCTTCTTTAGCAGATTGAAGCTTTTCTCTGCTTCCTCTATCCAATGAAAAGATTTGTGTCTTTTCTTCACCGTATACATCATCGGTGCGCTAATCCCACTGAAATTTCAGATGAATTTCCTGTAGAAACTAGCTAAACCATGGAAGCTTCGAACTTCAAACACACTTTTCGGTGATGGTCAATTCTTAATTGCCTCTACCTTATCCGAATCCATTTTCAGCTCATTTGTAGAGATAACAAAACCCAAACAAATGAGTTATGTCCTCATGAATGTTGATTTCTTCACATTAGTCAGCAATTTCTCTTGCTGTAATCTCCTCATCATTGTAGCTAAATGCTTTAAATGCTCTGCTTCTATTTTGCTGAAAATTAATATATCGTCAAGATATATAATGACGAATTTCCCGATGAAGTCCTTCAGGACTTCATTCATCAATATCATGAAAGTACTTGGTGCATTTGTTAATCCAAATGGCATAACAAGCCATTCATACAACCCCTCATTCATCTTGAATGTTGTCTTTCACTCATCACCTTCTCTCATATGAATTTGATGATATCCGCTTTTCAAATCAAGTTTTGAAAAAAACTTTGCTCCACTCAAACAATCCATCAAATCATCCATCCTTGGCAATGGAAATATGTATCTGATGGTAATATTATTGACTTCCCTTGAGTCTGTACTCATCCTCCAGCCTCCATCTTTCTTTGGGCTGAGCACTGTTGGATCAACACATGGACTCAAGCTCTCTCTAACCAATCCTTTGTCCATTAAATCCTGGACCTGTCTCTTGACTTCTTCATTCTCCTGCGGCGTCAACTTGTACGCTACTTTGTTTGGTAAACTAGCTCCAGGTATAATATCAATATGATGACTTATACTTATGATTAGTGGCAACAAATAAGGTAGTTCATCCACTACTACATCAACAAATTCCTCCAACAACTTCTAGATTTCCTCTGGTAAATCATCCATCCTTGTATTGGTCAAAAATATTCTAGGCTTCCTGACCACAACAAATTGTGTGTCTTCCTTCTTTTTAACCTCCTTAAGAAGTTCCTTCCCACTCATGAGAAGTACAGTGTTTCTCACCTCTGGTTTCACTTCTTTATCCTTAATTGGAAGCAACATGTGCATTCTACCATTCTTCTCCAAGGTGTATGTGTTCTTTCTCCCATCATGAATCACATTATTGTCATATTTCCATGGTCTACCCAACAATAGATGACAAACATCCATGGGAATGACATCACATAATATTTCATCCTTATATCCTCCTATTTTAAATTCAACTAAACATTGTTTAGTGACATTTACCTGATGTCCTTTTTGTAGCCACGAAACTCTGTATGGGCTTGGATGTTCAACAGTCTCCAGCTCCATCTTTTCTACCATCTCAATAGATACGAGATTATCTGTGCTACCACTGTCAACTATAATCTTGCATACCCTGTCTTTGGTCTTGCAAGTAGTCTGAAACAGTCTGTTCCTTTGGGCTGGGTTCTCTGCCTCTTTCTCCGATGTTAAGAGAAATTTCCTCATTATTAAAGATCTCCTGCCCTTAGCATCTTCTTCATCAACATTCCATCCTTGTGCTTTGGCAATGTGAGTTTCACCACCTTTTTTCTTCTTATCTGGACACTCATAAGATTTATGTCCAACTTTTCCATAGGTAAAACATTTCACTTCACCTCCCCGACCTCTTCCTCTTCCTTTGGTACAAGGAAAAGTATTTCTGTCAGCACACTGTCCTCTCTATGAGCTTTCCCCTTTCTCAGTTTGGGTTTGAGGTTTCTTCCCCTCTTCTTTAGATTTCCGAGTTTTGTTTTGGGTAATTATTTTGTCTCTGGATTGACTTCTGGCTCAGCCTCTTTGACCTTGCTTTCGGCTCAGCTTTCAGAGCCATATGATTACTAAGCATCTTCTACATTCCAAAGGGTCATCATGCTCATCTCATCCTAAATGTCATATCGCAGACCATTCATGTACTTGGCAACCTTTTCATCATCGCTTTCCTGATGAACTGCTCTAATGTTTATCTTGTAGAACTCTTCAATGTATTCTTTCACTGACATCATCTTCTGTCTCAAATTTTGCATTCTCTGAAACAAAGTAATTTGATAATCCTTGGGTATGAATTTGGCTTTCGTCTTCGCAACCATTCTATCCCAACTCTTGATTTTCTACTTGCCTTTGCAATGTCTGCTAGCCTGCAGTTCATCCCACCATAGTGTTGCATGCCCTTTAAGTCTTGTAATGGCATGTTTGACCTTTTTGTCTTCCTCGACATCCTCATAGTCAAAATATTTATCTAGAGCTCTAATCTAGTCTAGAAGCTCTTCAACATCCAGGTTTCCTTCATACATGGGAATCTCCATTTTTTCCCTGGCACCTATCCTTGAAACAACCCTAAATAGGAATTCATATGTAGCATCTTAGACTACAATTTCTTCTCCTTCATGTCCATATTCATCTTCACTTTCAGCCTCACTGATATCCCCAACATTAACTGTGCTCCTCTGGGTTGTCTCCATGGCATCAAGCCTAGCACGTAGTTTGCACATTTCTCTTTCCACTGCTAGATCAGGCATCGACCTCTCTCTTCTTCTCGGTGGCATGGATGTAAAATTTGTCTTTTCTCTACTACAGAAAACAAAGAAATCTTTCTAAGATCTGATACCAAAATTGACGCAGACCCCCTACCCTCGGGCTGAGATCCGCTCCAGGATCTTTCTAAACCTGCCCTCTTGAGTCTAATTGACTCCTTGATTTTCCCTTGGGAATATCTCATACACTCGCAGTGTATCCACAGGTCCTTATGAGTTGAGCCTTCATGAGAAAACACTAGGCATCAACTCTTATCTTCTGATCAACAATGAAATTGCTTCTTTCGCCAAATCGAAACTTTGCTTTTCGCGATTTCGCGATCCCTGATGTCAAGATTCTCGACTCTTCCACTGGCCAAAACCCAAAATGTCGAAACGCTGAAATACTTGTCCACGTCTTCCGCTGCTCCTGTTTCACGTTTCACGACTTTGAGAATTCCAAAACTAGGAACCCTAATCTCTTGTCTTCTAAAGTGTCAAATTGTCGAATCCCGACGAGTTCATCAATTTTTGACCCGTCAATGGGTTTTCGCCTTTTTTGGGGTTTTCGAATTCACGATTTCATGAATCCTGACGTGAGGTTTCTTGACTCTCCAACCTTTGAACCCCGAAATAGTCAGTGGAGTCTGACTCCGACTATTGATGAAAACTCACCACCTATCCTCTCAAACTGTACTCTATTTCTAACGTGTGCTCTCGTCACCCGTCACCCAAGCTATCATCTTTCAGAACTTGAGCTATCCTCATGTCGTTGTTTCCTCTATCCTTTCGAAGTTTTGAACTCCGAAATAGTGGCTATACAGAATCAACAGACGATCGTCACCCTCCTGATCCGATGGCCCATGTGATTTCGATCTTTTGGGTATCGGGAGTTCGAAACTCTCGATCCCAAAACACTTGTCACCACAAATCTCGAATTCCCGAACCCTGAAACACTGAAACGCTGAAACGCGCCTTCATAGATATTTCATGTTTCGCAAATTTAGGATTTCGGATGTGAAGTGTCCTGAATCCTTGTCAACGTGAATGCTGAAACCTCGATCTCTGAAATGCTAAAATGCGACTTCAAGGATTTTCTGGGTTTCATAATTCTGGGTTTTCAATACAAAGGTCCCTGGCTCCTTGTCATCAGGACTTCCGTTATTCCGAATCCTGAATTACCGAAATCCCAAAATTCACATCCAATTCTGCCATGACTTGTGACTTCAGGTTATTCTCTCTGTTGTGTCTCGATCTCTTGTCCTCGGGACCCCCAAAATGCCAAACTCTGAAATTTCGAAATGCCAAAAATTCTGCTCCTCGCCTTCACACACGATAATCCAGTTCACACTTTAGGAGTTCGAGCGACCAAGGGTTTTGTCCACACTTCGGACTTGGAACTCCCGAAATGCCGAAATGATTTTGACGGTCCAACAGTCACGATCAGCGGTCCATATTGGATCCTACCTCTCGAAGAATGAATTCCTCCAATTGCTTAACTTCCCCACATCTCTCCTGGATCCTACGGTCCTCGCTATTTCATGAATTCTCCATGGAGAATTTCAACCGTTTAATTCTTCCCTCGAGAACCTATGCGAAATGAACTAATGTTCCCTTGCCGCGACCTTCCTTCTGCAAAGAAACTTCACTTCACCTCCCTTTGAATACTTCAAAGGAACCACCCCTTCTTAGCTTCTCTGATAAATTCAAGCCTCGAAAAAGGGCCTCTTGTCGCACTCCTTGCGACAGACCTGCAAATACTTCTAAGTATTTGGCTCTATGACTCTGTGCACCTTCTTCAACAACACTCCTTTGACTCTTCAACCTTAGTCGATAATTCCTAATGTCTCGAACAACCTGCGCACACCTTGCATGGATTTTTTGCTTCACCTGCACTTTTGCTAAAATGGGAACAACGGTATCTCTCCTGAGCTTTCAGAGATAAACTCTGAAACTTGTCAATGTACACCTTGTAGACGCTTTCACTGCACTCCTTATAGGAACTTCTCTCACTTAGGAAGAGAAACAATTGAAACTCATTCTCTCTCTCTCTCAGACTTCAAACATCCAACTTGAAATCATACATACAACATAGTATTTCAAGTAAATGCATAACAAAGAGAATAAACAACTATCAGCATACCATTCAACATGTATACACAGAAAACAACATAACACCATGAGTCTGATTCAAAGCTTCATATACTAATTCAAAGCTTCTGTACATGGGTTCTTCTCTACAACTTTTTGCTACATCTTTCTTCTTCTGCTGCTCTATGCTAATATTACAATGATCTAATCATCTCATGATACAAATACGAGGGTTTCTATATCCGTTTTCCCTCCTGCTCCTAAAAATGTCTAATCTATCATTCAAATCTACCTACTTTCATTAACTATGCATAAATGCCTATACATTCTATAGATGAGAGCGAATCACTCATGATCTATTTACAATATGCAAGTACGCTTCCCTTTAACCATTTCATTAATGCTTCAAAAACTTGTGCTGGTGGTCTTCCAATTGTCTTTCTCTTTCAAGCTTGTTTGGCTGCTGGCGATGCTCCTGCATCATATATCACAAGTATGGTACATATAGGGGAGGTTGTGGTTCCATCATCTCATTGATTATTAACCCCGAGGGCCATTTTGTTTACTAGTTGATTGCAATCCATCTCATGTGTAAATACATCAAGGAATAATTCAACCTGGATGCTCAATCTGTCACTAAATTATGTGTGTAGGGAACTAAATTGAAATGGTTTAAGTTATTAAAAGATGAATTCTTTCAAGCATGTGCTAATCCCCACACATAATCCACCTAATTCATCTTTGGCTATCCATTGGTTGCTTTTGGGATGTGGAAATGGAATCCGCTATAGGGAATATAACTTCATCCTATGCCCAATCAAAAAATTCTTTCATTGCAATTTGATGCTTGGAAGAGTAGGAAGGACACTAAGAATTTTGCATTCAATGAGGCCACTTTCAACAAATGGTATGACTAGATGATTAGAGTTACTAAGCCCATTTTTTGAATCCCATAGGTGCTACAAGTGAATAAATTTTGGTTTGGTATGAACATGGACAATACATTTATGCAGCCATGAGGGACTAATGTTGATAAATTCCATGCCATTTATTTTCCCTATTACTTGATAGAATCATCTTTTGATAAATTCCATGCCATTTCTTTTCCCCATTTCCAATTGCAACAACCAATCCATCTCTGCCTTTGTTGAATCTTGAGCCAATCGATGATTTTCTCCAGGATCCTGTAGAATTTGGCAACCAGAATGGGCTGGTCAGTGTTGAAGAAACCTTTAGTGCCTTTTATGAATTTGAGAAAAACAATTCCTCACCTCTTTTCAACAATTTTTTTTATTTTTAAATATTTAGGTCCGTGTTGACGGGAAAAATTGAATGCTCGTCAACTGGAGGGGTGGATCCAGTCTGGGGTTGTCTAAATAACCCAAGACATTTGGGATGATCCATTTCGATGGGTTTAGCGACTCCGTTGGCCGATCTAAGTCTTAGGAACACGAAAGAAAAACTAAACTAAAGAAACTAATCTAAGTGAAAAAGCAGCTACAACAAACTATATACAATTCTAAAATATATACAGTTTACTAACTAATATCATAAAACAATAATTCTACTTATTTAAATGTTCAACTATCAACAGGATTAAACCTCAATTATGTATGTACAATATTCACAAATTACAGATTTTAAATTGAAAACCTGCAAAAATCATTTGTGAACTGTCCTATGACAACAAAGCTATTATTTTTTATTTTTTATAATTTTTATGAGAAGGGAACAAAATGAAAGCTATCGAACTGAGTAATTAAGATTACAATCTATACTACATATCTATCTAAACTACTGATAATTCTCGAATTTATTAACTATTAAATTGCAAATGACAAACTGACCTGTAGAAACGCTTCCTATTTGTCTTGTGCACAATACTCGGTTTAGCTGTTCGATGGGAGGAAACCCGTAGCAGACTTTTCCACAAGCTTCTTGTAAACAGGAAGCAACAATGCTCTTTGAATATGAATGACAGAACAAACAAGACATAAAAAAACAACAATTTTATAATTTACAGATCATCACATTAGATAAATCCCAGTGCAAAGATTTGTACATAATTGTTCACTTAACTAAGAAGATAAACCTTCTATTCATTAAAATGAAACAGAGTAATTGTTGTGAATAAAATGAGATACATCAAATATGGACAACACATAAACCAAATCACATCAACCTACAACAAATTATGATAGCTAAAGTAGTCGATAATTTGATTACAAACTGATATGGACAAACCTCGAAATAAAAGTTTGATATATTGAAAGCTAAAGCTGTTACAAAACATCCACTTTCATTCCAGTTTGTATCCTCATAAGTCCATAGTATTTGTTATCCCAACAGTGATGGGTTCTTTACAAAAAATAATGAGTATATAAAGGCCACAGGGTAAAACATCCTTGTGGGAATTATCAAACTGTTTGCAAAAAATATGGGAACAATCTCCCAAATCTCTATTTTTGCCTAAGACTAACAACTTAAAACAAAACTATATAACAAAAAGCATTTTCTAAACTGCCACAGCATGTCCAATTTCCCATTGAAATTCGTGTGTACCTGTAGATGGATAAAAATAAACAAGTTTAGATAATGTTTTATTTGTAAAATTAACAAAAATCTAAATTTTATGACTAGCTACATAATCTCATGATTCTGTAGCTGGTCATATTTACAAACAAAATCATTTTTAGATCAATCCAAATGATAACAAGAATATATATGGTGAATCAAAGAACTCTTAATTACTAATTCAAAACAAAGCCAATCATTCACACTAAAACTAACCAAATCATTCATACCAATTCAAAACTAACAGAATCGTATTTAAATTGATTGAATGGTAACAGGAATGCATGCGATCTATCAAACAGATCTTTGATACTAATTAAATGCAAACAAAATGGTTTATATCAATTCAAAACCAGCCAAATCATATTAAATCAAAACAAAAATAAATTCGATATAGCAAACCAATCTTTGATATTAATTCATCGCAGACACAATCGACTATGCTAATTCAAGAACAACAAAATTGTATTAAACCGATTTAATAAAAAAAGAGATATAATCAATCTAGCAATCAAATCTTTTGTACCGATTCAATGCAAACACAATTCAAAATGAAATCATTCTTGGCAATTCGAACATAACATAATCGTTTTTAAATCTATCAAAGCTAAAATATTTCTGAGCAAACACAATCGGCTATGCTAATTCAAACCAAAAATCGATATTGAAATAACATACCTGGGCTGTAGGAAAACGATTCGGTCAGGATAACTTTGAGTTAACAATAGTAGTAGTTGCCTCAACATTTCTGAAGATGATAGAACCCGTGGTCTTTTGTCTCGTATTGTTGTCTTGCAGCCTATCATTTTCCTTTGACAACACAGTAACCCGTTCCTCCAAGGATCTAATTATGGATTGCAACAGAGGAACATCTGTGTAGTAACATTCGAGCCAAGAATTGCATTGAGTACACTATGGTTTATCAGGCTGAGCCACTACAGGTGAGGGTTCTTTTAAATTACCAGGGGTTCCACTGTCAAGATTAATTCCGGTGAAGTTAGGGTCATTCTTTAGGCACGGTGGAAGGTTGGACACGTAGTCGTAGGGTTCGACCGAACAGAGGCCATGAGAGTAGGGGTATTCCTCGGTCAAAAAACGTTCAATCTCAGAGTCTGAATCCTCGCTCAAAACAATAGGCTTATGGTCTGCATTTGGTTTGGGCTTGTTCTGAGCGCACCTGGATACCCAGCGTGCAACTTTCTTTCCCCTGCTGTTGACATCTGTATTACCCTTGCCCTTCTTCCTTATATACCTCTTAACAATATTAGTATTGTCTTTCGAACATGGGTTGGCCATGGTGTCGGGTAAGTCAATGTTGGGGCAGGTCGATGGTTTGACAGCGGGTAGGAGGGTAGGAGGTGTCACGACTAGCCCAACGAGGGTTTTAGTGACCACGGTCTTGTCTACTTGAACACACTCGGGAGTGGAAAATCCATTCCTTAACAGGAATTCTTGCCAACAGTCACCACTCATCCTTAAATGATGCACAATAATGATTTTGATCAAGCAGTGATGGAAGAGGCTGGAATCAACCTTCTCCCACTTAAATTGTTTGGATATTTTATACAGACTGCATAGGAGGTAGTGAGGCATATTCACAGGGAAATCCATAAAATTCATAAGAAACCAGAGATGGTAAAGAAAGACTAAACCATAACGACGTTCGCAAGTCATGAATTTCTTAACAATGGATAATAAATCATGCCACCTGGACTTGAGGGAAGTGACATGCATACCTCTGTCACAACTGACAATTTTCCTCGATGTAAAAAGGAGCAGCCATGACACTTCATCCACTTTCGAATTCTTAAACCACCTCTGCCCTTTAGCTGGAAAACCCGTGGCTGAACTGAGGAACTCTTCATTTAATTCTAGTTGGTTGTCCCCAACCTTAGCCCTATATCCGTTGAATGTGAGAGAAAACTGTTGGGTGACCTCAAGGTTGAATCCCTCAAATTTTTGGATGAAAACTAACCAGCCATTATTCTCCAAGTCCTCACGAGCATTGTAAAATAGCAGCAGCGTTTGGACGCCATTAGGTTCTATGCGCACTATAGGTGCCATGGGAGAGAACACACAGTCAGCAGGGTAAACGGTGAGGGGGCTTGGACAGGGTAGACACAGAACCGAAAGCTCACAGGTTTCCCAAAACCAACAGAGGTAGCTCGAGATAGAAGGCATACATAAATGCCTAAGTGTACGAGGGTGGTGGAATGAAATGAACCATGCAAAACATTCATATCGAAATGTACAAACGACGACGCTATGGTGATTCAAATTACTATTGGTGTGTGTTAAAAGCAATGTAAACGTCATGCCAAACAAATAACCATTAAAAAACCATGACAAGTCGATCCGAATAGCATTTGTATGGTTTAAAACGAAACAATATTTTGAATTTAGCACCAAAGATTTGATCATAAAATTATGTGTCGTATGAAACCATTGCACCATGGGTCTAATAAAAGACAATAGAACATCAAACCACCATTATATCAAGGATTCAATCACAATCACTAGAATACCAATGCATCACAAACTTATAAAATGAAGTCATATTAAAAAAAATGCAAAGTGAGTAAAGGTTTGGTGTCTTGCCAACTGTAGGACCATTGTTGATTCATAGGTGAAATGACCATATGAGCAAGAGTATTCATAATAATCTAGTGATAATTTTAATGCCATCGATATGACTTCCAATTCAAGGTTTTCACGCTTGCAGTCATGAAAATGAAAACGAAAGGCATATATGTGAAAGCAAAGATGATAGTGTCCTTTTGTTTTCAAGAATTACGACAAGTGTTTAGGGTTCAAAACCTTTGTGTGGGAAGCTTGTAAGGAAAAGATAAAAATGTGAAATGGCTTCCAATAGTCCGTCGATCTTTCGACTACTATAGGTCAGACTTCTGATGGGAAATTCTACCAACAAAGTGTCAGAACTATAGCACGCTCATCAGTCACGTCGGTGGGATAGCGTCGGAATATTCGTCGGTAGACTGATGGACGTCGTTAGTATTTTTTTGGTTGTCCTTTGAAATTAAATTTTTAAAGGTTGTCGGTTGTCAAACGTTAGGGGAGTCGGAATACCGACGATAGTCCAACGTTGGAAAAACCACAGGAGATTTTCCGATGCCTGTTGAGCCCTCATAAGCGAAGGTTGAGCGACATCAAACATCGGGGGTATGACAATAGGGCGTCAGAAATTCTGTCCATTTATAGTAGTATCAGTACATGAGTCAGTGGAGAATTGGGTAGGGTGGTAGACTTGTGAGTAGGCGAAGGTTGCGAGAATGGCGAGAAGGAACCCCCAACGAGATGGATCTCCCAACTATAAACTCCATGCGCCTAGGTTGACACATGTCTTCTTGAAGCCGCATGAGTTCCACTTAGCACTCATTCCCTTTCCCTTGAACTTAGGACAACACTGATCATGTCCACCTTAGCCTTTAGGAAATAATAAAAAAATATTATTCCCTTAGAGATAAGCCCTCTAGCTTAGACCCTAGGCCTAGACACTTAGAATCCTCCCTTACCCTACCTAGTGGAGCTTAGTCCCCCATAACTCTTTCTTCGTGGTCGGTCTACCCGCAACAATGTAATTTTCTTAATGATATGATCATTTACATATACAAAAATCAGGCTCGTGGCCTTAAGCATATAGGCTCTCCGACCTAATAAACATATAAGTCTTCATATTATAAACACTTGGATAAACAACCTATAAACATAATTACAATTTAGTAGGGTCTCGGCCTTGTGGTGTTACATTTTGGCTCTCGTATATTTCATGTAATACTACAAGAACTTTAATTAGGAGAATCTTTTTTGGCCAAGATATTTTCTAGAAAAATTGTATTCTTTTGTTGTACTTGTTGTGGTTCATTATGTTATGTTTTTCTTAGCACTAGAGTTTTGTAAGAATTTATCTCACATTGTAGACTATTCTTATGTGTGGATGCTCCATTTTAATTTATGTTCTTCAGGAAATATGTGTATAAATATATAAACATAGGATTGTAAATGATTATTTCAATGCTAGAATATTTTGGGTTTGTTCTCATTCACCCATATTCTTGTCTTTGTTCTGTGTGATATATTTCTTATCTCATTGATAGGAGCATGTGTGGTTCTGTGTTTTATTTTTGGTTACCTTTTTTTTTTCATTTGGTTGCATGCATTTTCATCTTATATTAGTTTCATTCCATTTTTTAGCTTACAAACCATCATAGGTGGACTAGGTTGCAATCGATAAACGTAAAAAAATGTAATGGTTGTTGGACCAGAATCTGGATGGGTTCCCTATTCCAAATGTGATGAGGTCTAATTGGGACTTCTCACTAGGGATAACCCCTGCTATTTATTAATCTCACACAAACATCATTAATAGGTCAAAAGAGTGGATGAGGTTCGGGATAGAGGCTTACTTCACCTAAGGCTTGGGTTTCCCCATCGACAATATCAAGTCCTTGAGAAGCATACTTAATGATAAAAACAATTATGAGGCCACTAACATATTTCTCATAGGATAAGGATACCCTCCAAAGGTAATGTGCAATGCCTCTAGGAATTGTTCATGGATATGGATGTATCAAAGCTTTCTTTAGTACCTAAGGCAAGAACTTGTCCCTTATATTATTTCCAATGCCTTGGGACACATACCTATCTCTCAAAACCACCTAGTGGCATAGACATCTAAAATACTAGTTCAATAAATCATACCCTCAGGGAGCCATGTGTGGTTGTTTGAGGAATCCTTTTTTTCCCTATATGTCTAGTTCGGATTCCTTTAGGGCCTCACATTTATGTTTACTCCCCTAGCCATTTTGAGGGCCTTGATACCCATAATTAGTGCTAAAAAATGTTAGTAATACCTACATACCTATTTAGAGGCAAATGATTCCCTTAATAGGTCATTTGTTGTGGTTTAAAGTTTTGTTTTTTGTCCGAGAAGACTACAAGATTCATTTAGGTACTAACTCTTGGGTTTGTTCCCATGGCCATATGCATCTTATAGATACACATATATAATGTTCAAAAAAGTATAATGTTGACTATCACCATCTAGAGACCAAGGATATCATTGAAACGTCCTTTCTTGTGGTTCAACATGTTGTTAATGGTCTTAAATTCCTATAAGATCCCTTTAGCACATTCTTGGTAGATTTACCTTGTGAATTCTTAGTCAAAAAGTGTGTTCATGTTCTAAGAATGTGCATGCACTTTAGAACATGCACGTGTTGTCGAATACGTGTGCATTTTTTTCATTCAACTTTTTTGGGTAGGAATGACAAATTTAACATACATGTTTGTTGATTTCGTTGCCTTAAATTTAGGTTTGTAATGATGAACCTCATGGTTTGGGTTGAAAATACATCAAAACCTCCATTTTTCTAAATGCCTCTCAATATCTCTATTTTTTAGGTTATTTTTGTATAGGAGACACATATATGTCGCCTACAAAACTGCACACATATAGAGTCAACTGTGCAAATTCCAAACACCCGAACTTTTAAGAAAATTAATATTGTTTACTATTTTTAATATATTTTTGTCTTGGCATATAGTAAATTCTTAAAGTACATACATATTTTATTCCTTCTATAACTTTTTATTGCCTTAACCAATTTTAAAATACATTATATGCTACACTAGTACATACCAAGATCTACAATATTAAAAAAATATGTGTTTGATTATGTTAAGACACATGTACCTTGGACTAACGCAACGCCTTGTAGTTTGAAGGATACATGATACAATGACTTTCATAATTTATAAAATTTATAAAATTAAAATTATATATTTAGAAAAATATCCCTAGAAAATAACAATGTGTTCTCTACAATTCTACCATTTTTTAAAGGAAATTCCATTATTTAGGTACTTAACACCTACACTAATGGGAACATATGTATTATATTTTACATCAAAAATAACATACCATTTTTATAAAAAATCAAATTTCACATAGTCATACACAAGTTATATAAATAAATTTTATATGTTTGGAAAGGTAATTTAGTTTCCTACATTTCATCCTATCACACCATATTCAAATTCATTGTGGAAGTACATCAAATCATCCCTTTAAGTTAACACGTTGTTTTGTTCCATGTTTTCATTGTCACTAACATGTCATGAGAGACCATTATTAGATTCCACCCACCTAGTGCTCATATATCCATGGCTATGGTTCGTGAACAAAAAAAAAATTACATGAAACTTGTGTAGGTAGCTTCATCAATCACGATGAGAAGATAATTGTTGAAAAGTATGAAAACACCATGAGCAAGATGGGTGCAAATTTATGTTTTGGAATTTTAGATGTAGATGAATAGAATGTCACAATTAAAAAATTATCTAGGACTAAGTTGATTTTCTCAATTTATTATTTAATATCATAGAAATCATTTATAGAATAACTATATTCCCTCCTTGTTCAAATTCAATGAAAATCCAAGTCAAAACTCTATTGAGGATAGGCAAAGTTTTTTGGCCTCTAAAAATATTGTTGACTACTAATGCACCTTCACATTTCAAAAATCGATGATTTGTTTTCCATCCCTTTCCTCATAGCATTTGAGTTGATACCTCATAACATTTGAGCTGGTATTTGTTTTTTATAATATACTAGTTTACAATAAATCTAGGGTAAAGGATGCACAACAATACACAACATATTGACACAATATTAAATATTACGAGAGAAAAAACGCAATATAAATCCTTTTAGTGTTCCTTTAGGGTTATAAACAGGAATATTTACATCATGATCAAGATGGATCCTAGCAAAGAAGTTGTTGACCCATTTAACCATAGAATATTATTCACTTGGAATTCAACACACTTACAAAAGCTACAATTTCAACATATAAAGTTAATGTACCATTAAGAACATAAAAACAACACAAAATGTAATGATACACCTCCACCCCATCCATATTTTTGTACTTCCTCACTTCTTTTAGAACAATTAAAAGAAGTGATAGAAAAATAAATGAGATAGTTGTTAAGTAGAAAATAGTCTCAATAAAATTAAAAAAGATTTAATAAATGAATCAATACATAGCTTCATCTCACATAAAAAATAAAGTCGATTAAAAAGTTTAGTCTCTCTACATGTTAATTCACATTAAATAAAATACAGAAGAGATCCATTTACCTACCAATCAAATATAAAGAATTATAAAAATGAGTTGTGAATGTTTTTGTTTCTTTTTAATTAAGAATCATATTATCATGAAGTCAAAATTTGAAGTAGTATGTTTAAAAAGTTTGAGTTATAACAAATGGCATTCTAGTGAGGATGAATCCGTGGAAACGTTTTTAGTGCATAGAATTGAATTCATGAATAAGTTTGAATTACAACATTGGATGTAAGCATCCTAAATATGCTCATACCAATATATAAAGTGTATTAACCTATGCTATTTATCAAATTTACTATAAATATATTCATTATAGAAATAAAAATTATAATAAAATGGAGAAATAATGACAACATCTTGTTATAATATAAGGTTACATATAAGGACAACATCTTGTTATAATATAAGGAAACAAAATTCTCTATGGTGAACTGATTATTATTTATTCTATAAAATAAATCTTGAATAAAATTGAGAGGAGATGTGTTAAACAAAAACATGTTTTTATATAGATCTCACTTTACCATTAACTTATGAAATTAAAATGTTGTGTGTTAAATTATATATATAAATTGTAATAATTATGTAAAATAAAGATAAAATTAATGAATTTTAAGTGCCAACAACTTAAGATTTCATGAGATTGCAAGTTTTTCTTATGTCATTGAAGCTAAGATCATCACACATAATTAATAAAATTATAACAAATTAGTAAATTCGATAATGTAATTTTATTCATAACCATATGAATAACGACCATACAATTACTTCCTCATATTCTAAAATATGATGGCATTTGACTCCTCCTATTCTAAAATAAGATGGTATTTGAATTTCTTGCCATTATTTTGGTTTTATACAATATTCATTTAACTTTAGG
Source organism: Picea engelmannii (assembly GCA_009831015.1). Taxonomy (NCBI): domain Eukaryota; kingdom Viridiplantae; phylum Streptophyta; class Pinopsida; order Pinales; family Pinaceae; genus Picea; species Picea engelmannii. The sequence continues at coordinate 298,684 of ML802097.1, forward strand.
TGTATTTTATTTTATTAATATTCATTGTGACTTAGTCTATTAATGACTTCATAAATTTTCAAATGATGATAACCATGGTGATAATTGAATTTACAAATAGTTGGGACCGAACCCATCAAACAAAATTGAATAGTGGGAGATAACAAATATTGCACACTAGAATGCTACAAATTTGGTTACAAGACTGTTCAAAAACAAATACCTGGCAAAATTTCACTTTACATCCAATACATGAGATCATGGTGTAAATTTGACGGGCACGCCTACCTATCAATTATTTCTTTTATCACTAGTTTCTTCTTAAAATTGTCCATCCCCTGACATTTTCTTTTTGTTTTTGGATGTCATTTAAATATTATGTGTCATATGTGTTTTTGTCCGAGGAACAACAAAAAATTATTATGAAATTGCATTTAACAAAACATCATCAAATTGCTTCACATGAAATACAATACCATTAGAAACATAAAAAAAAAGCTTAACACATTACCTTGATATAACAACTTGCACATCGTTTCAATGTACAAAAACAATCGACAAAACACTAAGTAGTATGCATGCAATGATGTCAATATAGCTATAGCAGGAAAAACAAAAAAAAATAGCTACTTGCATTGCAAAATTTGAAATAATTATTGTTATTAATATAATGAAATAATAAATATTACTCGATTATGTGGATTCTCAAAAACCAAATATAATGAGAAAATAAATGTGGAAGAACGCATTGTTAGATTCATCCAAACTACGACAATTTCCATCACTCCAATTGTGATTTAATATTAATGAGTCTTACCTCTCTCGACCGTTTAATTTCCAAAAAGTCCCTGTGACTTGTAATTTGTGAGCATCCATGTGTGCACCTGCACACTCTGTGCTATAATATTTCTAACTTGTAAAATGTGTATGCATACAACTTGCAAGTTGCAACCTCCATCTTCTATAGAATTTGTAACTTGTACTATGCATGACCTTTGCTATATAATTTATAACTTGTATTATGTATTTAAATATGCTTTACAAAAAAATCGACATTCAAATTTATATTATATTATGTTGCGCCTCTTTCGTCACCTTGGTGAGCAAAACAGAGGTGCTTGCAAGCTCAGTTGGGTCTGCTGAGAAGGACAACTGTAGAGAAAAGCATTAGGGAAATAAAGTAAAAACTACAATTAAGAATTAAACTAAGAGATGCAATAAAAACTAAATTCATGAGCATAGGGACATAGAAACAAAAAGAACCATAAAACCCATGTCACCAATGTTTGAGGTTGATCTATTAGTGAAAAAAAGCACCAAGAAGAAAGGGGACTATGAGTCCCTTCTTCCTCCAAGGGAAGGCTCTTGGACCCTCACTAGATAGCTCTTCTTACAACAAAGAAAAATGGAAAATGGTGATGAAAGAACTCTTTACAAATCCACTCAATGGTGAGGTGGATTGTCCAATGTAATGGTGCCAATATGCTCTTGTCAAGGATGGAGTCCTCAAAACAATAGAGGCAGCATAACATTACTTTGAATTCCTTGAGAAAATGAGGTGCATTCATGGATTTTTATAGCATTTCTTTGGGTTATTGTTTAACTGCTTTGTAGTGTGAAAAGAGGCCATTTAGGGCATTCTTAGGTCTTTGACCAACCCACCACTTGGATCCAGTCCAGATTTGAGGGTCAAATTGGCTTGGGAGCTGAACCATAAGTGGGTGGGAGGCCGACCACTCTCATAAATGCGTCGTTTAGCAGGTGCACGTATTTTTGTGCTAACAGTCGTGCATTGTGTGCCTGTGCGCGATTTCTACGTTTTTGTTCCGCGCATGCGCGCGCACACCCAATGTCTGCATAGCACTCTTCAATTTTTCACTACTTTGTATAGTTTTTGACCTTTTTTGACCTCTTTCGTCACCTTGGTGAGAAAAACAGAGGCACTTGCAAGCTCAGTTGGGTCTGCTGAGAAAGACATCTGTAGAGAAAAGAGTTAGGGAAAGAAAGTAAAAACTACAATTAAGAATTAAACTAAGAGATGCAATAAAAACTAAATTCATGAGCATAGGGACATAGAAACAAAAAGAACCATAAAACCCATGTCACCAATGTTTGAGGCTGATCTATTAATGAAAACAAAGCACCAAGAAGAAAGGGGAATATGAGTCCCTTCTTTCTCCAAGGGAAGGCTCTTGGACCCTCACTAGCTAGCTCTTCTTACAACAAAGAAAAATGGAAAATGGTGATGAAAGAACTCTTTACAAATCCACTCAATGGTGAGGTGGATTGTCCAATGTAATGTTGCCAATATGCTCTTGTCAAGGATGGAGTCCTCAAAACAATAGAGGCAGCATAACATTACTTTGAATTCCTTGAGAAAATGAGGTGCATTCATGGCTTTTTATAGCATTGATTTGGGTTATTGTTTAACTGCTTTATAGTGTGAAAAGAGGCCATTTAGGGCATTCTTAGGTCTTTGACCAGCCCACCACTCAGATCCAGTCTGTATTTGAGGGTCAAATAGGCTTGGGAGATGAACTATAAGTGGGTGGGAGGCCGATCACTCTCATAAATGCGTCGTTTAGGAGGTGCATGGCGTTTTGCGCTAACAGTCGCACATCGTGCACCTGTGTGTGATTTCTACATTCCTGTTCCGCGCATGCGCACACGCGCCCAATGTCTGCATAGAGCTCTTCAATTTTTCACTACTTTCTATAGTTTTTTACCTTTTTTTTAATGTTGTGGTATTAATTCAGGTCCATGAATGACTTCATTACTATTTGACGATGTTGCGTTCTTGTAACCATGTGCTGACGAAATTTCAGTGATAACAGATGCCCCCTGATGGATGAGGTTAGGAGCATACGTATAGCCAAAATCCATCAATGTTTCTTCTACTAAGAATGTTTTTGTAAGAGAGAGCAATAGTGAGATCGTTCAGAGCGATCCGTTGGAGGGAAAAAGGAACTGGTAGGACCCGACCTTCCATGAGGTGTGAAAAAATAGAAAACTATGTACAAATGAGGCGGGCATGCCCCATGCTCGTGTCATGTAACTTTGAAGAAAGAGATGACTGAAGTGCTGGTGTAGAAAATTGCAGCGCCCTCAGGGGAGGTCGTGATACAGGCAAAAGACAATTCTACAAATGAACATGCTCTGAATAGTAGGCAGTGATCGCGGTAATAAGTAGCAGCGATGATATGGGCATTGATGGCCCTGCCAAGTTCAGAGGTCTTCGGCAAATACAAGAACTAACTGCAATGGTCACAAAGTAAGACCCACCGTAACATGAGAAAGTGTTGGCATCGAATGTTAAGGGGGTCAACAACAGCAGGGAGCAATAGTGTTTCACCCTATGTCGTCCGAGATCTCTCATTGAGTGGATAATGAGAATCAATATACTTCCACCCTTCTGGAAAACTGTGTTGATGTCGACAAAAAAGGGGGACGCGACTCCCAGAAGCAAATGTCTTCGTGAAAGCTACTAGGTGCAGTGAGGAAGTGGCAGAGGTACATGGACAAAGTCAAGATGTGGGAAGACTCAAGAATTCCCTTGGTTGGAGGATGTATGAGATAAAAAGTGGCCGCAACCATTCAACGAGGTCGAGTGTTAGGAGGATGACAAGACCGGGGATAAGTTGTGCCAGAGGCGGGACAAGGTGAACAAATTCAGAGGGTAGAGGTAAGTGACCTGTGGGGTACTCTGAAGATATGGACGATGTTGGGCAAGGGAAGGTGATAAGTAGTGCTCCAACCAAGGGTGACATGGGTTGCGGTTGGCCAAAAAGAGGGAAGTAGGTCGCTAAAGGTGACGACAAAAAGGGTAATGTAACGACTGAAAATAAAGGTGTTTGTACAATAAATAACAAATAATTGGGGAGAAATGTACAAATACAGAAACAGGTGCCCCAGTGTGATGTGGGTGGCCCATGTAGGGAATAATTTGCTTGGAAAACTGATGAAGGGTGGGGGCCCCATTAGTGAGTTTCTGTATGAGGTAGGTGAAATGAAGGTAGGCTTGGAGATGGGAAAACTGATTGTGGATGAAATGGAGGGTTCATGATACTGTGGAGGTGCAGTGAAAAATAGAACCGTGAAGAGATAATATGGGAGTCTGTGTGGGAAAGCTAGAAAAATGAGGAGAAGGAGTATGTGGTTGATTCGCGACATTATGAAAGACTATCGGGACTCCCATCCCTAAAGGGTTTTTGAAAAACAACATGAGTGTCGAAAGTGTCAAAAGGTGCTATGAATGGGACAACTCATGTGGGTAAGAATGCTACCGGGTAACAGTACTGAAGATACAAAATGGAGGTGTGGGTACTGCAGAGCCAGGAATGGGGATCCTAGAGGCAAATATCAGAGGGTGTGACTGCAAATGTAAGTGCGATACAGTGGGAAAGACTACATGCCAGTGCTAAGTATATACCTGAAGGGGTTGTGCCGATGTATGATGATCAAGTACCTACACACATGAAAACCAAATACCCAAAGTGAACAATATCTGAAGAGAATCGAAGATATGAACATGTATTTGATAAGCGTGAATATGCACATGCGTACCTGACCAGGGTATGAAAAAAAGGCACCCCAGGAGCTCAGGATGAAAAGAGGCCTAGGGACTGCTGCAATGTAGATGTCGGGCTGTTGATCCCGTGGCTGAAGACAGATTGAAAAATGGACACCGTGGGCTCCCGGAATGGTGAGTGGAAGTTTGGAAATAAGGCCTATATATAGCTGTAGGGCCCACATTGCCACCTCATTTGTACCTGCTACAATAGTGATTGGACAAGCAATTGTCAGAGGAGATTTGGAGATTTGAGGAGGAAGAGGCACCTGTGTGGCGATTAGCGAGCATCAGGTTAGTGGTATGATCATCCTGCATAGAAATAGGATTTCATTTTTTGGGCAGGGGCTGTACGGGGGGCCGTACAGAGATATTTAGGGGATATGGGCCCCACATGCGCGGGCAATCAGGTAATAGGCATGCACATGTGCACGCATGTCCACCAGATATATGCGCATAGGGGCGTAGTAGAGGGGATTTAAGGCGCTCTCTAAGGGCACGCCTGTGGGTTGAACAGGTGTGCACAAGTGCGCGTCTGTAGGTTGAACAGACGCGCATCTGTGCACGCATGTATGGTGAACAGGTGCGCTTGGGAGTGCACCTGTGAAGAAAACAGGTGCGCACTGATGCGCACCTATGTAGTGAACAGGTGCACAAACATGTGCACCTGTGTAGTGAACAGGCGTGCATGTGTGCGCGCTTGTGGGAAACAAAACCGCGCCTAGGAGGCAAGGTTGAGGTGTATAAAAATGAGTCTTTTTTATGTTGTTGATAGTTTCTTCAGTTGATATAGGACTCTATGTTGTGTCTGCAGGTGGACGGTTGTGACTATGCCAGTGGGTTGGCGAGAGCGAGACTGGTCTCAGCTGTGAGACGTCGTGGCCATTGAGGGGCCAGGTGTGCGTGCGACTTTGGCAGCCTGTGGGCTGCTAAAGTTCTTTGAGTGCCCATTGATATGGGCACAGGAGTATCTCCTACACTTCTTGATCCAGATGTGGAGTCCGGAGCTGCACTGCTTCCTCGTACGAGGAGAGCAGATCCCCTTCACTGCGGTGGAGGACGTATATTTCTTGACTGGGATTCCCTTTCGGGGAACACCCCTACTGGTGGAGTCGGTGCTGCCTAGGGATACGCAGCTTGCGACTATTGGCCAGAGATATTTTTCGGGTCATAACTTTATGTCCGGGACAGTTGTGAGCATTGCGTCTATAGATTACCTGGCATATCTTTGTATAGCAACGATGATTATGCGAGTATATGGGTCACTGGCAACCCATCGTATCAGTGGTGGCCAACTTCTGGTGCTGGAGAGAGTGTCGGTCGGCGAGCATTTCGCTTGGGGGCTTACGCTGCATGTGCGGATGGTGGGGAAGTTGGACCAATGTTGGTCCATGGATACGGGGGAGTTTTCCTTCGGGTCCATCCTAGTGGCCTAGTTTCTAGAGAGGGTACTGATGTTGCACCCGAGGATTCTATTGGGTGCACCTAGGGCGTGAGAGCCGCGGTTGAGGCGGTGGTCGACTGTGTTTCTTTTCCATGGTGGTGGCGAAGGTGGCCACTTCTTTTCTGCAGAGGTGGAGCAGGTATGGTGACAGATGCTGTAGGTGATTTTACATTACCCCTATGCTGGGGTGGACTTCCGGGATGATCCAGACATGGTGCTACCTCTAGGGGAGGTTTTTGATCATCGAGGTATGTTTGGTGTTTATGTGTATGTTTTTTCTATTTTGTGTTTGAGATAGCAATCCATATGTATATGATATAGATGCTGATACTATATGTTGTTTGTGTGCATGTGCATATGTGGAACCTCGTGGGAACGAGGTGGAGTTCCATAGATCATCGTCTCATCAGGAGCCGGAGATACTTCCGCGGGGAGAGAGACGTCAGCGTGAGGACGTCGCGGTGCGACCAGCTGAGCCTGAGAGGGCAGCGAGGAGGCGTCGGTTTGATGACCCTGGTGTTGGGCCATCACATGCTCCTCCGACAGTTGCCAGAGTGGACTTTGAGGACATCCATCATCGTCTGGAGATGGTGTTACAGGACGTGCTTGAGGGCATGTGGTCTCACATTTAGGACGAGAGTTTCTTGGAGTAGTGTGTGGGGGTTCCGCCGCCATGGCGAGCCATAGTACGATGAGTAGCAGTGGTTGCTGCTATAACGAGCGGATGACTGCCATCGAGGCAGGAGGGGCCTGTAGGGGGTGGACCACCACTGCCTGAGGCAGGTGGTGGTGGGTCGCCACTGCCTGAGGGAGGGGCAGGTGGTGGCACTTTAGAGGCACCTTGAGTGGTTCTTTATGTCTTTGATGGATGGATATATTTTTTGTATATAGGCTGGTGAGCCCATTTTGTACCGAGGTGCTGCATTGGCTTGCGGATACTTATATTTTTTGTATGTAAACATTTGGATGGCACTGTGGACCTATATATATACATGAGTATACTTTTTGAGATCTATGTGGTGTTTACATTTTTTTGGTTAATGTTTTGATGATGTCTATTCTATGTATATGTTTTGACAGGATTGTGATATGTTTATGTATGTGTAGAGGTAGCTTGATGTGATATATGCCAATCTAACACAATATTAGCTAGGTTATCCGTTATTTGATTCAATTGTCTTGGAATATGTGTAAATGTAATGGACTCAAAATGTCGATATAAAAGCCTAACTTGTAGGTATTTGCGAAAGAGGCAAGGATCACGGACGCAATACACATTGTTGAGATGGAGTACGACTAGTTGAGAGTCGAGAAAGATGCTAAGGTGTCGAATACGATGATGCTAAGAATCGGCCAGGAGGCCAATGAAGGCGGTGTATTCGGCTTGGTTGTTGGTTGCTGACCCCAAACATATGCCGCTCGAATGGAGCATTTCATGTGAAGGGGTGTAGAGAGCCCAAGCAGCCGAAGCGAGATTTTGTGTCCAACGGCTGGCACCGTCGGCGTAACCGATGTGGTAGGCTGGTGGAGGAAGCATCTATCAATAGCACAAAGGATAGTTTAGACGTGAGGGAACGAGAAAAAAGATTAAAAACGCTAGAAAAGAAATAACCTAAAGTAGGATGATTATGGTTAAGCGTAAAATTTCTTTAAGTATAACCCGTTGACGGGTTCTTTGAGAAAGAGGCCTTCGGGAGAGGCCAGGATATATGCGCCTTTGGTGAGGCAATGTTGAATGATGTATGGGCCATGCCAGAGTGACTCGAATTTGCCATGGCCAAAGGTATCATGAGCAATATCGTAAGCCAGAACGAGGTCGCCTTCGCAAAATGAGCGAAGGTTGACATGGCGATCAAAAGTAGCCTTGGATCATTTTTTAGCTGCCTTGTTGTTCTGTAAGGAAGATCGACGGTCTTCATCCAGAGACTCCAAGTTCAGCAAGCGCTGCTCCATTGGACCAGTGTCAGGTAATAGCTCAATTACGGTGCGTAAGGTGGGAATTTCGCACTCAATGGGGAGAGTGGCCTGAACCCCATGGACTAAATGAAATGGTGTGAATCCAGTAGTGGTTTTCATAGTCGTTCGGTAAGCCCAGAGCGCAGAAAATAACATATGATGCCAATTGGTTTTATGTTTATTAACCGTGTGCTGTAACATGGTCTTGAGGACTTTGTTAAACGCCTCAACCTGTCTGTTAGACTGAGGGTAATATGGTGAGGAAAACTCATGAGAGAATCCTAACTGAGATGAGAGTTCGACGAATATCTCATTCTCGAAGTGTTTTCCATGATTGGAAATGAGTTGGAGGGATACTCCAAAGCGGGATATGACGTGGTTAAAGAAAAAATGCGCTGCAGTGTCAGCAGTGTTGTTGAAAGTGGGCATAGCTTCTGCCCATTTGGTGAAGTAATCAATGGAGACAACGATGTATTTGTGACCATTGTTGGAGGGGGGATTACAAGTCATGAAGTTGATACCACATTTACAAAAAGGGCCGGTAGTAATGATAGGGTGAAGAAGAGCGGGGGGAGCTCAGGCTTTGTTGGCATAAAAATGACATTGCTCACATCGTTTCATGGCATGAATGCAATCATGAAACAAGGTAGGCCGAAAGTACCCGGCTCAAATAATCTTTTGAGCAGTGGATATACCTGAAAGAAGGCCCCCACAGGCGCCGATGTGGCATTCGTTTAAGACTCTATCGGCCTCGTCAATAGTCAGGCATCGACGAAGAATGGTGTCAATGCCCCTCCAGTATAGGATGTCTCCGATGAGGAGGTAGCAGGGGGCGTGATGGCAAATACGATGATGATCATCGCGCGAGAGGTGGTTACTGAAATTTTGAGTTCGGAGCTAGACGAGGAGGTCGTCGTACTAAGGATCATCCATAGTGATGTAAAAGAGATGTTCGTCGGGAAAGTCAGTGTTGATGGGGGCACTGGTGGTTTTAGAGGGGAGGGTTGTGACAAGTTCGGTGAGAACGAGGGCCTTCTTACTCTTAGGTGTTGAGAACTCGAAGTTGTATTCCTGAAGGATAACGATCCATCGAGAAAATTTGTCGTTAACTTGCTGACAACTGAGAAATTACTGCATAGGGTTGGACTCTGCGACGACCTTTGTGGTGCGAAGCAGAATGTAATGGCGCAGCTTCTGGACTGCGAGGACGACTGCAAGAGAAAGTTTATCTTCGTGTTTATACTTCAAGGGTGGCCCTGAGCGATTTTTACTAACGTAATAAATGACATGTTCATGATTGTCATCTCTGAGCTGGATAAGGACGTCGGCTACTGATATAGCTGATGCTGATACGTAGAGAATATAGTTGCGATCATAGTCAAGGGCACTAATTAAAGGTGCATTTGAAAGCACTTCTTTAAGATCGTCAAATGGTTGTTGGGCGTGGTCGTCCCAGTGAAATGGGATGTCGTGACATAGTAAGCGAAGGAAACCATGTGTGCGTATGGCGTAATCTGGGATAAAATGTCTAAGAAAGTTAGCTTTTCCCTATAGACTCTGAAGTTGTCGTAAATTTCAGGGAGGTGGAATTTTGGTGATAGCTTGGAATTTGAGGGGGTCCATGGTAATACTGCTTTGAGAAACAATAAAACCGAGGAGGTGCCCTGCGGTGACATAGAACACGCACTTGAGAGGATTCAAGTGGATGTTGTACTGACGACACAGTTGAAAGATGATTCATAAATCATCGAGATGTTGGGTGCGTTTCTTGGATCGAGCTGTGAGGTCGTCCAAGTAGGCGAGGATGATATTGGCCAGAACGTGAAAGATGTATGTGATAGCCCGCTAGAAATTTGCGCAGTCATTCTTTAAGCGAAAAGGCATGACACGATATGAAAAAGTACCCCAAGGGGTAGTAAAGGTGGTTTTATACTGATCGACAGGGTGAATTTGAATTTGATTATAACTAGAGAATATGTCCATAAAGGAGAGAGCCTCGTGGCCCGCGCAGTCGTCGATAATTTGATCGATGAAAGGAGTTGGAAAGTTGTCTTTGGGACATGCATGATTGAGATCACGAAAGTCTATGAAAACGCGGATAATGCCCTATTTTTTGTTAACGGGTACAAGGTTGGAAACCCATGAGGTATAGGCGATGGGGTAAATGAACCCGACAGCGTGTAACTTGTCAATTTTGGCTTTGATAGTCGTGGCTTTGGATGGATGTAGCGGTCGCTGTTTTTGGAGAAATGGTGTAATGTCGGGCCAGGTGTCGATGCGATGCTCGACAATAAAGGGATCGAGGCCAGGCATTTCTGTGTATGACCAGGTGAAAATATCCCTATATTCCTGGAAGAGGGCTTTATATGCGGCGATTTCCTGAGGAGTGCAAGCAACTCCAATGGTGATTTCTTCGACGATGTCATTTTTAATGGAAATGTCAATTTTAATGGTGGGGGAAATGTTGGTCATGTCACCTTCTTCAAAAGCGTCAGGGGCAGGAATGGGATTTTTGAACTAGTCGATAGGCCCTGATGGGATAAAATCCTTGGTTTCGACCGCGTAAATGGGGTGTTGGTTGGGGGGTGCGGAGGCCTCCTATGGAAAGAAGAGTGTGCGGTGATGTAGCGCATCCCAGGGAGATTCCGGGTGATTTAGCTCTTCGAGTATTTCCTCGTCGCATTGGAAGCGTCGGGAATACAAGGGGTCATGAGGAGTGATCTCGGTGATAGTGGTTGTGTGGTTCCCCCCTGGTGAAGAAACAAGGGGAACAATGTGAGGAGATGGTGAGGATTCATTCGACATAAACCATATATTGAAGTACTGAGGGGTATCCATAGTGGTTGGGTGTACAATGCCCATAGGGGAATGAGTAGGAGAGTTGGGGGGGTTGGGGGTTGAATCCTCAGATACATCATCTAAGAACCATGGGGGCCTTAGAAGTGCCTCTGGTTCAGGAGAAATGACATGAAGATCCTTTAGTGAGGAGGTAATGTCCATTATCGCCTCTGCAGGTTGGTGAAGCAGGGTCAATTGATGTCGCCTGTATTCGAGGATCATAGGACACTGGTATGTAAAATGAGCTAACGAATCGCAGAGAGAGAAAGGGTGTCTCATACGTTCATTGACTAAAGTGGTGACATCACGGATGTCAGTGATATTTGTGGAGGAGGACATAGTGGGACTGGGGTTGCTCTGGAAGTTCTGGTGCACTACGGCTAATGACTATTGAAAGCGTGGAAGTGTTGCACAATGGTGGGTATAATGGCCATATTTGGAACGTATTGCATAGGCGTATTTGGTCCTCAACCCTTTACTACTGAAAGGGGGGGTGGTAGGGGCGGGACTAGCAGTAGTGGTAGGTGTTGGGAGAGTTTGATTGACGGGGAGCAAATTCCGTAATTCAGGTAGTGATGGACAGTTGTTGGTTTGGTGGCCCTCTTTCTCACATAGTACGCAAGGTGGTGGGATGCGTGGAGGAAGTGGAGTGGTGGGCTCCTTCTTCTTTTTCCTACCCCCAGATGTAGCAGGGGGATTAGTGAGTGGGGGGGTGGTGGGGGTAAGGATGGGAATCGTCATGGGGATTCCTTTCTGAGGGGGAAGGGATGGTCGAGGGACCACCTCTGGTGGCTGTAAATACCAAACTGGGATTGCTAACACCATATTAGGTAGTTTGAGCATTGCGGCTACCTGAAAAGATTCGATACCTGGTGGAGGGTAAAAGAAGGGAATTTGACTGAGGGGTTGGGGAATTGTCTCCCAAACTGGACTATGTCCTTGGGGAGAGGTGGAATCATGGATTGGTGGGGTCGACGAGTGTCCAGGAGGTTCTTGAGGGGGGGGTTCTGTGACGAGTGGGACGTCAGGTATGATAGAAGCCTCTGTAGGAGGAAGGGTATCCTCTGTGTGAGTTTCGTTAGATGATATGACACACACTTGATTGGAAGGGTGTAGGAGTGGTGGTGGTCCATGATATGTTCCTAATAAGGATGGATATTTAAAAATCCCAGGACCCATCTCGACGAGTGGATATGTGTCATGGCTTGTGTGGATGAGAGGAAGAATGTTATCGATGTTGGCAGATGGATTAGGCTCATAATGTGAGACTTGGTCAATGGTAATGATCTTCCCATTGTGAGGGAACATCATTGTCTGAAAGATGGAAGATGCCACTGCCTTCATAGCGTACATGTAGCTACGACTGAATAGGATATTATAATTGAGTGGGGCATCGATAACTTCAATATCGGTGAGAATAGTCTTTCCCCCAAGTTCAACGGGGACATTTTGATAGATCCCTTTAGGAGAGGATGGTCATCCATCATAAGCTCGTAATGTGATGGCAGAGGGTATGAGTTCCGGGAAACGAAGTTTCTGCCATATCGTTTTGGACATAATGCATGTAGATGCACCTTCATCGATGATACACCGATGAACTGTGATGTTCTATATTTTCACTGGTATTTGAAAAGTGATCAAGGTGGGAAGACGAGGTTCTCCGTTGTCAAGATCAAAGGTAATGAGTCAGGTATCTGCGGGGTCGGCTTCCCCCAAGGCGAAAAGTAGTGATTTCTGCTGAGTAGGACAAGTCTAGAGGACCTCCAATACTAACATGGCAGTTGGGGATTGCGCTAAGTCGTCTACCAAACTATAGTTATGAGCTTCCCTAGCCTGTGGGTTGTGGACATTCCTGTGCAATGGGATGTGAGGGATGTGAAGTGGTGGTTCGACAGAAGGGAGAGGGATCACCAATGGGGGTCCCGCCGGTGTAGGGTTTGTCTCTGGAGGGATGGGAGTAGGCTCAGCGGGTGCATGATACTGACGATTACGCATTTGCAGAAGGATTTCTTCCTCACTGGTGAGGAGAATTGTATGATCTGCTGGATTGTTGAGGTTGAGGTATTGTCCCGCCTGAGGTGGGGGATGTTGTGTGTCCTGTTGGGTGTTTATCACACCTTGATGTGGAATAGGATTTTGCAGCACGACGAAAGGGGGTTGTTGCACATATTGTTGTGGTGCCTGCTGAGGGGCAGGCTATGCAGGATAATGGGGAAGACTACCCAAGTCTTTCAACCATTTGAAATCAGTGATCTGGGGGAAATGATGAGTGTAATGTCTGAACTCACCACAAAGGGCACAAGGGAATATGGTTTTAACATTATTTCTCCCTTGGCATTTATTATTATTACCCCCTTGGGGGTTTTGGTTCCCTTGGTTCTAGTTGCCCCTAGTGGGTGGGTGTTGTGGGGGTTGATTCCCGCCCTGACCTGGGTTGTTGTTATTCTTGTTCCATCCTTTCTTCTTGGCATTGTTCGATGGATGGGTTGGATTGGATGTATTCAACTTTTCAAAATTTTGGTATTGTTGAATAGCAGAGGGTTGAACAAAATTCACCCCCGCATGAGGATGTGGGGGAGCCATGGGTTGTGGAGGACCAGGAAATGGGAAATACAGATTCTGTGTTGGTATCGATCCATAAGGTACATAGGAAGGCGTAGTTCTTTTTCTAGTACTATAGGCTGAGGTTGAGGGAGTACCACTATTTGTTGGAATAGGTGGATGTATGGGAGGTGTCGGCGGTGGTCCACTGATGGGTGGAGGTATAGCAACAGGGTATGGTTGTTGATAGGCGGGTGGGGGGTAATAAGAAGTGCCCCCGTATGCTAGAAGGTATTGAGGTGTTCCATACATCAGTGGTTGTTGGGGTTGCGGACCGTGGTGCGTGGTGGCACCGATCAGTCCGTTTGTTGAGTGAGACATCCCGGGTTTGTCTTGGCCAAATGGCACAGGTTTTGGAAGATCAGGAAGTATAGTGTATAAGTACTTTGAATGTACATAGATGAGGTCATATTGTTGGGCCTTACTGATGGCTTCCTCTTCAGATTGAGGGAAGGTGGAAGCTACATCCTTACCAAGGAGAGAGACAAGTGATCTAAGAAACTAGTCGAGACATTGTTGCTTGGTGGTTTCTTCTTTGCACAAACTACGTCGCCTATGCCACTCGTGAATGTGATCAACGATGTGTGTGGTTGAGGCTTGTTTGAAATTAGAAAGTAGTTCTAGACCATTGTCGTGGCGGATGGGTAATTGAAAGAAGGTCAAGAATGCTTTGGCCAATGACTCAAAAGTTGCGTGGGACCCTGATTTTTCTTCGACGTACCATTTAGCCGATGGGCCAGTGAGTGTGCGTTGAAATAATCGTAGTCTGATGGAATCATACATAATGCTATTGGAGGAGCACAAGAGGTGAAAGGTCATGACATGGTTGGCAGGGTCATCGCCTGCCTTTCCTTCAAACTTTGGTATGTCTGAAGGTAGTTTGGTTGGCATTGCAGGCCATGTGGGATCATGCAAGATAGGATCATTGGTGAGTTTGGTGAGATCTGGTATGTTGAGAGAGGCTAAATATGGCATCTGCAGTGGGGGGGGAGGATTACCTCCGGACATAGTGTGTTTTGAACCTGACCCTTGAGGGGGGCTAGGTGGGTTGGTGCTTCCTCCTTGAGAGGAAGTGGGTCCTCTGCTTCCATGTAAAGGAGAACGAGTGAACGGATGGCCTTGGGAAGTTGACCCAAGTAATGTAGAACCAAGCAAAGCTGATCCTAAAATAGTAGCACTCACAAGAGTGTGTGAAGGAGGTGTCGATGAGCGGGCACGACCAGACACTCCCCCTAAGATAGGAGGGAGGTTTAGCAAGCGTCGTGAACGACGGGGGTTCTGTGGTTCCCCTATGATGTTAGACTAGCTATGTGAATGTGTGCAAAAAGTGGTGAGAGTAATATAGAAACAAGAGCCTTTGCATTGAATGTTTACACAATATATATATACAAATCAAACTGTAATCATATGTGCATCATACATAAAATGAGAAAGAAGCATATATGTGGGTAAGTAGGTTTTGTCCGTGTGGGGAATCAAAAGAAAGAAAATGCTTGTGTCCTAGAAGACGTAACGTCCTTCCTTTCAAATAGCACTGGACCTTCCAATAGTACTCAACAGTGGGGTTTGAAGTCATTGGAAGAGAAACTAGTGAAGGATGAAATAATTGGTTATAATGAGGGGTAAAGGGGGCATATCCCGAAAGAGATGGCGATATTTCCCAATAGCCACACAAAATCCAATCAAGGTGCAATTGCAGCCCACAATTGCCACCTGGGTAGATGTCCTAAAGTTGGTCACTAGGTACCTCGATCAAAGTGCGACATTTATATTTTCGGCCTAAGAAATGGGTCACGGGCTGGATCCCATCTAAGAGGTGGGTGCCTCAAGGGGGAACGCACAGAACAACCATAACTCGGTCTTCAACCCTTCACGGGTATCTCCTTGCGTTATGGTATTAGGAACACTTGACTTAGAGGATTTCCAGTTCCCTATTTGACAACCTCTATGTTTTGACAATGTGAGAACCAGATAACGGGGCGTTATTTGGATGCCCATCCCCGAAATCCTACCTAGACTAAAATTTTTATTTTGGCACCTCCTGTGGAGGAAAACTTAGTGAGTTTTTAGAAAGATTTTAGATGTATTTGTTTTGGGAGGTTGGGGGTGCAAACCAACCTCATTGATTAAAAATAGGAGTGGATAGTCTTGTCAAGAAAAGGGTGGGGTGTTTTCAGAATCCCTTTGGAGGAAACTTACTTTGACCTCCACGTTTCAAGAAGAAGCTATGTGAGTGATAAGTGAATTTTGTGTGTGAGTGAAAGTGTGCCAATTTTTAGTGAATTAGATGTCA
>ML802097.1:314411-327018 GCA_009831015.1 Picea engelmannii
TGAATTTTGTGTGTGAGTGAAAGTGTGCCAATTTTTAGTGAATTAGATGTCACCTTGTTGCATGTGGACTTCGCTTGGTCCTTACAAGTGTTTGATTACCTAATTAACTAAGTGCCTTTGGTACAACCTTGCGTAATTCAAAAAGTCCCTAGGAATCTAGCATGTGGACATGTGGGTTTGTTACTATCCTTTTAAATCCCTATTGTGATGTAATCTAAGAAAATCTATAAAACTATCCTAGATTGAACATGTGGGCATGTGTGGGCCCGTTACAAAACCTTTAAACTTCCCTAGTGTTTTGATCTAAGAAAGAAAAAAATTCAAACACTATCCTATCTTTGTAGCATGTGGGCATGTATGGGTCCGTTACAATATTAAGATGTGTTTGGAAAAACAAACTAAGAGGAGTCCCAAGAAGGGTTGTTGTCCTCTCCTAAAGGTTTTAATGTTCTTAAGGGAGATGAAATCGTTTCACAATCTTTTTCTGATTCTCAAGATCGCTTGGAGGCGCAAGAGAAGAGCATACTAAGCGATTTTCATTCAAATTCTAGTCCCAATGCAATTTAAATGTGATTAAAAATGATTTCCAACTTATCTTGTGAGTCAAAACAAGCCATCCATGTGGAAAAAAGCAAAGAAGGGAAATTGATTTTATCCTCCTAAGTGCCTATGTGTTTTTGACTAACCCCTTTATATGATGAGGGGACTAAGTGTGGTGCAGCTTTAAAACATGCTTGACATCATTTTTAAGAAGGAAAATGGCCTTCCCCACATCTCAACAACCTTACAATGTGAAATTTTTCACAGATGTGCGGGTCCCAGTGGAGACAGAGGCACTCAGAGCGCATCCACGCGAACAGAGACAAATCAATAGGTGCGTGTGCACAAAACAAAATTGTGAGTCAGGCGCACGGGTGCACGATGTGCGTCTGTGGGCTGAAAAACCCGTGCATATGTAGCACACGGTTGAGAATGAAAAATTCGAATGGATTTCTCTCAATTCAACTTGGAATTGACTAGTTGGCAGGTCAGCTTAGGCCAGTTAGTGCACCTGCAAGTTAAACAAACTAAAAGAAGAGCAAGAAAAACCCAAATGAGGTAGGAAATTGATACCTTTCCCCACTGGAGTCGCCAATCTGTTGCGCCTCTTTCATCACCTTGGTGAGAAAAATAGAGGTGCTTGCAAGCTCAGTTGGGTCTGCTGAGCAGGACAATTGTAGAGAAAAGAGTTAGGGAAAGAAAGTAAAAACTACAATTATGAGTTCAAATAAGAGATGCAATAAAAACTAAATTCATGAGCATAGGGTCATAGAAACAAAAAGAACCATAAAACCCATGTCACCAATGTTTGAGGATGATCTATTAGTGAAAACAAAGCACAAAGAAGAAAGGGGACTATGATTCCCTTCTTCCTCCAAGGGAAGGCTCTTGGACCCTCACTAGCTAGCTCTTCTTACAACAAAGAAAAATGGAAAATGGTAATGAAAGAACTCTTTACAAATCCACTCAATGGTGAGGTGGATTGTCCAATGTAATGGTGCCAATATGCTCTTGTCAAGGATGGATTCCTCAAAACAATAGAGGCAGCATAACATTACTTTAAATTCCTTGAGAAAATGAGGTGCATTCATGGATTTTTATAGCATTGCTTTGGGTTATTGTTTAATTGCTTTGTAGTGTGAAAAGAGGCCATTTAGGGCATTCTTAGGTCTTTGACCAGCCCACCACTCAGATCCATTCTGGATTTGAGGGTCAAATCGGCTTGGGAGCTGAACAATAAGTGGGTGGGAGGCCGACCACTCTCATAAATGCACCGTTTAACAGTTGTGCGGCTTTTTGCGCTAACAGTCGCGCATCGTGTGCCTATGCGTGATTTCTACGTTCCTGTTCCGTGCATGCATGCACGCGCCCAATGTCTGCATAACGCTCTTCAATTTTTCACTACTTTGTATAGTTTTTGACCTTTTTTGAATGTTGTGGTATTAATTTAGGTCCATGAATGACTTCATTACTGTTTGACGATGTTGAGTTCTTGTAACCATGTGCTGACGAAATTTCAGTGATAACATATTATATTATATTATAATGTATATTATAATACATATTGTTATTATATAATATATGGTTATTATGTATATATATATATATATATATATATATATATATATATATATGATGATGATGATGATTAACGTCCACTAAGACTGAATTGGTCTATCGAATCTTAAGAGGGTAAGTGATTACGTTTGATTCTTTAGAATTTTATTTCTGTGCTCAAAAAGAAGTAAGAGAACCTTTCCAAAATCACCATACTTTTGTTGAGTTAAGAGGTTAGGAAGGTTGGTAGTGTGATAAATATTTTGAAAATGAGATCTAATATGGGTATAGGCTGGACAATCTAAGAGAAATATATTTTCATCTTCAACCTTCCGAGTGTCACAAAGGTGACACACTCTTTCATCCCATGTCGTTTTAGGAATTGACCAACACCCAGTTTCACTATGGAGCTCGTGAGAATTTGTTCTTATCTTAGAAATGCTTATTTTTTTCTTTACACTTGGAAAAACAGATAGATAATTTTGATCTTCTATATTAGGGTTGATTACATCTTTATAATACCTTAAATTTTGATTTGACATTTTTTTTAATAGTATCTTTATTCTGCAAAATGGTTTCTTCCATGATTCCCCAATAGTTTAGCCAAGACCGGTCGTATTTATGCCATCCTCGCTTGAGTCGATGGTGGTTATGACTTGATTTTGAAGCAATTTTAGGTAGCCTCTTGTATTCCATGTTGTTTAACATGTTATTATACATTAGGTATCTAGTCATAGCCATGATCTCAATGGGGGAGAGGCTTGTTTCTAATAGGAGGATGGGATAGGGCATATTTCCTTTAATTTTGAGATTATAGGCTATAAAATTCTTTTTTATTTTCTCTATCTTTCTCCAAGATTCACGAGAGATACTACAACCCCATAATTCACATCCATAAAGAACAACAGGTCTAACAAGAGTTTCAAAGAGGATTTTCTTCTTATCCCAACTCCAAAGATTAGTTGATTTAAAATTGTTTTCAAGCCCATAATAATATTTCCATCCCCCAATAATCCTTTTCTCAATGATATCATTGCAATATATTTGTATGAAGTCACCTCCTCCAAGTTGTTTTTTTCATATACAAATATATCATAAGGGATCTTATTGGATTTAATAATCATGACCTTAGTCTTATCAGTATTAACAATCATACCCATATTGGAGCAAAAATCCTTGAGGATTCTTAGTTGGTTTTCAAGATCATGGGGACTCCTTGCCATAATAATGATATCATCGGCATAAATAAGAATATTGATGACTATACCAGTGAGAGTAGGTCCAACACAACCTGCTTTTTCCAAGCATTCTTCTAACTTGTCGATGTATATGCCAAAAAGGGTAGGGGACAAGGGACAACCTTGTTTGACTCCGATATTGAAGTTAATATCTTTTGACCACCCCTCAATGTTTTTAAACTTAGCAATAACATTTTCATACATTCTTATTGCAACATCCCTCAACTCAAAATGCACTTTTATCTCTTCCAACCTATTCCAAAGGTTTTTCCTAGGAACCATGTCAAAAGATTTTCTAAGGTCAACAAATGATCCAGGTGGATATTGGTGGCCACCCACCTATTCCAGTTGGACCCCCACCATTTCTTCTTTCATTTTTTGATTTTCTACACAGTTCACTATTTTTAGCAGTTTTTCGGGTCCTGAACTTCCAGAGCCGTTTTGAGGCCTTAAACAATGTTTTTTGGGGAAAACGGGGAGAAAAATGGATTGTAGATCAATTTCTCTTACTCAAAAGTTGTATTCCTCAGATAGATATTTCTAACGAGGTATGGAACGCGTCAAACAGATATCGTATGCCAAAGTTACGTCCCCGAGAAGTTGATGTACCAACTTACCCAAACGGGGCCCATAGTCTTGGCGTTTCATCTCCTAGGGTTAGGTATTTGGATGTTTAGGGTTTTCCATTGTTTCTCAATAATAATAGGCCTTCGAGCCTCATTTTAACACAGTTCAGACACCAGTAGCCGCCACATCGCTTCTCAGAGATAAGCTACCAATGCCCTAGCTAGTTTATTTCCATTCTATCTGTAAGCATATTTCAGTCATTTGTTATTAATGAAATGAAGTCTTATTTCCGCTGCATGTTTGTGTTTATGTGTATTTCTGTATTTCATTGTGTTCCTACATAAATCTGTGTCAGTGGTATCAAAGTGGTCTGCTCATTCTCGATCCTTCTTTGCATGTCCCCAACAAGGTTAGGGCATAAGGAGTTGGGGCTCGATCTGGTTGAACCTTTGCAAGATCAACCTCACAAACCCCGATGACCACCCATGGGGGAAGAAAAGAAATATGAGGGAGCAGGAGATCCTATCAAAATGTTTCTCGAGGAGGCCCTCGAGAAACAAAGGAATGCGATTATGGACAACTTTACCCTGATTCTTCAACGAATTCCCACTGGCGGCGCATCGACATCGAACAACCACTTTGGAGGCACCACTCCTTTTAAGGTACAAGTAAAATTTGACATTCCCATATTTGAGGGCCAAATAGATGCATATGTTGTAGATAGATGGTTGAATTTGTTAGAAGGATATTTCTCGGTTCATGACTTTTCTGACCGAGAAAAGATTATTTTCGCACTCCTCAAAGCCACCCCCCATGTCAAGGACTGGTGGGAAAAATACTCGGAGCAAGAGGGTGAGGGAGAACCCTCTCTGTTCTCGACCGCACCCACTTGGAATTCTTTCCGAGATGCCATCAGGGAACAATATTATCCCATGGGGAGCTATGAGGACAAATACATACAATGGACTACACTGCGGCAACAAAGGGACCAAGATGTTCATGAGATGACGAATCTATTTCATACCCTACGCACAAAGTTGGGTATCAAAGATTCAGAGAAACATTTGGTGTTAAAGTACCACAGTTGTCTGCACAGATACATTCAGGAGGAAATGAAGTTCCTCGACATCTCCTCGCATGGTGTGGCATATCGATATGCTGCCAAGATTGAGCAGAATTTCAAACAGAAGAAGTGAGACTTTGGGTCTACAAATCAGAAGCAAGGGAAAGGTACCCCCAAACCACAAAACAAAGGACCAAGCCAAGGCGGGGTATCCCAGGACAACCCACCAAAGCCACAAGCAAAGAACAACACCACGAAGCCAAAAAAGGACACGGGGAAGTGGTGTGAGTTCCATAAGAGCTCCACTCACAACACAAGTGAGTGTCAGGCCAAGCAGTCACTGGTAGTTGAGTTGAAGGCTTCTGAATCAAATGAATGCTCCGAATTTGAATCCGAACTTGACAAGGGGAATGACAGGGGGAACTAGATTATCGATGTGGAGCCCAACGCCATTGTTTCCACCATGAAGATCCAGAAGGAGGAACTAGAAGATCCAGAGGAGGCAGAGCATCTCTTCCATTCCAAGATGTGGGTAAAGGGTTCCCCATTGCAATTTATTGTTGAAAGTAGGAGGTAGAAGAACCTCATCTCGGTAGAGATCGTGAAGTGGCTGGGCTTGCCGACCACAACACACCCACAACCATACACCATCGGGTGGTTGCACCAAGGATGAGACCTTCGTGTCAGTCAACAATGTCACCTTCCCTACAACATCAAGCCCTTCATGGATGAGGTATTATGTGACATTGCTCCTCTTGATGTTTCTGATGTATTATTAGGCCAACCATACTTGTGGAAGCGACATGCTGTGTATGAGTCCAGGCCTCGTGCTGTTATTATCACTTTGGGCAATAAGCTATACAAGATACCGGAGATAGAACCGCCTACCACCATCTCTTTGGTTACTGTAAAACAATGCAGTAAGCTCATTTCCAAAACCAGGAAATTTGTTTTCCTGATGATCCTCCCTTAGGGAAAGAGGAAGACTGTGGCCTTGACCTCCAGATAGGGCCCCGCTGCACGAAAACAATAGATGGATAAGGTTGTGGAGGAGTACGAGGACATATTCACCTCCCATGCAGGGGTGCCTCTACACTGCCAGGTCAAGCACCCCATCAATCTGACCCCAGGTGTGTCGCTGCCCAATGGACCCATCTATCGGCGCTCTGTCCTGGCGAATGACGAAATCAAGAGGCAAATTCAGGAGTTTTTGCAGAAAGGTCAAATCCATCCAAGTTCATCGCCCTGTAGGAGCCCGATCGTGTTGGTGCAGAAGAAGGATGGGACTTGGAGACTCTGCATTGACTATCAAGCACTGAACAAGATCATTGTCTGGAATAGGTACCCGATCCCACAGATTGATGAACTTCTGGACCAACTCAAGGGGGCAAAATATTTCAGCAAGATCGACTTGAAGTCTGGGTATCACCAAGTACCAATCGAACCCTCTGATGTGTGGAAGACTGCATTCAAATCCAAGGAGGGCCTTTTCGAATGGTTGGTCATGCCTTTCGGTTTGACAAATGCCCCTGCAACCTTCATGAGGCTAATGGAAAACATCTTGCGGCCATTCACCAACTCAATTTTAGTGGTGTACTTGGATGACATTCTGATCTTTAGCCAGACTTGGGAAGAGCACCTCCACCACATCGGACAGGTCCTCCAAACACTGCGGCAACACAAGTTGTGTGCCAATTTGGAGAAATGCACTTTTGGTATAACCCAAGTTTAGTATCTAGGATACATTATTGATGAGCGGGGGGTGCATGTGGATCTAGTGAAGATCCAAGTCATTAGGGATTGGACAGCCCCAACAACCCTAACAGAGATCCGCAACATTTTAGGTCTTGCCAATTTCTACTGCAGGTTTGTGCTGGGATTCTCTCATATCACTTGGCCCTTGAGTCAAGTCACCAAGGGAGGAGCTAAAGAAAAATTCTTTTGGTCTAAATATCAACAGAAGGCATTCGGGGAGTTGAAGCATCGCCTCTACTCTGCACCAGTGCTCACATTACCAGACTTGCAACAACCATTTAAGATCGAGACAGATGCCTCTGACTATGCTATTGGGGCAGTCCTTACTCAACATGGGCATCCAGTGGCATATCACAGTCAGACACTTTCTGACACAGTCCGGAAGTATCCCACTTATGACAAAGAAATGTATTCCATTGTGAAGACTTTTTGTCAATGGAAGCATTACATTTTGGGAAAGGAAACGATCATCCACACGGACCACCGACCCTTGTAGTTCATACATACACAAGGGAAGTTGCAGAACGATCACCATCAGAAGTGGTCCACATACCTGCAACAGTTTCATTTGAACATTAAGTACAAAAAAGGAAGCACCAATAATGTTGCAGACTGCCTCAGTCAACCACCCATCGTGGCACTAACCACTGTGCTCAACTCTTGTGGGCACGAGACTTTTGATTGGCCTCTTCTCTACACAAGTGATCCAGAATTCAGCCACACATACAATACACTCTTGGAGGGTAAGCAAGTTCCCAATTTTCACCTCCAGGATGTCGTGCTTTGTCACCTGGGACACATTTGTGTTCCTTTAACTGAGCGTGCCAAGATGATTTGGGAGGCGCACTACAGTCAAGTCACTGGGCATTTCGAGGTCAAGAAAACCGTGGCAGTACTGCAAAAGTATTTTTATTGGCCGAACCTTCAACAAGATGTCGGGAAGTACATCAAGTCTTGCACTGCTTTCTCCATTGCCAAACCGACCATCAAGAAGTAAGGCCTCTATACTCCGCTTCCTACCACCAGTCGACCTTGGGAATCCATCTCTATGGATTGCATGTCAGGCCTTCCTTCTACTAAGCATGGAAATGACTGTGTTTTTGTGGTTGTCGACTAATTCTCGAAGATGTCCATTATGATGGCCTGTAAGAATAATATCACAGCAGAAGCCATTGCTAAACTCTTCTTTGAATGAGTGTGGGTACACTTTGGGATCCCACAGTCTGTCATCTTAGATAGGGACCGTAGGTTCCGCAGTACATTTTGGTCCAGCCATTGGTCGATGCTGGACACCAAGCTCACCAAGTCCACAACTTTCCATCCGCAAACTGATGGCCAGACAGAGGTTGTCAACCGGATGATCATACACATCTTGCGCATGTACAATTTAAAGCATCCACGCACATGGGATGAGAGCCTCCCCTATGTACAACATAGCTACAACCAGGCTCTCCATAGCTCAAACATCCACAACCCCTTTCAAGTGGGCTTGGGATTCCAACCACTATGTCCCATTGACATAGCCATGCCATTTGTGGCTACTCAAGAAGATTCAACTCATGTCCAGTCTGAGGTTGATAAGGAAAACAACTTCATTGATCACATTCAACACATCCGTCAACAGGTTCATGACATATTGGACAGAGCCAATGCTAAGTACAAGCAACGACATGATCAACATCGGGTGCCACATAACTTCTAGGTGGGCAACAAAGTGTGGCCACATTTACAAAAGGAGCACCTCGCTGGACCCCACCGCAAGCTTCGTCCGCTCTGATATGGGTCGTACACCCTCACCAAGGCTGTAGGGGAAAATTCCTTTGAGCTCAACATTCCACCATTCCTTGGTATGCACCCAGTGTTCAATGTGGACCGACTTCGACCCTACTTTCCACCTCTACTAGACACATCTGACATGGAAGAACAACTCACACCAACAGAGTTAAATCCAGACTGCATGGAACAAGACAGAACTGATCAGATCATGGATACACAGATCAAGCACACTCGAAAACAAAGGATACCACTATATCGAGTTGTCAAAGAAGGCCAACTCCTTCACCAAGGCAAATGGCTCACCAGGGACCAAGTTCAGTAGAAGTTTCCTCATCTCATGGAGGAACTCAATGCAATGGGGACCATTGCTTCCTAAGGAGGGAGGAATGATCCAAGTGGATATTGGTGGCCACCCATCTATTCCACTTGGACCCCTACCATTTCTTCTTTCATTTTTTCAGTTTCCACACACTTTACTATTTTTAGCAATTTTTCGGGTCCTGAACTTCCGGAGCCGTTTTGAGGCCTTAAACGACATTTTTTAGGAAAACGGGGAGAAACATGGAACATAGATTGGTGTTGCTCACCCAAAAGTTGTATTCCTAGGATAAATCTTTTTAACGAGATATGGAACGCTTAAAATGGAGATCGTATGCCAAAGTTACATCCCCGGGAAGTTGATGTACCAACTTACCCAAACGGGGCCCATAGTCTTGGTGTTTCATCTCCTAGGGTTAGGTCTTTGGATGTTTAGGGTATTCCATTGTTTCTCAATAATAATAGGCTTTCGAGCCTCATTATAACACAGTTCAGAGGCCAGTAGCCACCACATATCTTCTCAGAGATAAGCTACCAACGCCCTAGCTAGTTTATTTCCATTATGTCTGTAAGCATATTTCAGTCATTTGTTATTAATGAAATGAAGTCTTATTTCCGCTGCATCTCTGTGGTTATGTGTATTTATGTATTTCATTGTGTTCCTACATAAATCCGGATCAACAAAACAACAAAAAAGATTGGTTTTAGTATTGTGGAACTCCTCTACAATGATACTAAAGGTAACGATATGGTCCATAGTTGAATGATATCTCCTAAACCCGGTGTGGCCTTTAGCTCTTTTACCGTGACTTTCTAGCCAAAGGCTAATCTTCTTTTCCAAAATAATTCCATAAAGCTTGGCTAAAATAAGGCTAATCATAATGGTCCTATAATTAGAGGGAATGTTTCTATCCCCATTTTTAAAAATATGAAGATTATCTAGCCATCTAGCCATAAAGGATTATGGTTGGAGTCATTACCTAAAAGAGTAGCTTGTTTAGTTGCAATCCTAGCATTAAAGTCTCCTAGCAGGAGGATATTACCTTCATTTTTCAAATTACAAATATCTTGTTCTAAATTATTATAGGGACCATTTTTATCTAGATTATTTTTCTTATAAAAAGTAGAATTAGTAGGTGCAAAATAACAAATTTATATATACATATTCTTAGCATTGGTGTTTGAAATTTCTATCTAAATGTATTGATTAAGAGGGTCAATCTTATGAAGTTGAATGTGAGGAGAAATTCTTTTTCTAATATAACAAGCTATGCCTCCTATCCCTCTACGATGGGATTTTTTGTTCCGTGCCGACCACAAGACAAATCCTTCCATGTTAGGGACCTTAGACCCCTCATGCTCCCAAGTTTCAGCTAGATAGATAATAGCAATATCACTCGGGATCCAACTTATCATATGACCTTTGCGCCATGGAAAGCCACGACAATTCCAAAAAAGGATCCCGAGTGTCCCAAATTCCTATTTATTATTATCCTTCTAGTCTCTATCGCTAACAATAGATTTTCAATTTCTAATTATTTCCCATTTTCCTTCTTTCGTGGCTTCTTTTACCTTTTGAACTTCCTTCCTTAATTCAGCTTAGTCTTTGAGAACGAAGTCTTCATTTATAAATATTCCTGACCCTTTTAAGCTCGGATATTTACTAAGTATGCTAAATTTATGGTCATTACAAATTACTTTGAGACAGATACACCTATCTTTGTGATCAATTATTTTTCTTAGCCTCTTTGCCTCTATGAGGTAAGTTGTATCAATTTGTGATTTATTTTCTAATTTTTCTTTTACTATTTCTAGTGTATCCTCATCTTCTTGTTTTTTTATATAAAAAACTATGAGGTTCAAGACTCTTTTGTTACGCTCATGGTCTAATTTTATTAGCTTATTCATTTCCTCTTTTATGGGTTTGATATCCAAATTGTTTTCCATATTACTGAGGGTCAAATTGTTGGTTAGTTTTTCTTTTAGCTTTTTAATCCTATCTCTCAAGTTGTGATTTTCTTCAACCCCTCCTTGGGTTGATTGTTTATGTTTTTTCATTTCTTGAATTTTATCCCTCATTGTCTCTAATTCACTCTTGAACTCTAAGAATCTATCCTTTATTTGATTTTGAATGCTATCTTTAATTTGTTTATCAATCTTTGCCTCTAGCTCTATTTGGAGTTTTACCTCTCTTTCTTCACTCCTTTTTTCTAATGTTTCTAACTCTATTTGGATTTTGGCATCTATCTTCTCTTCTTTTTTCTACATTGTAAAGGATCTCTAGGTTGATTTTGGGGGGCCTGGTGGAGTGCTCATATTGAAAAGAAGAGAAAAAAGATGTAACAATTATTATTATGGATTGACTTTATCTCTCAAATCAACTTTTACGTATGAAACTTAAAATAAAAAAATAAATAAAATATATTTAAATCTCTTTAAGTAAAATTAAAATTGAATCAGAGTAAAAAGTGACTCACCTCATTTCAGGTGTCCAATTGCTCAACCCGTTGAAGAAGCCATATTATTTAAGTTCAAAACTTCATAGAAATAATTTCAAAACAACAGAGTAGTATTCTCGTTCAAAACTGTAGAGAAATATTATTCTTGTTCAAAACCGCCGCAGAGAGGTAGTATTCCTGTTCAAAACCACTGAGAAATATTATTTCTGAGGCTAAATTTTTTATTTGCATGTCAAATTGACTATTTCAACTTGTAAATTTAAAAATTGTCAGTAATTGATGATTAAAAATAGAAATAACAAGTATCCCATGTATTTATTCCAGTGACATGAATTTAATGACATCAATGAATATGAATAGATGTAGTTGTTATATAATATTGTGTAGCACTTATATAATATTAAAACTTCAAACTTAGACTATCTATGTTTGGAAAAAAATTTGCATTATGTGAGTATTCAGTAACCTAAGATTGGTCCATAGCAGTCTGGTGGAATCTGTGTGTGAATAACATATGGCGTCGTTTGGCATATTCCAGTCATACGACGCAATCTGTTATTCACACGCAGATTTCCGTCACAGTCATTGAATGAGGAATTGTTCCATGTGGTTCGGCGCAGATCCTGAATGTGTTATTTAGAGACTATTATTATTCGAAAGGCGACACATTGTCATCACTGGTTTGATGGAATCATGTATCTTACCAACCTCGGTAGCTGCAAAGCTGGCGAATCCAGGCTATTAATATGGGTTAAATTCTTAGTATTTTATCATGTCATTTCAGTTGCAAATTTTGTGATGAAGAGAACACGAGACAGAATAGAAAGCAGAGTGGAATGGCGCTGGACGGATAGACATTTACTTTGATGGGCTAATTAAAGACAAGGTCTTTTCAAAGGTAACCTGTAAACAAAAACAGTATTTTTTGCCGTTATCATATCATTATCTGCTATTATCATATCATACAATTCTTTTTTGCTGTTATCATATCATTATACTTTAACCAAATCGACTTCGACCGGCTTGGTCGTTTTACAGTGGGGGATTCAGTATTGAGGTAGCGCGGGTGGGGAAGATCGAAAGCAACACGTGAAAGATCGAAATAAGTGTCCATCCCCAAGACCACAGAGCAAGTATGAAATCTCTTCAAATGTACAAAGAAGAGCAGACCGACGTGGGACATTTTCTTCCAACTGCAGCCTTGTAATCAAGTGCAGATCGGGAAGAGAGTAAACATTAATACTATTGTCTCTCCAGAGTCCAACAGCTGCCCATTCACTCCTCACAGGATTATCAGCAATAGGATTTATATCAACGCAAGAGACATCAAAGTC
>ML802097.1:327118-347254 GCA_009831015.1 Picea engelmannii
TGCTTCATTGATATAACACTTGGATTATATGGTTAAATTGCTCTATTACTGATTCACCCCCCCTCTCAGTAATCCAACACATCAAACCCCTCAAACTCCTCTATATGAAGTGCACGTCTCGATAATAATGAAGCATCAATGAATTTGTGGGTAGCCCCATCATATATCAGGGTGATTTCCCATTTCCCCTGAATAATCCCTCTAATACAAAGGATATCATACCTGGGAACACCAGAAAGGGTCACTATGACTCCTCCCTTTGTTGGTTTCCTCCTGTTAGCCTGCTTTCGTGGTTATGGGACTACTAAAGGATGGGATCTTGCCAATGTCGATCATCTATGGGTAGTTTTCTCCTCTATTGGTGTTGAATCCTCCTCTAAACTAGTGGATCCATTATCCTTCTCCTCTTCCTCACTGTCCACACTGTTTGCTACTACCTCAATATAATGAATCTCTCCCTTGTCCATGCACCTGTGGCCTAGGACCCAAGGATCTTTCCAGCTGAAGCAAATCTTCTTTCTCATAAGCTCTCGCCTAGTCTCATCATCCAACTTCTCCTTGCCCTTCCATTCTCTCTGGAATGGATTCCTGTCTCGATCCCTCTAGGGCACAAATGGTTTGGAAAAAATTTTAGCCTTTGGCACTGAGTCTGCCTAATATTGAGTGTGAAGGATGGAATCCTACAAAGTGGGAGGCTTGTATGAATTCACCAATCCTCTCAAAGGATCTGTGAGTCCTTCCTTGAATAGCATGATCAGCCTGGGCTTTGATATATCTATCACTTCCATGACTACTCGTTGAAACTTTGTGATGAACACCTCTTATGTGCCAGTTTGTCTCAACTAGGCTAGATCCGTGAAGTGTATCTCGGGATCCTTCCTATCAAACCTGTCCATGAGTGTATTTGTAAAGTCCCTATAGGAGGTGATGCGATTGTGACCCAATGTCACCATTCCATGATACCACCACTTCTATGCCTCACCCTCCAAGTATAAGGTCGTGAAACTGATGGCCTCTGTCTTGATCATCTAGTTGAGCTTGTAATATGTGTCTAGCTTCTGTACCCAAGCTTTGGCAGTGTATTTGGACGATCCGTCGAAATAAGGGATGGTGACTTTCCCAAATTTTTGGATGAAATCGAGGCTATTCCCTTGATGTTATTGTGGTCCTCCCCTTTGTGTCTCTCTGGGGCAGTTCCTGAGTCTGAGTCCATAGTACTCGATTAAGGTAATTTCATGATGGAAGTCATGAACCAATGCTATTTAATCCCTCCTATACTCTACAATGTCATATTCATGAGTGGGTGGCCTCTGTGCTATCGGTGGCGGTGCTGCTACCGGGGGTGACCTCTGGAAACTGGAAAACAAGGGTCTAGGAATCCTACTCGCAAAGGTGTATGTGAGAGAGGGTGACTGGGGTCTACTGCCTTCTCCTAATTTCCCCTGTTCTACATGCGAGACTTGTGTGTCTGGGGTGCCCACTCTAACCAATCTATCAACCACCTGTGACAAGGACTCAGACATGATCTGTTGACTAGCTAACATATCATTGATAACCTACATGAAAGATGTCTCTAGATCTACAGAGGCCTTGCCACTACCCTCTCGTCACTCATATATGTATCTTAGCATCCTCTCTTCCTTTCTCTCAACCTCATGCTCTACCCTTCTCTCAGCTTCTCTATGTGCCTCTTCCTCTTTCTTACATCTAGGAGGAAAAGGGGGAAAATCATGCCTATGCCTTCTTTCCTTATGGGTGTTGTAAGTGACATATTCGTCACCTATGTGTTCATGGTCCTCTCGATCTTCCACTACACTCATTGTCTTTAGTCACAGGCTGGCAGGACTAAAGATTTGATACCACTGTAATGTTCCTAACTTGGCTAGTCTAGGAAACCCTGCTAATGCATGTGTAGGATTAATCATTTATATCATATAAATGATCATACAAATAACAAATTTGACAAAGGAATGCAAAGTTTATATTGTGATATTTCTGTGGATTATAAAATGGTTGAATGTGGCTGAACAAACTGACAATACTCGACTAGATCAACAGACAACGGATCTTATCCGGAATACAAATAAGCAACTAAAAGATAATATCTAAAATATGGGAGCACTGCGGAATCAATGGATGCGCTGGGACTATGGAAGCTATGACAGTAACTGCTAGAAGTCTGGAAATTCTTCCCTAGGAGCTGTACTTCTCATAATGTCCTAGAAACTATCCCAATTGATGCGCCCTTTTCTAGTCCTCAATACTATTAACTGTTGGACCCTTATGCTAGTGAGTTTGGACCCCAGATGGATCCCCCTCGGGGAATGCACCCCTCTTTCTCTGGAAAAAATGTGTCCTAGTGATTCCATCATTAGAATCAAATTAGATGTGTCTCAAAATGACAACATTTGTCTACTGGGAAATGGGTCAAAGGGGTTTTTCAGAATATGGCCTGATGCTCGCTCTGGAACAACAAATGTATCCGCCAAAAGTGTCACACGTCCAAGTCTAGAAAATGTGCCCCAATTGATTCTTTCATCATAATCTAATGAGGAACCAGGAAGAAGATGCACCTTGCCTTCCTCTCAAATGGGTCGGAGGGAAATCTCAGAATTCTCCCTGGATGGGATAAGTCGACTAAAATCCCTCTCAAAATCTATGCCCTCACTCTGGATGAATGTTCCCTTGCTGTTGGACACTATGTAATTGTTGTTGAAGAATGATAAGACCTTAATGATCTCCCCGATGACTAGGGTGTGTCTCTCAACACCGAAATCAACAAACTGGTGTCTTCCTCTTGGAATCCACTGAACTATCTCTCCTGAGATGTGCCTCTTCTCCTCAATGACAAGTCATAATCTGCATAATAATGAATTAGTTCACTGACCCCTCCTTTATAGCTTTCAAAAACCCTAAATCATGTTGAAACCCTAATTCATTGTTGACTTCCAAAACCCTAAATCATTGTTGAAACCCTAATTCACTGTTGACTACTATTTTTAGCTCATAATGACTTAAAAGTGTTTAACCATGTTTAGCTCAATGTCAAGTTTTGAATATAACACCTGTGGTTGGAGTGACCTCTAATAATCCTGTTTACCCCTCTTTGACCTTGGCTATAGTCTAACAGGGTAGTTTAGACCATTAAGCCTCCTCCCTTGAGCTCCTATTTGGAAAGGGACATTACACAAGAGAATTTATCTGTTAAGTGGATGAAGTGACAAGATCTTGAGTAGATTGCAGTGAGGTTTTATTTGGTTGATTTACACTCGATTATTGTTATCTAATGCAGGAGAATCTCAAGCAAGACATCACAGAGACAATCAGACAGTTGGAAAAGAGCCCAACACAAATTTTGAAATATCTTGAACCATTAATGAAACATCAAGTGGAGGCACACTTGTATAATGTAAATGGACCTCGAGCAATTCGCTCTCGTCCTTAGTAGATAGAAGGCATTTATGGTAGTTAATGCAAGTAGGTAGAATTGAATGTGTAGATTGGACAGTTTTAGAGCGCAAGAGGGAAATGGGATATAGACACGCTCATTGTGTATTGTATGATTATTATGAGCATAGAAGAGAAGCAGAGAGTTATGTAGCAGACTCCATGTATAGAAGTTCTTAATTAATACAAGAAAGTCGTRATTAAGACCCATGGTGTTCATATATTCTMTGTGTATGCATCTTTGAATGTTATGCTCATGAATGTTTTGCTCTTTCTATCATGCAATTKCTTTAATGCTATGTATGGATGATTTCTTGTTGAATGTTTGAAATCTGAGAGGAAAGAGGAGAGRWATGAGTTTCAATTATTTCTCTATCTGAGCAAGAGTTCCTTCAAGGAGTGCAGTTGAATTTTCCACAAGGAGTGTGTCGACAAGRTGTTYAGAGGTTTGTCTCTGAAAGCCCARGAGGAAAATCTTTTGTTCTCATTTCCACAGAAGTGCAGTTGGCACAGGAGCCATGCAAGGAATGCRYAGGCTGAGAGAAGTCTCAGGGTTGTGGACCTGAGTGAAGTATTGAGGGACTACTGCTGCAGGTGTRCGCAGAGTCAAAGGATTCCAATGCTTGGAAGTGTTTGAAAGTCTACCGCAAGGAGTGCGTGCAAGGGTTTTTCTAAAAGAYGCAGAGTCGTGGAAAGTTCAAAAGGAATTAGACCTTTCAAAGGASTCAAAATAAAGCATAGTGATGAGGGATCGYAGGAGGACGAGTTCCACAGAGAGAAACACCTCGGTTAGTGGTGYAGWAKTTCTCAGAGGAAGGACGGAYGATCGGAATTCTCTGAAGAGAATTCGTGAAGTCCCGTGAGCCRTCAGATCTCACGGAGGAACAWGGAAGATACGACGAGTATTCCCAAAAGGTTTTAAGCTCAGGAGGGGTAGGACCRTAGATCCAAGCCACAAGGGCCATTYGATTTACATGTGGGTTTCTATATCRAGATTTCATAGGTTGAATTTCCRAAACTCTTGCAAYGAGAATCGCAATATCACAAACCGTGAAGTCCCGAAGGCTAAGAGAATGGTGTGGGGCCAGAGGAGTCAATGAGGCATATAGKTGGTGCACTATTGACAYGGAGCCAAACTCCRTTGACCATTTTGGAGTTTTGTGGAGTGAAGTTCCAAATACTTTGCATTAGGATTCACGATATTGTGAAGTCTGAAARTMCCRACAGGAGTGAAGGACCGTTAAAGGGTCAAAGTTTGCGAGCRCATCGGAGGTCTGGAAAATCARGTTTCAGGAATCRCARGAACAAGTTGCTTGACACCGCGACTGCCGAAATCGTGATAATGAAAAGTCCRAAAGAGAAAGAGGAAGGTCAACGTTGACTAYTTTTTGGGTTTCTGAKATTTGAGAGACAGGYRATTGACCTACGGATTCACGAGGGTGTGAAATCCAATCTCCTAAGTGAAAAGAGGGGATCCCGCAAGGATTTTYCGTGGGTGCAAATTTTTTGAAAGGAAAATAGAAGAGTCGGTTGAGAGTTCTTYGGGCCAGCGAAGGGAGAAAKATCTTGTTGGCRTGGACCTTCCGACCTGCGGGTTTAGGAGGTAGCTGTATCGACATCAATTTGGTATTAGAGAACAAAAAKGTTCTTTKCTTTCTGTAGCAGAGAAGAGGAGAATTCACCATGCCACCAAGGAGAAGGGACARAAAAATACCCGATCAGTCAGAGGAGAGGGAAATGCCGAGAAGAAGGGGTAGGTAGATGACCGATTTAGCCATGGAGAAAGAAATGTCTGATMTATGAGCTAGACTCGAAGACATGGAGATAGCCCAAAKATGCACAGTCAGTGCTATGGATCTAAGTGATTCTGAAAGTGAAATTGAGGCTGAACGTGAAGAAGAAGTTGTAGCCGAAGATGCAGCAAATGAATGTTTGATCAGAGCTATTGCAAGAAYAGGTGCAAGAGTGAAGATGGACATTCTAGTTTATSAGGGAAACTTGGATGCAGAGGAGCTTCTAGACTGGATTAGAGATCTAGACACATACTTTGACTATCAATATGTCGAAGAGGACAAGAAGGTCAAGCATGTTGTCWCAAGATTGAAAGGACATGCATCATTGTGGTGGAATGAACTACAAKCTGACATAYGCTGCAAGGGCAAGMAAAAAATCAAAAGCTGGGATAGAATGATCGCAAAGMTGAAGGTGAAATTCATCCCTAGGGATTATSAAATTACTTTGTTCAGGAGAATGCAGAACCTGAGATAGAAGCTGATGAGAGTGAAAGAATACACTGAAGAATTCTATAAGCTGAACATCARGGYAGGTCATCAGGAGAGCGATGATGAAAAAGTAGCCAAATATATGAATGGCCTGAGATACGRCATTCAGGATGAGATGAGCATGGTAACCATCCGAACGGTGGAAGATGCTTATCAAATGGCTCTAAAAGAAGAAGAGAAGATGARCCAAAAGGAGGGTCAGAGAGGTCGAGGCARAAGTCAGACCAGAGGCAAATCAGTTGCCCAGGAAAAATATCAAAAGCCCAAAGAAGACTAGAGGAAGCCTCAGACTCAAACTGAGAGAGGTGGAACCTCACAGTGAGAGAAATATGTTGAAAAAAGAGGGAAGCATWCTGAACAGAGAGGAGATTATGCTGACAATAACACTTTTCCTGGTASTAGAGGTAGAGGAAGAGGAAGAGGTGGAATAATAACATGCTTTACATGTGGAAAGAATGGGCAMAAGTCTTATGAGTGTCYAGACAAAAAKAAATAAGGAGGAGAAGCTCACATCGCCGAAGYACARAGGCGAKATGTTGAGGCAGAAGATGTTGAAGGCCGAAKATCACTGATGATGCAAAAAGTTCTTTTGACACCAGAAAAGGAGGTAGAGAGTTCAGTCGAAAGAACCATACTTTTCAGGACTGCTTGCAAGACCAAGGGTAGGGTATGCAAGGTCATTRTGGACAGTGGTGGCATGGATAATCTCRTTTCTACGGAGATGGTAGAGAAGCTGGAGCTGGAGACGATTGATCATCTAAGCCCATACARAGTTTCRTGGCTACAAAAAGGACATCARGTAACTGTCACTAAACAATGCTTAGTTGAATTTAAGATAGGAGRATATAATTATAAGATACTCTGTGATGTCATTCCTATGGATGTTTGTCATCTATTGCTGGGTAGACCRTGGAAATATGACAGGAATGTGATTCATGATGGGAGAATGAACACATACACCCTAGAGAAGAATGGGAGGACTCACATGTTGCTTCCAATCAAGGATAAGGAGGTGAAACCGGAAGTAAGAAACAYTGTACTTCTCATGAGTGGGAAGGAACTTCTTACAKAGGTTAAAAAGAAGGAAGAACCACAGTTCATTGTGGTCAGAAATCTGAAGATTGTTTTGACCARCACAAAAATAGATGATTTACCARAAGAGGTTCAGGAACTATTGGAAGAGTTAGTTGACATAGTAGTGGACTAACAACCTCATTCATTGCCACCGATTAGAAGTGTGAGTCATCACATTGATCTCATACCGGGAGCTAGTTTKCCAAATAAATATGMGTACAGATTGACACCGCAAAAGAATGAAGAGGTTAAAAGGAAACTCTAGGGTTTATTGGACAAAGGATTGGTTAGAGAAAGCTTGATTCCATGTGTTGTTCCAACAGTACTCAGTCCAAAGAAAGATGAAGGTTGGAGGATGTGTACTGACTCGAGGGTGATTAACAAGATAACCATCAGGTACAGATTTCCATTGCCAAGGCTGGATGATCTGATAGATTTCTTGGGTGGAGAAAAATATTTTTCAAAGATTGATTTGAAAAGCGGTTATCACCAAATCCGCATGAGAGAAGGTGACGAATGGAAGACAACATTCAAAACCAACGAAGGGTTGTATGAATGGATTGTTATGCCATTTGGCTTAACAAATGCGCCAAGTACCTTCATGAGGTTGATGAACAAAGTCCTGAGGGATTTCATCGAAAAATTTGTCATTGTGTATTTGGATGACATACTATTTTTTAGTAAAACAGTGGCAGAGCATCTGAAGCATTTGGCTACAGTGATGTAGAGATTGCAGCAGGAGAAGCTGTTGATAAACATGAAGAAATCCTCATTCATGAAGACAGAGCTCATCTACTTGGGGTTTGTTATTTCTATAGATGAGTTGAGGGTGGATCCAGATAAGGTGGAGGTAATCAAAAATTGGCCATCGTCGAAGAATATCTTTGAGGTGAGAAGTTTTCACGGATTGGCTAGTTTCTATCAAAAATTAATTAGGAATTTCAGTAGAATTAGTGCACTGATGATGGATACAATGAAGAAAAGACACAAGTCTTTTCACTGGATAGAAGAGGCTGAGAAAAGTTTTAATCTGTTGAAGAGGAATATTACGGAACAACCAGTTTTGGTGTTGCCAGATTTCTAAAGGGAATTCCAAGTGAAATGCGATGCAAGTGGATTTGCAATAGGGGCAGTCTTGAGTCAGGAAGACAGGCCGATAGCATACTTCAGTGAGAAGCTGAATGAAGTGAAAGTGAAATATTCCATTTATGATAAGGAGTTTTATGTTATTATTCAGGCATTGAAGAAATGGAGACATTACTTGATCCCTAAAGAGTTTGTCTTGTACAGTGACAATCATGCATTGCAGTTTGTGACTCAATAGGAAAATTTGAATTAGAGACATGTAAAATGGGTTGAGTACATGCAGAATTTTACTTTTGTGATTAAACATATTTCTGGTACTGCTAACAAAGTGGTTGATGCTTTGATCAGGAAGTGTTTGCTATTGCAGGATTTCAAAGTCAAAACGTTGGGTTTTGATGATCTCAGGGGCATGTACGTAGGTGATCAGGATTTTAAGGAGGCATATGAAACAACTGAGAATCCAATTCTCAGGGATAGAAACCGGTGGGTAGAGTACATGATCCAGGAAGGATTACTGTTTAAAGGTAATCAACTGTGTATTCTGAAATGCTCCATGAGGGAGAATTTGTTGAAGGAGAAACACAGTGGAGGATTGTCAGGGCACTTTGGTCATGAAAAGACGTTTGTAAAGTTTAATGAGTCATATTTTTGGCCAGGAATGTGAGCAGACGTCAATAGATTCATGGACAGATGCATAATTTGCCAGCATTCGAAGGGAAGGAGACAGAATGTCGGGTTCTATCAACCATTGCCCATACCTGAAAGGCCGTGGGATGCAATAAACATGGATTTCATATTGGGGTTGCCAATAACAAAAAGAGGTTTTGACTCAATTTTTGTGGTGGTGGATAGACTTTCCAAGATGGCACACTTCATTCCATGTCAGAAAACCAGTGACGTGACTCACATTGCAAATATGTTTTTCAAAGAAGTCATTTGACTTCATGGTTTGTCAAGAAGCATAGTTTTGGATCGAGACACTAAATTCATAGGACACTTTTGGAGGACCTTATGGAAGAAGATGGGAACTAACTTGTCATTTAGTTTGTCTTATCATCTTCAGACGGATGGATAGACAGAGGTAGTGAATAGAAGTCTGGGAGACTTGCTGAGAAGCCTAGTGACAGAACACCACAGCTAGTGGGACAACATATTACCACAGATAGAATTTTCTTATAACGAATCAGTTCACAGAAGCACAGGGAAAATTCCATTTCAAATTTTCTATGGCATGCAACCAAGGGGAATTTTTGAGCTGAGAGATTCAGAACAGATTTCAACTAGGAGTGCTAGTGCATAAGATTTCACAGAGGCGATGAAGGAACTTCACAGCCAGATGAAGCAGTGACTGCAGAATTCGAGCCAAGAATATAAGCGCAAATCCGATCAGCACAAGAGACAACTTCAATTTGAGGTTGGTGACCTAGTTATAGCATATTTAAGGAAAGGTTCCTGAGAGAAACATATAATAAGCTGAAGATGAAGAAAATCGAACCATGTAGGGTCTTGAAGAAATTTGGGGTGAATGCTTACGAGATTGAATTACCCGATGGGATCGAAATTTCTCTGATATTCAATATCTCATATTTGTACCCATATAAAGCCGAGGAAACATGAACAAGAGATGAACAACCAGTGGTCCAGTGGACAAAGCAGATTCCATTTGCAGATAAGCTGCAGATGGAGTGCATACTGGACAAAAGAGTAAGCAAGAAGACTAGGCGAAAGAAATATTTTGAGTATCTGGTCAAGTTAAAGGGCCTTCCAGTTGAAGATGCCAGCTGGGAGAATGAAACAGAGATACAAAGGCATGGACAAACTATGTGTGATCTCATGGATAGGAGCCCATGAAAATTTTCAAGCGAGGGAGTATGATGCAGGAGCATCTCAAGTGAGCCAGCGTGGAGACAATCGGACAGTGGGAAAAGCACCCAACACAAATTTTGAAATATCTTGAACCATTAATGAAACATCAAGTGGAGGCACACTTGTATAATGTAAACGGACGTCGAGAAATTTGCTCTCGTCCTTAGTAGATAGAAGGCATTTATGGTAGTTAATGCAAGTAGGTAGAATTGAATGTGTAGATTGGACAATTTTAGATCACAAGAGGGAAACAGGATATAGACACCCTCATTGTGTATTGTATGATTATTATGAGCATAGAAGAGAAGCAGAGAGATTTGTAGCAGACTCCATGTACAAAAGTTCTGAATTAATACAAGAAAGTTGTGATTCAGACTCATGGTGTTCATATATTGTTTGTGTATGCATCTTTGAATGTTATGTTCATGAATGTTTTTCTCTTTCTGTCATGCAATTGCTTTTATGATATGTATGGATGATTTCTTGTTGAATGTTTGAAATCTGAGAAGAAAGAGGAGAGGAATGAGTTTCAATTGTTTCTCTATCTGAGCAAGAGTTCCTTCAAAGAGTGCAGTTGAATTGTCCGCAAGGAGTGTGTCGACAAGGTGTTTAGAGGTTTGTCTCTGAAATCCTAGAAGGGAAAGATTTTCTTCTCATTTCCACAGAAGTGCAGTTGGCACAAGAGCCGTGCAACGAGTGCGTAGGCAGAGCGAAGTCTTAGGGTTGTGGACCTGAGTGAAGTATTAAAGGACTGTTGTTGCAGGTGTGCGTAGAGTTGAAGGATTCCAACGCTTGGAAGTGTTTGAAAGTCTGTCGTAAGGAGTGCGTGCAAGGGTTTTTCTAAAAGACGCAGAGCTGTGTAAAGTTTAGAAGGAATTAGACCTTTCGAAGGAGTCGAAAGAAAGCATAGTGACAAGGGACTGCTGGAGGATGAGTTCCATAGAGAGAAACACCTCGGTTAGTTGTGCAGAAGTTCTCAGAGGAAGGACAGACGGTCGAAATTCTCTGAAGAGAATTCACGAAGTCCCATGAGCCATCAGATCTCACGGAGGAACATGGAAGATATGGTGAGTATTCCTGAAAGGTTCTAAGCTCAGGAGGGGTAGGACCATAGATCCAAGCCACAAGGGCCGTTGGATTTACACGTGGGTTTCTATATCAGGATTTCGTAGGTTGAAGTTATGAAAATCTTGCAACGAGAATCACGATATCATGAACCACGAAGTCCTGAAGGCTAAGAGAACGGTGTGGGGCCAGAGGAGTCAGCAAGGCAGACAGGTGGCGCACTATTGACACGAAGCCAAACTCCGTTGACCGTTTCATATTTTCGTGGAGTGAAGTTCTGAATACGTTGCATTAGGATTCGCAATATTGTGAAGTCCGAAAGTCCTGATAGGAGTGAAGGACCTTTGAAGGGTCAAAGTTTGCGAGTGCATCGGAGGTCTGGAAAATCGGGTTTCGGGAATTGCGGGAACAATTTTCTTGACACCACGACCATCGAAATCGCAATAAGGAAAAGTTTGAAAGAGAAAGAGGAAGGTCAGCGTTGACTTTTTTTCGAGTTTCAGAGATTTGAGAGATAGGCGCTTGACTTATGGATTCGCAAGGGTGTGAAATCTGATCTCCTAAGTGCAAAGAGGGGATCCCGCGAGGATTTGTTGTGGGTGCAAATTTTTCAAAAGGAAAATAGAAGAGTCGATTGAGAGTTCTTCGGGCCAGCGAAGGGAGAAAGATCCTGTTGGCGTGGACCTTCTGACCTACGAGTTTAGGAGGTAGCTGCGTCGACATCATTATCATTGAGAAGTGACCATTTATTCTCCCCTCTCATTATATCATATTTTTTCTCAATAAAAACCCCTCTCGTATTGACGTAGACCCCCCCTGCCTCAGTAGGTTTTGCACGACCTCCCGGTCTAAGGATCATTCTTTAATTCCTTCGATCTAGATCAGTGCCTTTGATTCCCTACTGGAACCTCAATATTCGATCCACAGGTCCTTCGTAAAACTCCACCTGCACAAGCATGCCACAGGCGTGAGCTTTCACCTGCACACGGCCTCAAATCGACCGTGACCTTTTCCCTGAAATGGAATTTTGGGTTTTGAAACTTCCTAATTCCTAATGTCGAGAACCTCTGCCTTCTCGATCCCTCGATCACCGAAATATTGAAACGCCGAAAAGGTGCTCACAGTGATTAGCCCCCTGGGCCAGATATTAGTCCATGTGACCCCTTCCCATATGACCGCAGTCCTCTTCGGGGTTCACCAACGCAAAGCACTCAGCTTCTTGTCTTCAAGACTCCCAAAAAACCGATTTCTGAAATGTCGAAATGCATATTTCCCTGCTTCCTCCTCCTTTCATGATTTCGGGTTTTCTGATGCCGAAATGCTTGGTTCTCATATCCTTGGAACTTTCAAAGTTTTGAACTCTGAAATGCCGAAAAATACACCCATCCTCCATGTCTCGGGCTATTCCTCAGCAACTTTGGGTTCTCACATTTTGGTCTTTCCCGATGCAAGGTTTCCTCTTCTTGTCCCTGCTCTCTAGACTTCCCAGTATTCAAAATACCGATACAATCCTTTCACTCTTGGATGGGATCAACAACTACTATCCACTCTCAAATAAATGGCCCTGATCCTTTCTGAATCTCCATTCCTAAGATCCTGGATTTCATGTCCTCGTGATTTTTGATCTGGTATGCCGAAATCTGGTTCTTTCCCTCAGAACCCGGCAACACTCCTTCTACACTTTCGAGAATTCGCGTTTCAGAATTTTGCGACTCCTAGAACAAAAATGCCTTGTGCTCTCGTACTCTCGATATCTAAAATATTGAAGTACCAAAATCCTGAACCCTCTAGTTCTCCTCCTCTGAACAAGATCAATGGCTCAAAGACTCCCTTGGTCCAACGACTCAGTTTCTTTTGGGATTCTATGGGTCAAGATTTTCTAAACTCTCACCCCTGCATCTTCTGGTAGCTAAAATACAAAAATTATCTTTTCGGGACTTCTCTCCCAATGTCTGGATCACTCCAGATGTCCCCCGCTTGGACAATCCCAATTCTTTCAGTCCTCGGGACTTCGTGAACCCAACGACACTAATCCTTTGGTCCCTCGAATCCCCAGTATTCGAAATCCCGGTGGAATCCCCGATATTCACCACATGTCCTCCCACAGATGGACGACTCTGATTGCTTTCGGGACTTTGCCAAGTGCAAAGTCGAAAGACTCTCCCTGTTTTGTTTTTTGATGTTTGAATCCCCGATATGAAAGAATCTTGCGACACGTGTCCTCCTCAGATGGACAACTCAGATATCTACATGATATCTGACGGCTCAGATCTTCTCTTCTCCTATGCACTCTTCTTCCTTCCTTAGAATATTTTCAACGTCTCAAAGGCCTCGGCCTTTATCTCATGTCTGTGAAGCCTGCAACCTTGGCTCCTATTTGCATTCTGAGGACACTGTCCCTACTAATCTTTTGGGATTCTAAACTCTCCAAAGAGTTCCTTGGCCTCTGCAACTTCTGCAGCTATGGATCTTGTGCATGAAAACACTACTCCTCCTGAGCTTCTCTCTTTAAATCCTCAAAGGATTCTTTGACTTCTATGTTCCTTACAGAGTCTTTGCACGCACGAAGGTGCTATCTCTTCTGATCTTTTCCTGTAGCTTCGACCTCTATGGGATTAACCCTTTTTTCCTTCTCCATTGGATGGAGAATCGGATGCCCTCCTGACACTCCTTTGCTTAAGAAAACTTTTTTCTGAGTCTCCAGGGTGTTCAACAACCCTGTGAAGATCCTTCCTTAGACTCTTCTCTATCTCTAAACTCTTTGTGCGCTCTGGCACCTACTCAATGCCCTCCTAACAGAGTGTCCAGAATCCTCAGTGATTCTGTTTCTCTATGAACTCACAACAGAGTTCCTCCTCTGAAATCTGTGCCTATGCTCAATTTTCTCCTAGCAGAG
The DNA here is from genome assembly GCA_009831015.1 of Picea engelmannii. Lineage (NCBI taxonomy): Eukaryota > Viridiplantae > Streptophyta > Pinopsida > Pinales > Pinaceae > Picea > Picea engelmannii. Next base: position 340,835 of record ML802097.1, read on the forward strand.
CTCTATAGAGCCCTCAATAGTTCTATCTTCCTCCTAAACTCAACAGAGTTCCTCTATGCACTCTATGCACCTGCTCAATGCCCTCTTGGCAGAGCTTTGCAGAACTCCTTAGAGATTCTATCTTCTATTGTGTCCTCCTCTACACAGTCTCACCTCCAAGGTATTCAACAACCTTGAGGTATTCCTCTGAGTCGATGATTTCAGTTGGTGTGCCCTCCTAGCACGTCTTTGTCCAAATTCTGCAGAATTGGAAGTGCACTCTATGCACTAGCTCTCAGAACCCGCAATATTCTATCACACCCTCTTGGTATGAAGCCATAAAGAAAACCAAATATGAAATCAAAGAACTCAATAGATAGAAGAACCTATATGTCCCTGTAAACGCACATCTACAACATACATTCACAGCATAAATAGAACACACATGGACATTCATCAACATACACAGAATAACATGTAGGAAAAATTGCTCTAATTGTATTAATGTAAATACCTCTTTTACAATGTGTTCTTGAGCTCGGACTTTGACAGAGTCTCGACTCCTTCTCTCTACTCTCTTCTCTAACTCTTGCTACCTCTACTCTACTTATTCCAAAATAAGATTCAAAAGATCTTTTACATGAGGGGGCTCTTTGAGCTTTTCCCTCCAAGCTATCTACTCTATTCAATTACATTGAATTCATAATTAAATGGTTGTCTAGTCCATATTCGATCTAGATCTCAGCCTTACAACCATTAAAGGCTATCTACATATAAAGCCTACGTATAGGCACGACCTTTTGTCTCTAACAACCTTACAATATTAAATGCCTTCACATTCAAATTCAGAAATGTGAAAGGGTTGTGCCTTTCCTCATTGAATGCATACGCTGAGTTGGCTGGTTGGCTAGTGCGTGGCTAGCTTGGGAGTGATGCTCCTGCATCATACTCCTCTGCTGCAAAATTCATGAGTTGTCCATCCTGGCTGTTGAAATCCTCCTGGATCCCAAACAACTCTTCGGAGCTGTCTCTCTGCTCCATCTCTCTGTCGTTGTTGTTGCTTCCACTGCTCTGTTGTTGACTCCCTTCTGCTTAGCTTCTTCTTGCTAGTATTCTCTTGTGTTGACTTCAACATAAGCTTCACGATCTTCTCAATCTTTTCATCCAGCCGTTCCAATGACTGGCTCTATTCATGCAGTCTCCTCTGCTGCAAATTCTTTCTACAAATGGGAAGATCACCATGATCTCCCATGTTGTCTTTACTCTCCTTTGTGGAACTAAGTAGCCACTCTGCTGCAGACTCCAGCTCTACAGACTCCTCACTAAACTATTGTTCAACTTCCTCTTCTGACACCTTAACTCCTGCCATTTTTCCTGCTGGTGCATCTCCAACTTCCTCCAGCTTCTCCTCAGACTGGAATCCTCTCATATGCCTCCAACTTGACTTGTTGTATGTGCAAGCTCTGTACCTTCACCCTTCTCTCGAGGGCTTCAAATTCCTGGTACAGATCAACAAAATCTATGTTGTCTGCCTTTTCTTCTTCTACTGCTACAAGCTCCAATGTTGCAGTCTTCTCCTTTTCAGCTTCTCGGCTGAAAATTTTGAGCCATTCGTCAGAATTCTCATCTCCTTCTTCTTGGGCAGTCATCAGTGGCTACTCCACTTCTTCTTCCATGATAGTCTCTGCTAGCTATCATTATGCTATTGTTGTATCTGCAACACAGGTTTTAGCCCCAACTGAACTAAGTGGCAGGAATATTTCAATTCCTCCAATGATCAGAGAATAGTCCTGATCCTCCTTCTCTATCAGCTGTCCTTGCTGATATGAACTCAGCTCTGAGTTCATATACTCTCCCTTGCCCTCCTAGAAATATGGAATTCCCCTGCCACCCTTCTAGAAGTCTATGAGATCATACAATGATCTCATTTCATTTCCCTCTTGGCAATGTGAAATTCCCTGACTGTCCTCTTGACAGTCTATGAGATCTCGTAGTGATCTAATCTCATTGCCCTCTTGGAAATTGGGAACTTCTATTCTGCCCTCTTGGCAGTCTTTGAGATCTTCAGTTGATCCTATGTCATCCTCACTACTGAGGTTTCTCCCATCCTCTGGTTCACACACCTGAACCATTTTCTCTTCTGGTTTGTTGACTTTTTCAGCATGCCTCAACCATATTTTCAATAGCCTCTACTATCTTTTGGCCATCAATGCCCTAACTAGCCATTCTTCTTTTGTCCTCATGGGCCATTCATATACCCATCTCGACTTATCATTCTGTTGCATCTATAATGCTAGCTCATTCATTCTCGCTATGATCTCGGTGAGCTCTTTATCTCTCGCAGTGTTCTCCTGCTGCTGGAGGTTCTTTTTTCCTTCACGTGCATGACCTTCAGTAGTCATTCTACTGATATCTATCTGTCCTCTTGACAGATTTTCCGTTGTCACTCCGCAATCCTGAGTTCTTCCATCCCTTTCTTTTTCAGTCCTCCTAACTGGTTCCTTTGACTACTGCCTACTTGCAACAATCACCACAGAGTTTCCAGCACTCTGTCTTCCAATGATACCACTTTGTGCATATCAGAGTACTTATTTCTCCTCTCTCTTCCTCTTCCTGAAATATACAAACAGAGTCAAGCTCTGATACCACACTGATGTAGACCCCCCCCTGCCTCAACAGGTTCTACACGACCTCCGGGTCTAAGGATCATTCTTTAATTCCTTCGAACCGGATCGACTCCTTTGATTCCCTACTGGAACCTCAATATTCAATCCACAAGTCCTTCATGAAACTCCACCTACACAAGCATGCCACAGGCACGAGCTTTCACCTTCACACAGCCTCAGCATAACCGCGACCTTTTCCCCGAAATGGAATTTCAGGTTTCAGGACTTCCTGAGTCATGATGTCGACAACCTTTGCCTTCTCGATCCCCCAATCACCAAAGTACCAAAACACTGAAATGGCGCTCACAATGATTATCCCCCTAGGCCAGATATTAGTCCATGTGACCCCTTCCCATATGACCATAGTCCTCTTTGGGGTTCACCAACACAAAGCGCCCGAATTCCTATCTTCAAGACTCCCGAAAAGCCGATTTCCGAATTGTCGAAATGCCTATTTCCCGGCTTCCTCCTCCTTTCATGATTTCTGGTTTTTTAATGCCGAAATGCTTGGTTCTCATATCCTCGGAACTTTCGAAGTTCTGAACTATGAAATGCCAATAAATACACCCATCCTCCATGTCCCGTGCTCTTCCTCAGCAACTTCGAGTTCTCACATTTCAGGCTTTCCCGTTGCAAGGTTTCCTCTTCCTATCCCTACTCTCTAGATTTCCTGGTATCCGAAATACCGATACAGTCCTTTCACTCCTGGCCAGGATCAACGACTGTGATCCACTCTCAAATCAATGGCCCTGATCCTTTCGGTATCTCTATTCCTAAGAGCCCGGATTTCATGTCCTCGGGATTTCCGAAATCCCGATATCCGGTATGCCGAAATTTGTCTCTTGCCCTCGGAACCCAACAACACTCCTTCTACGCTTTCAGGAATTCACGTTTCAGAATTCCGCGAATCCTAGCGCAACAATGCCTTGTCCTCTCGTACTGCCGGTATCCAAAATACCGAAGTACCGAAATCTCGAACCCTCCAGTTCTCCTCCTCTGAACAAGATCAATGGCTCAAAGCCTCCCTTGGTCCAACAACTCAGATTCTTTCGGGATTCTATGGGTCAAGAGTTTCTGAACTCTCACGGTTGCATCTTCCGATAGTCGAAATACTGAAATGCTCTTTTCGGGACTTCTCTCCCGATGTCTAGATCGCTCCACGTGTCCTCCGCTTGGACGATCCTGATTCTTTCGATCTTCAGGACTCCGTGAACCCAATGACACTGATCCTTTGGTCTATCGAATCCCCGGTATCCGAAATCCCGATGGACTCCCCAATCTTCGCCATGTATCCTTCCACAGATGAACGACTCTGATTGCTTTCGAGACTTTGCCAGGTGAGAAGTCAAAAGACTCTCCCTACTTTGTTTTCTGATGTTCGAATCCCGGATATGAAAGGATCTCACGACACGTGTCCTCAAATGGACGGCTCAGATATCTGCATGAGATTTGACGACTCAGATCTTCTCTTCTCCTGTGCGCTCTTCTTCCTACTTTAGAAGATTTTCAATGTCTCAAAGGCCTCGACCTTTGTCTCAGCTCTGCGAAGCCTGCAACCTTGGCTCCTGCTTGTGTTCTGAGGACGCTATCCCTCCTAATCTTTTGGGATTCTAAACTCTCCAAAGAGTTCCTTGGCCTCTGTGACTTCTACAACTATGGCTCTTATGCATGAAAGCACTACTCCTCCTGAGCTTCTCTCTTTAAATCCTCAAAGGATTCTTCGACTTCTGTGTTCCTTACAGAGTCTTTGCACGCAGGAAGGTGCTATCTCTTCTGATATTTTCCTGTAGCTTCAACCTCTAAGGGATTAACCATTTTTTCCTTCTCCCTCAGATGGAGAATCTGATGCCCTCCTGGCACTCCTTTGCTTAAGAAAACTTCTTGCTGAGTCTGCAGGGTGTTCAACAACCCTGTGAATATCCTTCCTTGGACTCTTCTCTGTCTCTAAACTCAAAGAGTTATCTCTGTGCACTCTAGCACCTACTCAATGCCCTCCTGACAGAGTGTCCAGAATCCTTAGTGATTCTAGTTCTCTATGAACTCACAATAGAGTCCCTCCTCAGCACTCTGTGTCTGTGCTCAATGTCCTCTTGATAGAGATCTATAGAACCCTCAATAGTTCTATCTTCCTCCTGAACTCAACAGAGTTCCTCTGTGCACTCTATGCACCTACTCAATGCCCTCTTGGCAGAGCTCTACAAAACTCCTCAGAGATTATGTCTTCTAATGTGTCCTCCTCTATACAGTCTCACCTCTAAGGTATTCAACAACCTCGAGGTCTTCCTCTGAGTCAATGATTTCAGTTGGTGTGCCCTCCTAGCACGTCCTTGTCCAAATTCCGCAGAATTGGAAGTGCACTCTATGCACTGGCTCTTAGAAGCCGTAGTATTCTATCACACCCTCTTGGTATGAAGCCACAAAGAAACCCAAATCTGAAATCAAAGAACTCAACAGATAGCATAATCTATATGTCCCTATAAACGCACATCTACAGCATACATTAACAACATAAATAGAACACACATGGACATTCATCATCATACACAGAATAACATGCAGGAAAAACTGTTGTGATTGTATTAATGTAAATGCCTCTTTTACAATGTGTTCCTGAGCTCGGACTTTGACAGAGTCTCGGCTCCTTCTCTTTGCTATTTTCTCTTAATCTTGCTACCTCTACTCTCCTTATTCCAAAATAAGATCCAAAAGATCTTTTACATGAGGGGGCTCTTTGAGCTCTTCCCTCCAAGCTACCTACTCTATTCAATTACATTGAATTCATAATTAAATGGTTGTCTAGTCCAGATTGGATCTAGATCTCAGCCTTACAACCATTAAAGGCTATATATATCTAGAGCCTGCATATAGGCATAGCCTTTTGGCTCTAACAACCTTACAATGTTAAATGCCTTCACATTCAAATTCAGAAACGTGAAAGGGCTGTGCCTTTCCTCATTGAATGTGTGCGCTGAGTTGGCTGGCTGGCTGGTGCATGGCTGGCTTGGGAGTGATGCTCTTTTATAACGTATCATAGAAAATTGTTTCACCCCCATGCTCGTTGATTAACATTAGAACCATTTGTATGGATTGGATTGCATGAGCCTGATATATTCTGAGCCAAATCTATTTCGTATTTTTAAGAGTTGTCATGCATGCTTATTTAAAAGACTATTTGCTAATTGTTTACATATGCACTATGAGTTTTTTCAGTCAGGGAAACCATGGCCGAGGAAACACAGATAAAAGTAACTGGAACCGAGGCCCAAGAAGGCCAAGGTTCTCTATACATTTTGATGTTGATTTAGAATATCTTGGTCAATTATTTCATACTGGATTATTTAATTGGACTGGGCAGAAAACAGTCCAACCTAGGCGTGAAATGCCTCCTTTCCAAACCCCTTCAAGCCCCTGACATCTTAAATTAGTATCTTGAACATTCATGAAACCAACGTTTTAATAATTATTTATAAAATTGTTAGATCAAGTTTATACACTAGTCATGTCATATGGCTCCTTTCTATTCATTAATTCATTTGTATCATTATATCACTAATGTTTCGCCCAAATGTTTCTCCCAATAATTTACAAAAACTCAAAACATAAAAACTACTTTTAAACATAATATTGCATCCTTTTACAAATGAACTCATTTTCATTTTACAAAATTAAAATGCCTATCACAAATTTGAAATAAAAAGACCTTCACATAAGGGGAAAGCAAGAGGCGATTATTATGCGGGAGTTTGATAAGGACGCGATCAGAAGCTGGAAAGAA
>ML802098.1:2249-15869 GCA_009831015.1 Picea engelmannii
GGATCGTCAAATGCAGTTGTCGTATCTGACGCACCCACACACACACACATTCAAAGAATATAACACATACCCAACACTGAACACTTTTAGTTAACTTGTATTCCACCAAACCATAACCTTGTCTCTTGCGTTAAATGCTCAAGCCCTAGTGATATTGTGAGTTTAAATAAGTACCCAGATTTTAGCTTGTGACCAAGTTACTATAGGTATACGATGGAAAATTCACATAAGTTGGGAAATATCCCATAATGTTCAAAGTCAATAGAATAGATGGAGTTTAGGGTCCAAGTCCTAAATCTACCTTGTTACTTAGAGGGATATATATTTATGCATTTAATATATGTGGTTGCAATGTACAGGTAGGAGAAAAACACCAGGAATTTCGGAGATTAGTAACCCTTAAATAAAAATAAATAAATAAAGAATTTTTTTTTATGACAAATAGGGTGTTTATTACATCCAATCTACACTAGGCAATCTATTTGGAAAAACTGGAATATGTGAGTGATGCATAAGAGCATACCTTGCAGACATGAAACTCATCTTGAGACACTAGATTTTCCAATGAAGCTTTAAACTTCTAGATTCTTTGAGGTTGGAGTCGCTAGGTGAAAAGTACACAACCTTCTTGTGTCTGACTACTATTCACCATCAATACTCAAATCTGAACTTTGTCATTTATCCCAGGGAATATTTTACCTTTGATCCCTAGAAACGATGCCAAAATGTTATCACTTTGTAATTTCCCTGGCTATGGAGGCAATTCATAAAGGTAACCACAAACCAACTTGAGGTTGGAAGCTAGCACTTCCAACCCAGAGATGGCTCTCTCTTTCAAATCAATCACTGAAAGTATTGATTTGGTTTAACGCAAAGGCTAGCTCTATAGATTAGAGTAGAATTTATAGAGTTGGTGGTCGAGGAGATGGAAGGTCCATTGGGAAATGGACTGATAGATTCAGAGATAAATGATGATTTGATGGACACTTGGTCAATTTGGAAAACTACTACTGAGAGGCAAGGTAGAAAAAACTTCTTCAAGCTGATAAATGTCGTTGTAGTTGAAGAGTTGAAGATAAATCAAATAACCCCTTAGAGAATCTATCAAGGATGAATACCAAGTTGATTACAACATAAGAAAAAAGGGAATTTTATGTAGCAGAGCATCAAATATAGATGAATTCTTACACAAATATCTCATTTAAACATAAAAGAAGAAATACATTAATACAAATTGATAAAATAAGGGAAAAACATTCACATTAGATACACAAGCATGAAAAGTACAATCACATGAATCTATGAAGTGATATTCCAAGTACTTTTTGGTCAAATTTTTTTTTGTTGATCTCATAAAATCAAGTTTACAATATGCACACAGTAATAATTACCTCAAACACTTGCCCACCTTGACCTGATGTAGATCCATAAAATATATACGAAAATGTCTTTCTATCTTGGCTAATTTGAATTCAATTGCTATCCTAAGATTAGCTACAGTTACAAATATTTTAGCAACAAAATCTTCAACTAACTGCTATAAGGAAGGAGTCAAATTTGACTCATTAATGGCATCATAACAACTAGACAAAAAAATGTGTAAATCTTCAACTAACTGCTATAAGGAGTCAAATTTGTCTCATTAATGGCATCATAACAACTAGACAAAAAAGGTGTTTGAATCCCTTATGTGGTGATCTTTGACATTTGTTGAATATGACCTAGCACATATGATGACCTGTCCATGCAGATCTAGATACCTTCTGGATGCATTTTGGACACCCTGTCACAGTTGCACGGCAAGGTTGTTGTGCAACAACAACCTACAACAAAAACGCAGCACAGTTGCTTAGCGAAGCCTTTATTGATACTTTGTCCACCTGTTTTGTCTTTGTCTGATAGATGATGAGTAACTGATGGCGATTTTGGTTACATGATGGTGTTTAGGTACATGAAAATCTCCTCAACTTGTAAACCCAAACAATAAATAAAATCTCGAGTTGTTTCAAGAAACCTGTAACTGGTCCTTTGTCTTGCTGCGCAACAACAACCTACAACAGAAATGCAACACAGTTGCACAACAAAGCCTCTCTTCATACTTTGTCCACTTGTTTTGGTTTTGTCTGATAGATGATGAGTGACTGATGGTGATTTTGGTTTCATTATGGTGTTTAGGTACATGAGAATCTCTTCAACTTGTAAACCCAAAACAATAAATAAAATCTTGAGTTGTTTCAAGAAACCTGTAACTGGTCCTTTTTTTCTTCGATGAAGTATGCCACCTGTAAAGTTAGTTGCCCTAATGTCTTGAAAAGATGGGAATGATTCAACACCTAGAAATCTGGGATCCTTATGCAATTGCCTGTTAATTTTTCTCCCTCAAATCAGAAACTGTTTTCTAAGGTGTGAATCGATCCTCTATATGCTATACTTGTGCCTGATATTTTTGGATGAATGCTCACCCTTAAAAAATGCAAAATGCTTGGATGGAAATCTTGTGACCTGCTCTATCTCACCAAAGAGAATCAGAGAATTATGAGGCCTTTGTTTATCAATGTTTATAGGAAGTAATCTTATTCATAATATTTTGCTTGGACCATTTTGCTTTCTCCCAGCTACAATCATTAGATCTAGTGTTTTTTGTGACTCCCTCTCAATCCAAGTAATTTCATGGTCTGATGTAGTTTTGCATGAAATGATAATGTGCTCAAATATTCCCTCTACTGGAACAACAATTTTTACAACTGATGGAAACCTTTCACTTCTGCAAAATTTTCTTTCCACAATGTGGTACAACCATCCTAGAGCATATAATATTCATGGATCTGCAAACATCCTTTCTTCCGGTATACATGTATCACTCATGCATTTTGGATGATATTTGACAGATAACTGTTGTATGTTACAAAAACATTCTATATCCTTTCACCGAAGGCTTCATCTACTGCACATAACCCAAAATGATTCACCATTAGTTCTTCCTCTATTCAAGGGGATTAATCAATGACCAAATGTATAACCCTACATTAAGACATTTGTTCACAATTTTCACCATGTACTAGCCCAACAGAGAATGGACCGGACAGCTGGAATAATTTGTTGATCTTAATATATTAACAATTCATGATTAATAATTTTCTTCCTTTCGCATATCCAGTTATCAATGGGTTGAGAATGGAGTGTTTTCTGTTGGTGGATGCGGCAATAGAACTGCCAGCTTCTGAGATGATTCGCCAACAAAAAAAATAACAATGGGAATACTTAAATGTTTCCTTGAAAGCCTCTTCACTCGGACATACATTGTAACAGAAAAAAGTTTACTTTGGCGCTTGAGCATTTTAGCACCTACTACTATGTTTGCTCCTTGACGTTGTTGTGGCGTGCGACAAACCCTTTAACATTCACGACTCTGTCGGTGTTAACATTTGGCATTCAATTGTTGAAAACCCTGGCATTTGGAATTCAATCATTGACAGATGGTGTGTTAGAGGATTTTGACCAATACTGCGTTTATGTCTTTATTATTCTGCATCTTGGTTTATACCGCATGGAGTTTAATTTGACCCCTTTTAACGTCGATAGTACACCTATTGGAAATGAGAATATTTAATGAGATTTTAATTATAGATCAACATTTAATGCACACGATTTCATATTATTGGAATATTTTTAGTGGTCAAATAATGGCTCTAATTTGAAGCATTAACTTCTCCACATGAAAAAAGATGTATGTTTGTCATTAAAATGAATGATTAGGGTGATTAGAAAAATAATAATGTATTACTTTAGGTTTAGATTTTTTTTTACATCCTTTAAATTTCTTACTGAGTTACCGGGAACTTTGTGAATGAATGAAGTGTTTCACCTTATTTATTACCTATAAACTTGGTTGCACGTTATTGACCACCTGTAAACTTAATGGGATGTGTGGATCTAAATAATCGACACGTTATTTACCAACACACACTTCACCTTAATCTTGATGGGATGTGGATCTAAACGCCAAACATTTTATTTATCAGTACACACTTCACCTTAATCTTGGTGGGATGTGGATCTAAATGCTCAACACGTAATTTACGAGCGGGCATGTAACCTTAAGCTTGGTGGGATGTGTGGCACATTATTTACCAGTGAGCACTTCACCATAAATGATCAGAATCCAACATTGAATGGGTACATGGAAAGCGTTCATGGAGAATCAATTTCTTTCCTGACTTATGGCCGCACTTCCAAGCCTTTTCTGCCATGTATGAAACCTAAGCATTAGAAATTTTTGTAGTTGTAGTTGCAGATCCACATTGCACTTCAAACAAGCTTGTATAGAGGAGAATACTAAAGCAGAAGCACAAAAGAGAAGCAGGAGAATAGAGGAAAGGAGGAAACAATCTTAAAGGCACATCATCAACATCAACGTCAACATCCACAAAGAGGTTAGAAACAAATGTTCCTTTCATTTTTTTTGGTTTTCTGGTTATCAATACATGGATTTTAAATTGCATGCGCACCCTTGTTGTTGGAGAAAATAATTTCTCTACCTACCTACCTACCACTAGGCTTTGAATGTATTCCATATAATTCTATCACCATCCTTCCACCAGTTGTTTCGGGAAATCTCTAGATCTTCCACATACTTCCATACTCTCTATAAAAACAATCTATGTAACCATTTCACTCATTGTGCAATAAAATTTGTTTCAGAGTGTATTTTGGTGTTCCTTTGCTTCTGCCCACACATAATGGTATCAGAGCTTGGATCTGGGTCTCACTCCCTCACAGGAGGGCCCAAGATCCTGAGAGGAATCGCCCAACAGTGGAAAGATGAGTGGAGGAGTGTCACCTTGCTGATTAAGCAGGCGTTGCCACCCTATGGGAAGGATATATGGAGGGCGTTGGCCGAGAGAAATTTTCCTTCACGCGCACAGAGCAATATGAGAGGCAACATAAGAAGAAACAGATAGAGGAATTGGAGGCTATTGTTCGATTGAAATAGACTGAGACACATATGTTCCAACTCAAGGCTGATGAAGCTAGATGAGAGGTTGATAGGATGAAGTGCATTGCCTTTGCAAAGTCGAAAAAAGAAGAGGAATATGCTAGCAGAGATATGAAAATACTAAATGAGGCTGAAGTGGAGAGAAAATATACAACAATTGTGGATGGAATGAATCTGAAGCCTCCGGTGGACGATTTTCTTGAGGAAATCGTGGAAATCACGATTTGAGGGTTTCATAGATAGAGAGTCGCAACTTGAGGGAGCACTTCTGCAATGTTCTACGACAGTTGAAGGGGACATCTACACTAAAATGGATGTGACACATCATCGAGAGAGAAAGGAGGTTTAGCCACGCAATTGTTTCTCTTTGCAATTGTTGAGGATCTATGGAGCATGCAGAGTTAGCGAGGGAGACCACAACCGAAGCGACTTGAAGTTTTTCTGGGGTACATGAGGTGGATGGTTCCATTCTGCAAGAGAGGGCACAACTATCAAGAGGAAGGCCTTGGCGAGTGAGGCCTATCACAAGGAGAGACCGAACCCATTACAAGAGTTTGGTGCACTCTGATCAGTCAAGATGGGGGAATCTCAGGAGAGTTTGGGCGCAGGTTTGAATTCCAATGACGTTGTGCTCTAATGAAGTTGAGGCCTGCTAATATTGGTAAATTATAATTTTTTAATCTATTTGAAAGGTTTTTTCGATCAGACCCTAAATCGGTTTCAAAGGCATTGTCAATAAATACCCCCAATATATGCAAAAGTCCTTGTAAAAGGTTGTAATAGGGAGAGTTCATATTTTGTTTGCAATAGGACTAAATAGTTAAGCTGTTGAACTTCCATTAGTTTGAAAATACTACCATTTGTCCATTAGGGAAGTTAGCATGAGCACAAAGTGTCGAAGAAAGGGAGAAAGGTTGTCTTTATAGGAATATTCCAGGGGGCTTGATTGTGTGTTTTATTTCAATATGGTAAAGATGGTGAAGGAATGGTTATATATATATATATTGAAAATATGTTAAAAGGGGCCAAACAAAAAAGGGGGGGCTAAAAGGGTGCATGTTCCATGGTGTATTACTAATGAATCTAAAGATAGGTGCATGTTAGACACCTTACATTGTTGTAAGTATTGTTTTAAATGGTGACTAGAAGGGCACACAAAGGTCTTGTGTATGTAAAAAGTCCTCCTTTGGAATTGTAAAAGGGAATTGAGTATATAGAGAAGTTATTTGGAATGTTCATGTAGGATTTCCTCTTGTCAAGAGGAACTTGAGTCAAGTTGTAAGAGGTCATAAAGGTCAAGGTCAAGTGATTGAGTCTTTGAATGAGTCTAAAATCTTTGTGAAAAGTATTCTTGAAATGTAAAGACATTAATCTCAAGAAGAGTCAAAATGAGTGCTAGTCAAAGTTAAAGTGGGAGTCTGTTAAGCTAGTCAAAAGTTGAATCCAAATCAAATGTTAAGTGATGTAAAATCATGACAAGTGGTGCGTCAATTAACTTTGTCAATCCATCGTCATAGGTTGTCTTGTTGGATCTTGATCAACTCCAACAAGAAACATATCCATAAAGTATATTGAAAAGGAAAAACAAGATGCAAGAAGCAATGTAAAACAATAAAAGACAGACTCATGATGCAGAAGACAAAGGGTGATAGAAGACACAAAAATGGATGGTGAAAGACAAGGAAAAAAGACTCTCGTTGGAAGAGGTAAATAACAAAGAAGACTCCAAATGAAGTTATGTAATGTTTAATGATGAGATGTAAATAGGTATATGTAATGGGCTTGTAATTTGTTGGGCATTTAGTAAAGAATGTGGAATTTTTGTACCTGAGATAAAATAATGCATATATGTTGTAAGGGGTGCATGATCAGAAGTACCTGACACCCAAGAGGTTTTTGGTTCAAGTTGTAAAGCTTAGCCATAAGCAAGGCAAGCTATATTCCCTAGGTGTTGTAAAGTTTAGTCATAGGCAAGACAAGTTATCATGTAGCGTGTATCCCTCTTAGGCATAAAGAGTGGATGTGGCATCAAGCTGTGGAATTAACCACTAGGTGGGTATGAGGGTGGTAGGTGTACTCATATCTAAGTTTGATGGGGATAGAAGAAGTTACATCTTTGATTAAGGGGAGGAATGTGAGATTAAGTAATCTTAGAGTGTGAGTTGGTTGGGACCAAGTTATGACTAAAGGAGTCTAATGTATTGATAAACCATGTATGTGAAAAGGATACCTAGATAACTAGCGAGTACAGCAGATGGTACCCATGTATCTCGGTAGATGGATATCTTTTTATATGGACATCAATGATCAGTTGTTGGCAGGTGCAAAAGGAATATGAAAAAGTTTGAGCATTAATCAATGTTATGTAGGTACAAAGATGAAGCAAAATATGTTTGAGGATGAAACTCAAGTGAGTGCGTGCGGTGTAAATAAATTTCCCCATCATGAATAGTAAGCAAAGTTTGTGGTCAACTAGAAACCACTTGATGTGATAATTCCCGAGCATTGTAATTGTTAGGCATAGGTCATAAAATCCCAAGGTGATTTATGATGATGGGAAGCTAGTAAAATAAAGTAGCACATTGAAGGAAGCCCAACCATATGAAGATAAAAACTGAAGATAAATACCTAGACAAGACATGTATTCATTAAGGAGGAGACATTGGAGATCAAAGGAACAACTTACAGACATATTTACAAAGGATTTAGCACAAGACCAATTTGAGTATTTAAGAGAAGAATTGGACATTGTAAATATTGATGTAATTAGTAGTAGAAAATAGTGGGGAGTGTTGGAGAAATTAATTTCTCTACCTACCTACCTATCACTAGGATTCGACTATCTTCCAGAAAAATCTATCACCGCCCTTCCACCAGTTGTTTTAGGAAATCTTTGGATCTTCCAGATGCTTTCATACTCTCTATAAAAACAAGCTATGTAACCATTTCACTCATTGTGCAATAAAATCTGTTTCAAAGTGTATTCTGGTGTTCCTTTGCTTCTGCCCAAACACTTGTCTATTCTCTACATTTTCTTTGGTTTTAAATTGCATGTCCGTCCATCTATTCTCCTCTACAAATGCATTTCATCCTTACCTTGCTTTTGTGGAAACTATCAAAAACACAATATTCAATATCTTATTCCTTTCCCAAAGTTATTTATTTAGTATTCAGACAACGTCACCCCCTTTGCTTTTGTTGTTGACTGCATAAGCCAACGAATCTTTGGGCATCTCTCTAAGTTGAAACTTTCATCTATTCGCATTCACATAGGTATATTGGAGAATTTTCATACCTATCTTTCCTCTATTTGTATTATAGGTACCTGGTAATCCTTTTGGAATAATAAAAAATGTTTCTAGGTGCGTTTATCGGTTTAGATGTAACAATCTTAAGAATGTTTTGTATTTTTTTAATCCAACGCTTTTATTAATGGTGCATAAAACACCACAACAGTGGGGCTATATATTCAACTTACAAAGACGCACTTGTAATGAATTATGAGTGTGTCTCTGTAGGTTGAATATAAATCCCCACTACTCTGGTGTTTTGCACTACAGGTCATATATATTAAGCTACTAAGCAATCCAAACAACCCTAAGCCTTCACCTAACGAATTGCTACATGGGAAATTTGTAATCTTCCGATTGCGCACCTTGGAAAAATCTTCGGATTCCTATCATTAAAAATAATTGTCATTATGTGAGCATTTATTTTATAATTGTGATCTTTTATTTTATAATTATGTAAGATTTTATTTTATTACGCCGAAAGGCATATACCTATTGACAATGGGCACAATTAATCATCTTTTAATCTAAAATTCTAATCTGATGGCTAACAATTAAAGATGCTGAAATATTCTTAGTCGTCCTCCCAAATCAATGAATGTGATTTACTCTTCATAATATCCTTGTATTTTTAAATGCATCCGTTAACCTGTTTACTTTTTAACATTTACCTAATCATATTAAGAAATTACTATAACACTATATGATTTCCATGTTTAAATGATTAACGTTTAACATTACCACATTTGAATTATTAACCATGAATTTCCTCACCTGTTCCTGCGTTTTCCTCAAACGTTACAGCATTAACGATCTACGCATTTTATATTAGGCAGAGCATAATAATATATGATGCCAAGTGTCTCTGTAACTCAACGATGACTCACGATGCGCCTAGCTCAATTGTCTCTTCGTAGCTAAACAACGTCTCTCGATGCCAAGTGTCTCTGCATAGTAATATATGATGCCCGTTTCATTTTCTTCACGATGGGTCAACAACGGCTCAACTACGTTCTTCACGACGGCTCAAGAAACTGCACACATAAGAGTGGACACGTATGTATAAAGTAAAGTAAATATGCCTTTCGACGTTAATCAGTCACATAATTGTGATTGTGCTAGTTTTAACTAAAAGTTAAAAAGCTATGTAATTGCATAAATCATATTTATGCACATGTCTAAAGTGAACGGCGAAAAGTGATGTAATGGCAGGTATCACTACATTAAGGAAAAAAAATCATTATATTAAGGAAAAAAATTGAGTTGGTAGATTACAACAAACTCAAATAAAATTATTAACTCAAATAAAATATTTTACCTTGAAAACAACTGAGCAAATACAACTGATGAACAATGTAGCAAAACAACAATGTATATTAGGATATAGTAGTTAAATTGCACATTATTTAAGAGAAAATAACATATCCTAGGTTTATAGATTGGGTTTGTGTAGAAATTTGTTATCCTCTTCACTAAGATTCAATTCCCACAAAATAAATATATTAAACCTTTTTAAATTTCTATGTAATTATTAAAAGCTCCAATCAAATATGATTTTTTTTCACTAATATTCATTTCTCCATGGATATTCCTTCATGCATATACTCAGATATAATAGTCTTTTCAAAATCTCAGATATAATAGTCTTTTCAAAAACACATTTTCTTTTGTTCTCCCTTCGTAGTCTACATATGGTGTTTCCACTTCCATTATTTCTAGAGAAAAGTGCTCTCAAGCTATTTACAGCTATTTCCCCCTTATCGAATTGGCTGATACTTACATTTACCTTCAGAAGATTAGCTAGTATAGAGTTTGTACAAGGTAACATTGGATCTCTTACCACCTCCTGCATTCACATGGCATAGCCAAGCAAAAATTGTTCATTTTGTTAATTTGACATGGATTTTTTTTTATTTTCTCAATGCTTAAGTTGAATTTTCATAAATATATTTCATCTATTTCTATTATTTCTTTACGGTTTGGAAATTATTTCTTTGCAGTTTTGAAATTATTTCTCTGCAGTTTTGAACGGGAATAATATTTCTCCACTGTTTTGAACGAGAATACTACTTCTCTATGGTTTTGAAATTATTTCTCTGCGGTTCTGAATGGGAATAATATTTCTCCAATATTTTGAACGAGAATACTACTTCTTTACGGTTTTTAAATTATATCTCTACGATTTTGAACATGAATAATAATAATAATTGTTACATCTTTTTTCTCTTCTTTTCAATATGAGCACTCCACCACCTATTCCAGAAACTCAGAGTAAAAAGGGAGATATGTCAAAATCCAAATAGAGTTAGAAACATTAGAAAAAATGAGTGAAGAAAGAGACATAAAACTCCAAATATAGCTAGAGGCAATGATTGATAAAAAAATTAAAGATATCATTCAAACTCAAATAGAGGATAGATTCTTAGGGTTTAAGAGCGAATTACACACAATGAAGGATAGAATTCAAGAAATGGAAAAACATAAAAAATCAACCCAAGAAGGAGGGGTTGAAGAAAATCACAACTTGAGAGATAGGATTAAAGAGCTAGAAGAAAAACTAACCAACAACCAACAATTTGACCCTCAGTAATATGGAAAACTGATTGGATATCAAACCCATCAAATAGGAAATGAATAAGCTAATCGAACTGGACCATGAGCGTAACAAAAGAGCCTTGAACCTCATAATTTTTGGTATAAATAACAACACGAGGAGGATACGCTAGCAATAGTAAAAGAAGAATTAAAAAATAAATCACAAATTGATACAACTTACATCATAGAAGCAAAGAGGCTAGGAAAAATAATTGATCAGAAAGATAGGTTGATCTGTGTCAAAGTAAGTTGTAATGACCATAAATATAACATACTTAGTAAATCTCTGAGCTTAAAAGGGTGAGGAATATTTCTAAATGAAGACCTCATTCCTGAAGACCAAGCTGAATTAAGGAAAGAAGTTCAAATGGTAAAAGAAGCCAGGAAAGAAGGAAAATGGGAAATAATTAGAAATCGAAAAGCTATTGTTAGGGATAGAGACCAGAAGGATAATAATAAATAGGAATTTGGGACACTTAGGATCCTTTTTTGGAATTGTCGTGGTTTTCCATGGCACAAAGGTCCTATGATAAGTTGGATCTCGAGTGATATTGATATTATCTGTCTAGTTGAAACTTGAGAGCATGACGAGTCTAATGTCCCTAACATGGAAGGATTTGTCTTGTGGTCGGCATGGAACAAAAAATCCCACCGTAGAGGTATAGGAGGCATAGCTTGTTATATTACAAATAACATTCCTCCTCACATTCAACTTCATAAGATTGACCCTCTTAATCAATACATTTGGATAGAAATTTCAGACACCAATGCTAAGAAGATGTATATAGAAATTTGTTATTTTGCACCTATTAATTCTACTTTTTATAAAAAAAGAAATATAGATAAAAATTGTCTGGGCTATAATAATTTAGAACAAGATATTTATAATTTGAAAAATGAAGGTAATATCCTCCTGCTAGGAGACTTTAATGCTAGGATTGCAACTAAACAAGATACTCTTTTAAGTAATG
This sequence comes from Picea engelmannii, assembly GCA_009831015.1. Taxonomy (NCBI): domain Eukaryota; kingdom Viridiplantae; phylum Streptophyta; class Pinopsida; order Pinales; family Pinaceae; genus Picea; species Picea engelmannii. The sequence continues at coordinate 14,102 of ML802098.1, forward strand.
TCTCCAATCATAATCATTTATGGCTAGATGAGGACCTTGTTTTATCTAATAGCTACAAAAAAATATCTGAAGACCTAATTGAGAATTTGTTTGGTATTGAGTTGGTCAAGGTCTGCATCTCTCAAGACCTAATAATTTGCAATGGAGTAATGAAGGGGCCAATATCCAACTAGATGACTTCTATTTATGGGATAGGTAGTAGTGTTCAAGATTATGTGATATCTGATATCCTCGTTTCCAACAAAATAGAAACTTTTGATCTTTTAAATGACCATGAGCCTGACTCTGATCATAAACCTTTAACCCTAACTCTAAGATTTTCCATGCATAGGATCACCATTGAAGAGAATTATGATAATCAAAGGAATTTGCTCTTTGACAAAAGTAAAGTTGACATTTTATTAAAGGATTTAAATAGTAAATTGAACCTCCTAACTTATAAGGACAACATTGAATAACTCTATCATAATTTTACAACTACCCTTTCTACTTCTATTAACAAGTTCTCTTTCGAGGTGTCCTATAAAAAAAATAATAGAACGACCAACCCTTGGTATGATAAAGAATGTAAAATTGCTAGGAAATCCATTAGGGATGATTCTAATGAGTCCTTAAAACTCGATAATATCAATATGTACAAATCCCTAATTAAAAGGAAAAAAATATATTATATCAATAAAAGGCAAGATAAACTTTCACAACTATACAAGTTGGATCCTAAGATGTTTTGGAGCCAAATTGTAAAACACAATACTAAAGAAAATAATAGGATTCCCTTAAGGGACTGGAATTTCTACCTTAAAAGTCTTTACGAGTTCCCTAATGCCATGGAAACCATTCCTATTGTCCCTACAAAGGAAGACATTTTTTCTTTAGATGACATAGAGTTTGGGGTTAAGCAGCTTGCAAATGGGAAATCTAAGGACATTGAAGGCTACCAAGATGATTTTTTTTAAATCAGAGGGCCAATCCTTATCCCTTACATACACAAGATCTTTAATTTAGCAATCAATCAGGGATTCCCTAAACCCTGGACGCAAATGGGGATAGAAACATTCCCTCTAATTATAGGACCATTATGATTAGCTCGATTTTAGCCAAGCTTTATGGAATTATTTTGGAAAAGAAGATTATCCTTTGGCTAGAAAGTCACAGTAAAAGAGATAAAGGCCAAGACAAGTTTAGGATATATCATTCAACTGTGAACCATCTTGTTACCTTTAGGATCATTGCAGAGGAGTTCCGCAATACTAAAACCAATATTTTTTGTTGTTTTGTTGACTTTAGAAAATCTTTTGACATGGTTCCTAGGAAAAACATTTGGAATAGGTTGGAAGAGATAAAAATGCCTCTCGAGTTGAGGGTTGCTGGAATAAGAATGTTATTGATAAGTTTAAAAACATTGAGGGTTGGTCAAAATAGATTAACTGCAATATCAGAGTAAAAAAAGGTTGTCCCTTGTCCCCTACCCTTTTTGGCATATACATTGACAAGTTAGAAGAATGCTTGGAAAACGCAGGTTGTGTCGGCTCGACTCTCACTGGTATAGTCATCAATATTCTTCTTTACGCTGATGATATCGTTCTTATGGCAAGGAGTCCCTGTGATCTTGAAAACCAACTAAGAATCTTGAAGGATTTTTTCTCCAATATGGGTATGACTGTTAATACTGATAAGACTAAGGTCATGATTATTAAATCCAATAAGATCCCTTATGATACCTTTGTATATGACAACAACAACTCGGAGGAAGTGACTTCATACAAAT
>ML802098.1:91299-101425 GCA_009831015.1 Picea engelmannii
ATATCATGACACGCATCTAGCACCATAGGCTTACATGCCATGGTTATGCGATGTATCAGTCGTATATGTATTTTGAGCTAATGAGCCCAATTTTGTACTATGACCATATTTTTTAGACTTTAAAGGATGAAATATAAAAAGCATTTTGGTCTTCAGCTTTACTTATATATCTTACAATGGATGAATGTATAAATGTGTGTTTTCTTTACTTAATTATGTGACAAATGTCAATCTAAAATGTAGTTAGCATATGCATCAGAGACTTCATTAGAACTTCTAGGAATGTGATTTATAAGTAAAATATCATTACGAAAGTTGCATCCATAGGAATCTTCGGAGTAAAGTAGGATCTCTCACATAGTAAATTATGTTCAAATGACATACAACTAACTCAGAATCCAGGGGAACTTCTAAATATCGAACACCATATGAAATGTTGTCGCGTAATAGCTCTATAACGACACTATACTCAACCACATTATTCATTGTTGGCTCTAGAAAAATGCCACCTGAAGACACCAGTTGTCCCTTAGGTGAATATATAACCCAAGAAGAGGAAGCCATGTTCTGCATATGACGTCTGACATCATCAACGAATCCTAAGTACAACGAAGATCCCATGGACATCTTCCAACCAAGGGAAAACACAATAAGAAAGATAGTGACACAAAATGAAAAAGAAGTATATAAATTAAAATACACTAATATACAAAGGTCACCCCCGAGCTTGAAGTTTTAAGTGGAATACCTTTTAAGGTAGATCCCATTTCTAGGCTCGTCAACACATTCCCCTCATATTATTCTAATTCATAAACTGCTTTCCCCTAGTGGTTCCTTAGCTTGGTCATAAAGAAGGACTAGGTCACCCTCAGTGTATTGTCGAGGACAAACAAACTTATCGTATTATACCTTAACATGTTGTTTATTCACTTCGATGTCCATAGAGGCATCTCAACGATGCTCATCGATGAGATCTAGGTGTATGAGGCTATGACATCCCCCAAAATAAATTATTTTTTGAATTCAAAAATTATAAGGAAAATTATTTCATTTTTGGTAAATTCGAATCTCGAAATTTTTTTCCATTTATGGAAATTCCAAATTTCAAATTTGGTGAATTGTAATTTAATTATTATGATTGTTGGGTAGAGATTTGATTTGACCCAACTAACTATTTGACTGACACTTGTATGAAAACAAAATATTGTATAATTATTGCAGGAGGACAAATGGAACAACCATGTTAAAATCAATTGAACATGACTCCATGAGTGGGGAACATATTGGAACTACCTCAGGGTTATCAGGGATTTGGCCATTGGCAGCCCCTGAAAATCAGGTATTTAGAAAGCTGCAAAAATTCCCAAGGGAGGGAAAATACCTAGGCAAATATATTGTTTTAAATGACATATGCGAGGAGGTAGGACGCTTCCACGTATGCTGGGAAAGGAATTACCTCTTGATGTTATGAACACTACTGATTAAGTGTGAGGCAAGAGGAGACTGCTGAAAATGAAGGACATTGCTGAGGAGGAGGTTCCAAGTTCATCCTCATGGACTCATGGTCAGGCTAGGGGGTGAATCGAACAAGTAATTTGAGTTGTCCTGTTCTATGGTTGGGAGGAACGTGGTTGTTCCCTTTGTCTTCTTGCGAACTAGTTCAGATATGTTAATCTTCTCCCTTTTGTTCTGAATGAATTTGTATATCAGTTATAGTGTATATGTTTGTACTAAGTTAAAATAGCCTCCACAGATGGTATCTATTCGTTATATGAAGTTTTATAATCAAGGACTAAATTCTGGGATGGCCCCTCTTGAATTAAAATTTGGAACAGAGTCATCCATGTGAAAATGAACTTGAAAGTATAGATTTATCTATAGGCGAATGTATTTTTGGAATTGAAATATTAGATAGATTTAATTCTGAGTATTTGGATGGAGAAAATTTGTACATATATATATATATATATACTCATATATAGCTATATATAAATATAGTGTACCTAAATAAAATTACGACAGTACTGCGTATAGATTTATTAATAAAATATTTATTGACAACAATAGGAAACCCTTTTGTACAGAGATTTTTGTCATCATATTTGAACACACAAACCTTACCGATAAGAAATTCAACTACCTCTCATGTAAGAAACAACTAGAGTAAAGAGTCTGGAACTCCTTATATTTTACTATAGTAATATGATTAAGTCATTATAAGATAATGCAGAAGTAGAATTCGACGATAGTTATTCAAGAGTACAAATTCCATGCTGGTAGAGTTTTCTATTCTGTATATTCTCCATACACACAAGATAAAGGATTCAACTGAAGAAGCACACACTGTACAAAGTAAATGATCAAATAATATTTTACAACCGTACAGTTCTGTACATATAATACACGATTTCAAAACTCTTACCAACCCTTTAGCCTAAACAATGAAGAATGTACAGGTTTGTATATATTATTTTGGAAGAAAAATTTCAGAGTCAAAACTCTACTCAGACCACTATATCTAATCTAACTGATTGCATTTGCAGATCTAAAACAAATTGGCCATAATCATAAGGAATGTTGAAATGAGATAAATAATCTAGCATTATAGATGTAACTTAAGTCAATCCAAATTCTTGCAGCGTTTGAACAGGGCCTGTCATCAAGACGATAACCCTGGTAATTAAAATTTAGAGCACAATGAGACCTGAGTAATAATCGGTTAACAAATAATTCATTTCTCAAGCGAAAAGGATAAACCTATAGAAGAAAATTACTGCAAAAGTTATACTGTAACAACTGGGACCAAATCCCAAGTTACTTTTGGGATTTTATTTTTCCCTTTTTTGAATTTGATAGGAATCCTAGGAAATAATTTTTACATGAACTCTTTTGGAAAACGTGTCTATTTGAAACTCCAGAAGGGTACAGAAGGGAACTCAAATACCTTTTGCGTCAAGTATGGGGCGAACATCTGGGATCATTGCGTATATGAAAAAGCCTGGAAAATTCACCTTACAGGGATTAGAGAATCTTACTTAAGGGAAAACTTGAAGAAGCAGAAAATAGAATGATAATTGTTTTCTTTTAGTACATCTTGTAAATACGGTACTTAACTTTCAAACCCGGCTCACATGACATTTTCTTGTTGTATCTGGCTGAACAGTCACTTTGGGTTGAGGAGGGATGAGGCATTAGCTCACTGATGGGTACCCTTGCATCAAACATGTCCCATCATTAGTGTTGCGTATTAATTCAAAAGAAAAACGAATTAAGTAAATAAGAAAACTTTGCACAATAGTCCTAACCAATGAATAACGAAAGAAACTGTACTAAGTTCCTTCTTACAGAGACAATATATACATATATGAATGGTGTGTCTTAAAATTTAAGAATTTCATTCATACTAGAAGCATATCCAACTGTCGAGCTTGTTCCCAGTGCATCATAAATGCTCTGGCATAAGGATCATTACACCTCCTCTACCGTACCCAAGGTTAGCTCCGCCTAAGTCCATGAAAATAGAATTGGAAATAAGTTCAGTCTTTCAGTTCTAAGTATGGTTGGGGTCGTTATTCGATTAGGATGACAGTTGTCCCTAAAGGGGTGAGACAAGAACTGGATTCATAACTACCATCTCCTCACCTGGTGTTCACACATTTCGGGTCTATGATGATGGCAGGGAGCGCATTAAGTTCACTGCCACCCTTACCCAAAGGAAACGTATTTGCCACTCCAAATTTATGAAGGGTCATTCTTAGCACTCCTCTCACAGTAGGCCTTGCTGGTGCAACATCTGTGGCAATGAATTATGTAGATATAGGATCATTGTCTAAACTCCTTATGGCACAATAGGATCGATAAAATTATGATCATACATATAAAGGGTTATATAGATAATTGGTGGCGTGATGTATTCGACCAAAGTTATATATAGGTATATAGATTGTTGCATGAATATGTTGTGGCACAAGGGTATTTTGACTTTAGACTTCTACACGTAAGTCATTTCTTAGGTACTTTGGTATATACATATATATGTATAGTCTAAGCTAGACAAGAGTGTAGCCTATGTGATTATGATAATAACACACTGTTAGAATTTCAAGGATTCAAATTTTGAAGAGGAGGTAAAGCTTATAAATTCACTTATGAAATAGATTTGGTAAGTTTTAATGTGGAAAATAAGTGCTTAATCTCCTTGTAGCCAGATTTGAGTTAGATGTGCCTTTAAATTTAGAGTCCATAATTACAAAGAAAATAATAATCAATTTTTTTTTCTCGGTAATTACAGGTATATTACATATGGTATCAAAGAAAAAGTTACAACATTGGGCCTGAACAGTGCCACATTAGTTGCTTAGAATATATTTCGATTTATGAAAAACTAATAAACCTTTTTGTTACAAACAAAAAACCCTTTATGTTTTGTGTTAATTATGGCATCTCAGGACGATGCAAAAATTAGGATGGAAGGAAATCCGGAGCAGAGACCTCCTGGAGATCCAAGACAGAACAGTTATGGAAGCTCACCCACAAAAGTGTTGGAAACAAGGATGAATCTTATTGTTGAACCGCAGGTTTTCAAAGCCAACAATGAGAAACTGAAGAAAGCATAGTAGGAACAACAATAGATAAATGAAGTCCTACTACGTAGTATAGTGACCAAGAAAATCCCAAAGGACAATAATAGCGACGAAGAAGTCAGCAAGAGAGCTTCCAAGAACTCAAGACTAGAAACAAAAAAAGGAGACAATTCATCTGAAGGTACACCTTCAACTGAGGACAAAACCAAAACAAACAAAAAGAGAAAAGAAGTAGACCACCTTAAAGGAGAATTCAAGAAAATTAAACTAGCCATCTTTGATAGAGAAGCCAGAACAAGAGAATAAGTAGAGGCATGGTTATTGGACATCAAAAAATACTTCCAGATATATAACTATTCCAACAATGTGAAGGTCAGAATGGCCATATACAATATGAAAGGGAAGGAAATCATTTGGTGGCAAGACCTGAAATTGGTCAAGGACCTAAAAGAGAAACAGATGGAATGGTCTGACTTTAAGAAATATTTCAAGAAACAGTACCTATCTGAAAGCTACTATGAAAGGAAAACAAAATAATTTTACGAACTAAAACTTGGACATATGACAATGGAAGACCTTATAAATAAATACCTGGAATTATTAAGGTTCATACCTTGCATCCGAGAGGATAAGGTAAAAATCCAGCGGTTCTTAAGCTATTTACTATATTCTTACAGAGAAAGAATTGAGTTTGACAACCCCAAACCATTGAGTGAAGTATTTAGGAAAGCACAAATATGCTACGATCAATACAAACAATGGGCAGAGTTTCCCAAATCCTAGAAGGATAAGAAACAAGATTGGATGAATCAGCGAAAGAATGGATACCAGCCAACTCCTTATTGTAATGCAACAAAAGGCTTTCTGAGAAAGTATTTTCACTCCAACCATATGAATACGCAAGGCAGCGGAAAACCAGTAAATCTGGGAATGAAGAAGATTGGGGACATCCCCCGCGAATCACTAAAGTGTTGGGAATGTGAAGAACCTCATCTAAGGAGGAATTGTCCACATTTAAATTCAACAAATAGAACTGCTATCCATAATTTGCAGGATGCCTCGATGGTGGGAGATGTGGGTAGAAGCCAACATCGAATAAATGCAACCATAGATGGTCACAAGCTGACCACCAATCCTCTGTGGTAGAAATCGAAGGTAAAATAGAAAACAATCGAAATTTTGTTTTAATTGACCCTGGAGCTACGTTAAGTTATATTACTCCCGATGTAGTAGAGTCAAATAAACTTAAGAAATTGAAGCACAAAAAATCATGGCTGGTACAACTAGCAACAAGAACAAAAAGGAAAGTAGTTGATTTTATTTCTGATTTCGAGTTCATCTTAGATTGACAAAACATAAGAACGAATATGAACATCCTACCACTAGGATCTTATGATATGATGATCAGAATGGATTGGTTGGAAAATCACAAAGAGGCACTAGATTGTTTTACAAAGAGACTTAACTATAAAGACAATGTTGGCACTACTAGGACAACCCAAGGTATACAAAAACCTATATCAATTAGACAAGTTTCAACAATGCAACTCAAGAAATGTATGAGAAAGAGATGTCAATTTTATGTCATCCAAATAATGAATTTACTAAAAAAGATAGATAAGCCAGAGTTATAAGATTTTGTTGTCCTACGCGAATTCAGAGACATGTTTGTGAATGAGATACCAAAATTACCCCCTAGGAGGGAAATAGACTTCTCCATAGATCTGCTACCTGGTTCATCCCCTATCTCAAAATCACCTTATCGAATGAGTCTACCATAATTGACATAATTAAAAATACAATTACAGGAATTGTTAGACAAAGAGTATATCAGACCGAGTGTTTCACCATGGGGGGCACCAGTCCTATTTGTGAAAAATAAATATGGTACTCTAAGGCTTTGTATCGATTATAGACAATTGAATAAAATGACTATTAAGAACAAGTACCCCTTACCTAGGATAAATGACCTATTCGATCAAGTAGGAGGGTCCAAGATCTTTTCAAAATTGGATTTACAACACGGTTATCATCAGGTTAGAATAAAGGATGAGGATATAAGAAAAAAAACTTTTCGAACAAGATATGGACACTATGAATTCGTATTCATACCCTTCGGTCTCACTAACACAACAACCACGTTTATGTTCCCGATGAACAACATTTTTAGTCAGTACTTGGACAAGTTCGTACTAGTATTTATCGACGATATTCTAGTCTATTCTAAAATTGAGGAAGAACATGAAGAACACTTAAGAATAGTTCTGCAAATGCTGAGGAAACACAAAATGTACACCAAATTTGATAAGTGTGACTTTTATCAAAATAAAATACAATATCTCAGACATGTAATTTCAGCAGAAGGCATTGTCGTAGACCCTGAGAAAATAAAATCCATCACGGAGTGGCCGATACCTAAGGATGTGGCGGATATCCGGTCATTCATGGGAATCATCGGATACTATCATAGATATATAGAAGGGTTTTCCAAGATATCCTACCCTATCACGTCATTACAAAAGAAAGGGACCAAGTTTAACTGGTCACAGAGGTGTGAAGACAGTTTTAACAAGCTGAAAGAATTATTGACAGCTGCACCCGCATTGAAGGTAGCAGACCTAGACAAAGACTTTACTTTATGTGTTGATGCAAGTAAAGAAGGACTCGAGGGTGTCCTAACACAATAAGGACACGTAATTTGTTACGAGTCCCAGAAATTAAAAGAACATGAGCGAAATTATGTTAGTCATGACTTAGAATTGGCAGCGGTAATACATGCCTTAAAAATGTGGAGACACTACATAATGGGTAGAAAATTTCTACTATTAACAAATAATAGTGGTGTGAAATATCTGTTTAGTCAACCAGATATTAATGCAAGATAAGCAAGATGGCTTGCCTTTTTGAGCAAATTCGAGTTCGAAGTCAGACATATCAAGGGTAAAGAAAATAATGTAGCAGACACTTTAAGCAGAAGAGTCCATGGGTTATGTGAGATAAATATCAGCAAGGCGGAAAGTGATCTGGAACAAAGAATAAGGACGACAGGTATTAACAAAGAAAATTACACTAAGATAATGACAAAATTACAAAACAACACCACAAACTTAGATAAACTAGATCTGAGTATCGACAAGAAGGGACTACTACGAATTAAAAACAGACTTTACATACCAGATGCAATAGCGTTAAAGCTAATAATCTTGGACGAAGTGCATAAGAAACCATATTCTGGCCATCCAGGATACCATAAAATGATAACAACACTTAGAAAACTATTTTTCTGGCCTAATATGAAGGGCGAAACAACAAAATACTTGGCTAGGTGCCAAGATTGTTAATAGGTTAAGGTCGAACACCAACATCTAGTCAGCCTATTACAGCCTTTACCTATGCCAGAATGGAAATGGGAGACCATATTGCTGGACTTTATAATAGGTTTTCCCAAAACTCAGAAACAAAAATGACTCTATTATGGTTGTAATCGATAAACTCAGTAAGTCTGCACACTTTATTCCTGTGAAATCTACTTTTAAAGCTATAAACATCATTGAAATATTTATGAAGGAAATTTTTAGACTGCATGGTATTCCTAAAATGGTGATCTCAGATAGGGACGTAAAATTTACGTCCAGTTTTTGGAAAGAATTGTTTGCAGGACTAAATACTAATTTGAATTTCAGCACGAGTTACCATCCACAAATGGATGGATAGACCGAATGAACAAATCAGATCATAGAAGATATGCTTTGTATGTACGTAAGAACAAAACCAAGTGGGAAGACTACCTGTACTTGGTAGAATACACATATAACAATGGGTACCAAACTTCGGATAAATTGAGCCCCTTAGAGGTACTGTATGACAGAAAGTGTACGACACCAATTAGTTGGGACGACCCGATTGACAAACTCATGATTGGACCAGAAATGCTCCAAGAAATGGAAAGTACAGTAAGAAAGGTGCAACAAAACTTAAAAGAGGCACAGGACAAATAGAAAAGTTATGCGGACTAGAAAAGAAGACACTTGGAATTTCAAGTGGGAGATCATGTTTACTTAAATGTCAAAGCCCAAAAGAGTTCACTAAAACTTGGGAACTGTGCCAAGTTGGCACCCAATTTTTGTGGGGCCTTCGAGATACTAGCTTGAATTAGACCCGTAGCATACCAACTTTCACTTCCAGCTAACCTAAAAATTCATAACGCATTTCATGTTTCTCTATTGAAAAAGTATGTTCATGACCATACTCACATGATCGATTGGAACTTGGTGCAAGTGGAACCAAAAGGCGAGTTCCAGGCAGAACCCCTGCACATTCTGGACTAGAGGGAAATAACACTTTGGAACAGAGTCGTCGCTCAGGTAAAGGTGCAATGGAAGCACTTTAGTCTTGAGGAGGCCACTTGGGAGTTGGAGGGAAATTTGTGGAAATCTCATCCAATATTGTTCCAAGAAAGGAACGAACACCGAGGACAGTGTTTTATTGAAGGGGGAAAGGATGTGACATCCCCAAAAATAAATTATTTTTTGAATTCGAAAATTATACGGAAAATTATTCCGTTTTTGGTAAATTCGAATCTGGAAATTTTTTGCCATTTATGGCAATTTTGAATTTTGAATTTGGTAAATTGTAATTTAATTATTATGATTGTTGGGCAGAGATATAATTTGACCCAACTAACTATTTGACTATAACACTTGTATGAAAATAGAATATTGTATAATTATTACAAGAGGACAAATGGAACAATCATGTTAAAATCAACTGACCATGACTCCATGAGTGGGGAACATATTGGAACTACCTCAGGGATGATTGTGACAAGTTGCAAATAAGGGATTTGGCCATTGGCATCCCCTGAAAATCAGGGATTTAGATAGCTGTGAAAATTCCCAAGGGAGGGAAAAGACCTAGGGAAATATATTTTTTTAAATATCATATGTGAGAAGGTGGGACACTGCCAAGTATGCTGGTAAAGGAATTACCTCTTGCTGTTATGAACACTACTAATTAAGTGTGAGGCAAGAGGAGACTACTGAAATTGAAGGACATTGTTGAGGAGGAGGTTCCAAGTTCGTCCTCATGGACTCATGGTCAGGCTAGGGGGTGAATCAAACAAGTAATTTGAGTTTTCTTGTTCTACGGTTGGGAGGAACGTGGTTTTTCCCTTTTTCTTCCCGCGAACTAGTTCATATATGTTAATCTTCTCCCTTTTGTTTTGAATGAATTTGTATATCAGCTATAGTGTATATGCTTGTACTAAGTTGAAATAGCCTCTACAGATGGTATATATTCATTATATGAAGTTTTATAATCAAGGACTAAATTTTGGGATGGCCCCACTTGAATTAAAATTCAGAACAGAGTCATCCATGTGAAAACGAACTTAAAAGTATAGATTTATCTATCGGCGAATGTATTTGTGGAATCAAAATATTAGATAGATTTAATTATGAGTATTTGGGTGGAGAAAATTTGTACATACATACATACATACATACATACATACATACATACATACATACATACATACATACATA